>CM064492.1:71135066-71409420 GCA_032716605.1 Paralithodes platypus | reverse complement strand
GCTCCTCATCCACTTCTTGATATCAGACATCAACAATTCCATCTTACTCCGTATATCAACTATATTTGGTGATTCTCACATAAATCTGGGTGTCATCTGCATAAAAGTGAAAAGGTGACATTATGTGCACGTAGCAGAAGAGACAAACTGCTAATATAAATTATAAATAGATAGGACCTAAAACTGATCCCTGCGGAACACCATACTGCAGGGGTGTCGAGTCCGAGACCACTTGATTTACCATCACACTCTGGATCTACTAACAAGTACGACCCAAGAAGCAAGAGAGCGGAGTCACGCACACCACAATCATAAAGATCACTCAATAACAACTCGTGATCCACTGTGTCAAAGGCCGCAGAGAGATCAAGCAAGACCAATAGTGAGGCCACACCATTGCAAATGTTCTCAACTAGATCATTATGTACTCTAATCAATGCTGTTTCAGTTGAATGATGCTGTCGTTAAGCAGACTGAAAAATTGGGATAGTTTTCATTCTGCTGAAGTAGTGGTTGTAATTGGTCAAGTATTGCACGCTCTAATATCTTTGATATGAAGGACAGGTTGGAGACAGGACGATAGTTCAACATGTTTCTCAACATCAAGTCCAGGTTTCTTTAGAGTAGTCGGAGTAGTGCATGCTTTTCAGAATGTGGGAAGCTACCTTCAGAGAAGCACTTATTAATTATTTTGGAAATAAACTCAACTGTGTGATCATAGACTCTTGGTAGCTTGGAAACATTTATGGGATCCAACGGGCAAAATGTTTTATTGAGGTTTCTTATGTAGGACGAGATCATGTCCACCTCTACTGAGTGAAAGGATGAGAGGACATTATTAGGAATGTGTCGGGGTTGGAGTACAACTGAAAGTTCTTCACCAACAGAAGCATCATCCAGTTCCTGTCTTATGCGAGTATCTTGCCAGCAAAAAATGCCACAAAGTTGGCAGCCAACTCGGCATCGGGTACAGAAGGTCTTAATCTGACTCTTGTTTTTCCAAGTAAACTGTTTACAATTGAAGCCAACCTCCTCTGGTCGTTACCACATGAGTCAACTTTTCCCTGATAATACACTTTCTTTTCATCTTTGATTGTGTGGACCACAGCTCTTCTGGCTGACAGATATTGCAACCATGTAGAGTCTGTTTTATTTTTCCGCCATTCACGTTCAGCTCTTCTACGCGCTCTTCTAAGAAATTTAACTTGAGTGCTATACCAGGGTGAATCATCTCGTACTATGATTTTCTTCTCTACTTCTGGACAGTGATGATCGAACACTAATTTAAGTTCATTTCCATGTACCTCCACCAGCTCATCTGAAGTAAGGTTGGAAGTATCAATACTTTCAATGCAATGATGTAACTATAATTTTATTCTGGCTAGACAGATTGATTGGGTTTGCAATCCTTCCCGGTAAATTAGATATAAAACTTAATTACATAAAAATACAGAGTAGATACATTTGTGGCCAACCCCATAGGTATCAAGGCATCTGTCAATAGATAAACACATAAGTGCGTAATTTTATGGTTTCTATTAACCATCTCTTAACATTGTTATCCTATTTTCTCAGGTTCCTGGCTCCAGAACACCGGGTCACCAAGAGAACAACAACTTCTGCTCAATAAACATAAACATTGGTCCAGGAGATTGTGAATGGTTTGGGGTACCTGATGCCTACTGGGGAGTTATCGCTAATCTTTGTGAGAGGTAAGTTTTGTATTATTTTGTAAGGTATAGCCGGATGAAATTATTTGTTGATACCGGTAACCTATATAAGAAACTATTTCATCTAAAAATGAAGCACTTAATCTGGTTAGTCCTCCATTGCTCCCAATCCCCATTAATTATTTAGTTTTTTTATTATTAGATCTTTAAATTGTTAAATTTAAGTTTCTTCGGAACTTTCACAATTACTAGTAAATCTATCTACTGTATTACTGGACGCCGTGATCCCCGAGAGGGTGGCCACGAACGAATTACCCCTATGCACCTCTGTCCTCAGTCAGTTGATACCTCTCCTCCCATCCAGCACCGCTTTCACGCATTTACCTAACTCCATCCTTCCACCTCTCTCTCGGTTTACCTCTCCCTCTTTGTCCTTCTACTTCACTCTCGTACAGTCTCTTAGTCATTCTCTCGTTTCCCATACGTTCCACATGGTCGAACCTTCTCAAGGTGTTCCTTTTCACACTTTCCAGCACATCTACATCCACACCACACCGTTCTCGTACTTCCTTATTCGTCTGTATATATCCATGTAACTCCGCACGCACTTCACAAGTAACTCATTTCCACCCCTTTCACTCTTGGTTTGTGTCTCCAACACTTCCATGCTTCACTCCCGTACGTCAATGTCGGGATTACCACACTATCATGCAAGGACTTCTTTATTTCCATGCTGACCACCTTATTTCTTTTTACTGTTTTCAGCATTCCTACAACCCTCTTCCCCTGTTGCACCCTCTCCTGCACTTCTTCATCCATACTACCATCTTTACACAACGCATTGCCCAAATACTTAAATGAACGGACATTCTCCATAGCCTGACCATATTCAACTTCACCTCACACTATGTTACTGCACCCCTTTCAAAGACTATAACCTTACTCTTCTCCACCTTTACCTTCAGATTCCGTTTTTCACACACTGTTCCAAACATATTTACCAGACCCTGTAACTCCCATTTACTATCGCTCATACAAACTGTATCGTCAGCAAACAGCAGTACAGTACAGGCAATTTCCACTCATTTCCTTCCCTTATCAGCGGTACACCAACATGCACTGCTCTTCCTTGCATTTCTTTCATGACTCCATCCTTACATACAGTACTGTATATTGAACAACCATCTCCTATGTGGGAAAGCCCGATCGTGGTCATGGCCTTCCTTAGGGACTCGGGGCTGTTCGGCCAGGCAACGTAGGGAACAACAATAACAACCATGGGGACATTGCACATCCTTGCTTTAAACCAACATTCAGATCACAGAACTCGCTCTGTTCATTCTCCACATGTACTGACAGCTTTGCACCCTCATACATGGGGCGCGTTCAAGAGCAAGACTTCAGACGCTACAGTTTCCGTAGCGCGAATTGGGCCCTATTGAACGATTTCGAAGCCTCTTCCGCACTACGTAAACAAACAGGGTGGTTGCCATGGTTACGTTTATACCAGCGTCTTGACTTGACGCTCTAAACAACGACAATGACCGTTCTTTACATCTAATCAACTACTAGGATATTTATCCTGTAATATCCATAAGTAATTAGGCCAAAAGCATGCTAGGCTATTAAATTATAGTGTCTCATTGGCCTAAAATACATATTAATATTAGTAACCATATTTTTGATTATTACATTCTACAATAAAGTATATATGAAAGAAAGCAAATTCGTTCATAAAATTTGTCATATGCTATTTTCGTCCGCCACTTCAATAAATGCGGATCCTCTACGCCTCCTATCGAAACATAAAGATGTATATTTGTGTCAATATTTTGATCGAAAATTTAATATAAATGGTTTAAAGTAAATAATAACACATACTAATATGAATAGTCGATGTTTTTAAGTGATTGTATGTGCATATGGTCGAGAATAATTCGTCTGCTAGCGCTAAAGATGTATTGTCTGTGTGCCTCACGGCGTCACTCCTCAAAAGGCTGTGCGCTGGATGAGCGACCGTATGCGCGCCCAATGTCGTTCAGTAAGCCTGTAGCGCCAACCGCACGCTAAAATTAGTGCTCTTGAACGCGCTCATGCTCTTCACTGCTTTCAGCAATTTTCCATCTACTCTGTATATTCAGTACTTTCAACTGACCTTCTCTATCAACTCTGTCCTAGGCCGTCTCCAAGTCCATAAAGGCAGCATACAACTTTTGTTCCTTCTTTAGATATTTCTGCACAAAAGTTTTCCAGGCAAAAATCTGGTCTACACATCCTCTTCCCTTCCTAAACCCGCTCTGCTCGTCACCTACCCATTTCTCCGTTTTCGCTCTCACTCTCGATCACTACCCTACTGTACATATTCCCTATTACGCTTAGAAGACATATCCCCCGGTGATTAACACCCACTCCTCTTTCCCCTTTACCCTTATACAGGGGAACTATTATGCCTGTCTTCCAGTTATCAGGTTTACGTCCCTTCTCCCAAGCTAGTTTTCACATTTTCCATACCCATTCAATCACTATCTCACCACCATACCTTAGCATTTCCCCACACACTCCATCTATTGCTTTCCTCTTCTTCACTCTTTTTCAAAACTTCACACACTTCTGACCTGATCCGCAACTCCTCCTCCACTAATTCTCTTCTCCCTCCCATACCCCGCCCAACTATGTTTGCTGGCGTTTCATTCCTTATGTTCAACAATTCGTTGAAGTGCTCCCTCCATCTCTGGACTCTCTTGCTTCTCGGCCAACACTCGCCCATTCATATCTTTCACATCCTTACTACTTCCCTTGCTACCCTCCCTAACTTTCTTGACCTCTATCCAGAAGAATTTCTTACTCTCTCAATTTTACACTTAAATTCCTTCCAAATTCCTCCTCTACTCTTCTCTTACCTTCCTTCTACTCTCTTCACCACTCTCTTTTTCTCCAAGTACATTTCCCTTTTGTCTCTCCAAATCTTCATTCGCTCTACTATCCAACCACACTATATGCTAGTTTTACCTCTTCAGTCCACCATGTTGTACACTTCACTCCCCTCCCTCTTCTCCTAACTCCACATACCTTCTCAAATCGGACGGTGGATACACAACTTCCTCGTAAACCGCAAACAATCCGTTGCAGTAAACCAAGTCACATCTGAGCCTTCGGATGTCAAAAGCTCAGTTCCCCAAGGAACAGTGCTAGCACCCCTTCTTTTCCTCATTCTCATCAGTGACAGATGCCAACACAAGACACAGTACAGTGTCTTCTTTCGCTGATGACTCAAAACTAAGCATGATAGTAAACACACAGGAGGACACGGGCCGGCTGCAGGAAGACATAAATGTAGTGTTCCAGTGGACCAGGGAAAACAACATGCAATTCTATCTATCTATATGCTCAGGCCCAATCCCCACTTTTCCTTTTTTTTTTTTTTTTTTTTTCCTTTATTTTTATTTATTTATTTTTTTTTCGGGGGGTGGCCGACTAAAGACAGAGCAAGAACAGGAAAACACAAAACACAAGACAAAACAGCGAACAAACACAGACAAAACACAAAATTCACACACATCTAGGTCACCCAGGAGAATACCCAGAGACCAGGGTCACCAAGGTCGCTCCAGCACTCCCCCGGCCCCCGACCACCCGGAGAGGCTCCGATCTCGGCAGGCAGACATGTAGCGGAGCCAAAGCCACAAGCCCGCCCACCACACTTCCAGGCGCACCCTTCATATTAATCGTCTCCCCGGGCCAGGCGCCTGATGGACTATTAGCTAGTCCAACTTGCGCCCGACCCCTTCCCCCAAATGACCACGTGTTCACTCAACTATTCACAAGCATTCTCCATTCATTCCTGTTTATTACCACTTCCTTTGTCTGATCTATAGTCATGCAATTCAATGAATCAATGAAGAAAAATTCCAATTAATACGATACAGAGATAATAATGTCTTTAAAGAGAATACAAACTACGTAACAGAATCCAATCACATGATAGAACGTAAAGACAGTGTGAAAGACCTTGGAGTGTTAATATCTGAAAATATGGAATTCAAAGAACATAACCAGGTCAAAGTTGCAGCTGCGTAACGGCTAAAAGGTTGGATTCTGCGTTCATTTAAAACATGCGGTGAATTGCCTATGATAACGCTCTTCAAATCTCTAGTGCTACCGCGGCTTGAATACTGTAACGTATTAACATCCCCATACAAAGCAGGCGAAATAAACTATCTAGAGAGTGTACAAAGGAATTTCACCTCGCATATAAACTCTGTAAAACATTTACACTATTGGGAGCGTTTAAGATCACTGAAACTATACTCGTTGGAGCGTAGAAGAGAACGTTACCTAATAATATACACATGGAAAATCGCAGAGGGTTTAGTACCAAACCTACATACCCCGATAGTCATGAAATTCAGTGATTGAAGAGGCTGGGAATACGATATCGCCCGGATAAAAAACCAGGGTGCTATTGGCTCTCTACGAGAGGGTTGGTTATCACACAGAGGCCCATGTCTCTTCAAAAAACTCCCACGGCGAGTAAGAGACATGAGGGGCGTCTCGTTAGACAACTTCAAGAGAGCCCTCGATGTCAAACTGCAAAAAGTGCCAAACGAGCCCATCTTCGCAGGGGAGCGTGCTGCCCCTTCGAACAGTCTGCTGCACCAAAACACAGCCCACAATGAGGGGCGACGAGCTCCTCGGTGCCGCTAGCAGAGTGGCGAACTCAACCTTAGGTGACATGCTGCACACATCTCTTCTTTAAACACTTTGCTCACCTCTTCCACTTCCTCCAAGTCCAAACCTACCTAGTCATCTTTCTACTGATCTCTTGAACTCTTCCCTGATGGTGATAGGCTGGTCTATCAGAGTGAGAGATGAGCGATCTCTGCCATACCCATAGCTTACTCCGACTGTTCCTTTTACTTATATATTTTCTAGATCTCATGTGACGGCATCTCTTCCGTGGATTGACCTCCCTACTGCCAACCATAGAGGTTGGCAGATTGGGAGCCAAAGCGTCACATTTTTCCTTTGCCCCACAACTTTCCCTTCATAATTGCTGAGGTGCACAGGGCCTTGGATGGGGCTTTGGTTTCCCGGGCGTTTCCGCACCATCCTCAGCTCCCTGCCTTGGAGTGGCTTCGGTCACCTGGGCTTTATTAGTGGTAAACAGGAAGGGTTCTGTGGAGGTGCTCGGTTATGGCCTTGGCCTTGCTCGGGACCTTGGGGCTGCTCGGCCAGACAGCCTGAGGTACAGCAACAACAACAACTATTCCCTATTGGTGATGGGCTGGTCTATCAGAGTGAGAACTGAGCGATCTCTACCATACCCATAGCTTACTCTGACTGTTCCTTTAACTTATATATTTTCTAGATCTCAAGTGACGGCGTCTTTTCCGTGGATTGACCTCCCAATCTACCAAGATTGGAAGCCAAAGCGTCACATCTTTCCCTTGCCCCTCAACTTTCTCTTCATAATTGCTGAGGGGCACAGGGCCCTGGGTGGGGCTTTGGTTTCCCGGGCGTTTCCGCACCCTTCTCAGCTCCCCACCATGGAGTGGCTTCGGTCACCCAGGCTTTATTGTGGTCGGCAGGGAGGGTTCTGTGGGGGCGCTCGGTTATGGCCTTGGAATTGCTCGGGGCCTTGGGGCTGTTCGGCCAGGCAGCTTGGGGAACAACAACAACAACAACAACTATTCCCTGATCTCCTCCTCCCTCGCACCTCACTTTATCTCTCTTCACCCACTTCTTTTGTATCCTAATTTTAGCTATTACTACATGTTTGTATTACTACTTTCATTCTTACCCACACAATCTTTGCACCCACAAAAGTTAGAACCATAGTCCCTTATACGCTCCTTCCATTTTGTTAGTTTATAGAGAGGCTTTCCCTAGGGTTAAGCGCCCCATTAATTACTCTTTCCATTCACCTATGCATAGCCTCTGATAGTGTAGTTGGAATGAATGTACATGCTAAGATTGGTATGCAGGATTCGAAACTGCATAATAAATTGTAGGCTTGTGCATCATTCTTTTAACTGTCTTCGTGGCGTAATGCAGAAGTGTGTTGATTTTTGGTGTGAGCGTCCTGGGCCGAATCCCCGGACTGCCACATGTGTTTGTTAATTTCAGTAATCGAGTTTAGGAGTAAAGTTGGTTGGTGGAGAGAACTAATAATTCTTATTCACTCCAGCACACCCACCTATTCCACATTCCCATTCTTTTACACATGTACCCTTCCATTTGGTCTTGTCATTCCGCATACATCCAGCCTGGCATTCGTTAACAATTCCAGAACCTTTCTCTTTTGTGTAATCATACACGCCTTTTACATTCCATGTCGCAATCCTTAAGCAGTCTTGTCCGGTCGGTGTTCGTCAACAGTAGGTCCGTCAGTGTCTGAGGCTGATGGATCTCTTTGTTGCCAAGGATTTTTTTCCGGGTGGAGGGTTGTAGGCCCAACCGACCCAACCTCTTTAGTCACCTTGTATGACGTGCAGGAGGCATGTGATGCATATTCTGACCCTTACCCCCAGGGGGGATGAACAACAGCATCAAAGTAGTTGGGGTGGGAGGAGTGACAAGAAGGTAACAGTTCCTGTGGTAAAGTAAATGGGGATCAATTAATAGGCGGTTCGACTAGCAACCTTCCCCCTAAACGAGCTAGAGAATCAAACTACACTCAACCCTCTGCTATCGCGGGTTTTGCTATAGCGTTTCACTGCTATCGCGACTACCTAAAAAACCCAACTTTTCCGCTATCACGGCCAATAAGGGTGCTATCGCGGCTCCGTACCGACGGGAATGTTCAAACACGGCGCCCGATGACGTCACATAACATCGGCGGCTGTGAATGCCTGTGATCAGGCTGGCAACCATTGTGTTGAAAAACTACATGTTTACAAGCTTTTTTCTGCCCGAACCTCTTATCTTGCGAGTTTATTATGGCCTTTGGTGCATTCAGTGATAGGGATAGTGGGTCTGGTGGTAATGAAGGAATTAAATTCCCAGGACCATCAAAACAGCAAACGTCGGTCTATACGACGCCGACGCCATGTCAGACGAAAGCGCCGAAATTATGCCGATGAGTTAGGCTATATATTTGATTTCAATATATTTGTGGTAAGTAATCTCCTCATAATATGTATTTAAGTATTCTCCTCAAATGCATTCAGTGATAGGGACAGTGGGCCTGGTGGTAATGATAAAGGAAATAAATGCCCACCATCAAAACAGACAGAGAGCAAACGCCGGTTTAGGCTACCAACGCCGACGCCGTGTCAGACGAAAGCACCGAAATTATGCCGATGAATTAGGCTAGGCTATAGAAGACTGATTTCAAATATATTATGTGTGGTAAGTAATCTCCTCATAATATGTATTTATAAGTATACAGTAAAAGTCCTTTAATCCGACGACCGATGATCCGAATCTCCCAATAGTCCGAATTTTTCAATTTGAGGCCAAATCCGAATTCACCCGTTGGTCCGAATTTCAAGAAGTCCCAAAGTCCCCTTTTTGAGGCATTAGTCCACTCAAATGACACATAGTGGAGCACACACATATCATATGTTCATGAATTCACTTTAAAAGTTTACCATTGTCATTGTAGCCTATTACCTACTTCAAAACATTCAGATTAATGGTCAAAGGAAGCTACTGATATAAACGTAAACACCACATCGTCTGCTAGAGCGTTTGTTTTGCTCTTGAACGCATTCTTGGGACGCTCCGATGCGCTACTGGCTTGCACCGCATTTTCTGCAAGCGCATTCAGTCTTGAGCTTGAAAACGCACCTTTGGACGCTCCGATACGCTACTATTTATAGTGATCGGAGCGTCCCAAGGGTGCTTTCAAGAGCAAGACAAACTCGCTAGTAGACGATGCGGACATGTGACAATAAGAAGAAGAAGAAGAAGAAGGTGTTTACGTTTATATCAGCAGATTCCTTTGACCATTAATCTGAATGTTTTGAAGTAGGTAATAGGCTACAATGACAATGGTAAACTTTTGAAGTGATTTCATGAACATATGAGCCGATATGTGTGCACCATTGTGTCATTTGGGTGGCCTAATACCTCAATGTTTTCGTCAGGCCACAGGTTCATAGGGGTAAAGTCTGTTAATCCGAAAAATCCACTAATCCGAACGAGGGCCGGTCCGCTGCCCTTCGGATTAACGGAAGTTTACTGTATATGGTAAACAAAATGTGAAAATAGCAAGAAATAGGTCAAAATTATGGACCTATGCACCAATTATAATTATTCCCATAAGTTCTTCAGTTCTGCTATGGCGAATCTCGCTATAGCGGTAGAATTAGGGCACCAATTACCCACGATAGCAGAGGGTTAGGTGTAGTTACCTTGTAATTTGGAGATTAATTTGTAGTCATTACCTCAGGGATAAAGGCATCTGTCCATAGACTAAGTCAAAGTTGTCACCAAACGTTTAAATTTCTGTATAGTACAGTCAAACCTTCGGGCCAGCCCTGTAGGAGTTCTATCTGGGAACTCGGTGGTCTGGTTAAACTAATTGTATAAAAAAAAACAAAAAAAAACAAGTACAGTTAAAACCCTAAAATTTGTCTACCTTCATTAAGTGAAGTCATAACAAAGGTTATTAAAAACTTTAACACAGAAACTGTAACCTCCTGCCACCCGTCTCACCCCAACTACTTTGATGCTATTGTTCAGGTTTTTAAAGTTTAATTTGCCTGGATTCATATTTCACTTGAGTACTTGTAATACAGTATACTGTATTTGGAAGGATATTAGGTTTTTTAAAGTACCCTGAAGATATTCCATGGAAAATAATCCTGCCTGTTCAAAATATTTAGGAATCATATTAATGTTAATTTGATTTTATTCATAGGTATTTAATAAATATTTTTTGTCCACAGAAATAGAACAAATTATCTACATGGATCCTGGTGGCCCGATTTGCAGGAGTTGTACGAAGAAAATGTTCCTGTTTATCGTTTTCATCAAAAGCCTGGAGACATGGTGTGGGTGAACTCGGGTGAGAAAGAATTTTTATAATGTTCTCAACTAGTCTTTATTTTTTCAGCTGACGGTAAGCTGCCATGATATTATCTTGATTACTTGGGTATTATAAGAAATATAATGCCAAATCCCATTTTATTTTTAAGAATTAAGAAATCGTGCTAGTAATGCTTAGTCACGTTTAATTTATTGTATGTATGTGTATACTCGAGCATATACCCCATAGCTGAGGGTGGCCGACTTGAGACAGAGCCCGAACAGAAAAACAAACTAATACAGTATTAATCACTTAAAATTAGGTCGCCCAGGAAAAGACCCTGAGACCTAAGGGCCATGAGGGGTCCCCAGCAAAAGATTCTCAGGGCCCAGATCTCCCGGAGAGTTTCCGGTCACAGGAGGCAGACACGCAGCTAAATTACACCACAATACCCGCCCACCTACTTGCAGGCAGGGCTTTTCATATATATACCGGCTCCCCAGGTTGGACGCCTGACGGACTATTATCTAGTCCAACTGGCGCCAGACTCCCTACGACCGTGTTATCACTCACCTACTCACAAGCACTCTCCACTCACTCCCCTTCATCACCACTTCTCTTGCCTGTTCCTCAGTCATCTCGCCATCCTTCAACGCTCCCTTCACTCCATCTCTCCATTGCCTCAGAGGCTCAGAGGTCTTCCCCCTTAATCTACTACTACCCCCCCCCCCCCCCTGTTTCTGACTCGTACACTCTCTCTGTAAGCCCTTCATCTTAATCGCCCACTCGCTCAACACGTCCACATCAGCACAGCACCCCTCTTTCCACCCTGGCCGATAAGGGTTCCCGCTGTCCCGCTAGCCTACACATCTCCCCTCTCCTCAACCCGTCTCTCCACACATACTCCCAAAGCAGCTAACAAATGTCACATCCAATCTTTTCTCTAGTACATTCAGACCCCATGTCTCAGCCCCATACATCACAGTTTATTTTACGTAAATTAAATTACCGGTACAGTAATAACGAAGAATAGCCACCCCCATGTATGGGGTATGTGCCTGAGCATACATACAATAACTAAGAAAACCACCTTACAGTAATAACTTAATTTGCTATGCCTGTATTCTTGAAACTTTATAATAATTATACACATAATCAGATAATTATTATAATCATTATACAGTTATCAGATTTCTTAGTTTTCTTCTGGAAATTTACGGTTAAAAATGGCAATGGCATAAATTCCTGCCGTTTTTTCGATATTGTATCCTTTAGCTGTTCAACCACTACCTTTCTACACTCAATTTTTGCTTTACTATTACATTTGAAAACTTAAAATGAAAATGTTCTAAAAAAATGTCAAACTCTAAAGTAGAAGTACAGGTAGTACTGTTATTGCCTTCATTCTTTGTTAACCCATACATACACAAATTTAAAGACAGAGTGCTCTACACAAAATGCAGTTCTGGTCTCGCTTCCTAATAGCGGCATTCCAGGCAGCCCTATTAAGAGCTGCCTCACTTGTCAGGTTCTTAGATTTAAGATCAGACTGCAAAGTACGATCCCACGTTTTTTTTGGTCCACCCCTTGGTGCAGCTCCCTCCACATTCATGGACTTGCATCTTTTCACCCAGCTTTGTCCATCCATTCTTTCCACATGTCCAAACCATCCAAGCCTGTTAGTACGCATCTCATCACATCTAACCTTCTCCTTAGCTCTACACTTGATATCTTATCTTGCAGTTTGGCACCACACATCCATCTCACCATCCTCATCTCATTGCGTTCCATTCTGTTGGTATCATCCGCTTTGACAGGACACGTTTCTGAAGCTTATGTCATTGCGCTTCTAACGCATGAAGTGTACACCTTTCCCTTCAAGGGAATAAGCCTGATAGAAGGCATGGTATTTAAACTTGTAAAAAGAACCCTTCAGATACCGTGCCAGTGCCGGGAAATGTCTATTAACCCCTCAAACCCGGCTATGTATTCCATAGCGAAACCCGGGGGTTTTGGCCGAAAAACGTCTATGCCTAGGCTGCCGTATCTTTGTTATTTTGAATGCTTCTGCATTCCCGCGCATCCCCAAGCGTAGATGTGTTTTGTACCTGTAGAATGGCGTTGAGTAGAGCTCTCTAAATCAACTGGTTCAGTTGTGATGACGATATCCGTGGAGAACTTTGTGGCAATATCAGCCACTTTTCACCACTTAACCCTCTCCGATATATGACGCGATTTTGAGCCTATTAGGGATACTTTAACCCTTCCTCCCCGGGTGTCATTTTAATATGACACCACGGCAGATGGGCAGGTACCCGGGTGTCATTTTAATAGACAGTAAGCTTGAAAGCCTATTCAGCTTGGTCTGAACGCCGTGCGTCCGACGCATGTAAACAAAGCCGATCGTTGCGTCACCGCACCTCCGAAAACAAGAAGGAGAAGACTCGTTTGTTATTGTATGTCTGTATGTCGTTGTTTCAGTAGTGAAAAGATCGTCGTATTGCTAACATTGCCTGAAAATGCTCTCCACTAAAATCGTCATCACAACTGAACCAGTTGACTTAAGAGAGCTCTACTCAATGCCAGTCTACAGATTGGAAACTGCACTACATTTCTAGCAGTTAAAATTAACCAAAATATGGTAGCCTAGGCCTAGACTTTTTTCGGCCAGATCGCCCGGGTACGCCGCACTGTCATTAGGAGAGCTAGCCCGGGCCAGGAGGGTTAAAGCCTTTGTTACCATCAGGGTTATTTAGAAACCTTTAGTTTATTTACTTCAACTTCTGCAGTTGTCTTTGAGTTAGCTGTGGGCAGAAAACTAATTTTGGAGAGGTAATTATAAGAGTGAGAGAACTTTATTTCTTACTGCTAATCTGGCAACCTCTGCATCATATGAGTCTGAAGGGGTTAACAATAACACACAGCAACACACGACAAGCGACGCCTCTCCTTCTTGTGGTCGGAGATGCGCGGCGTCGGTCCAGCCGGCTGTTGTTTACATGCGTCGGACGGACGCCTCGCACACCAAGCTTACAGGCTTTCAAGCTGCCTGTGCCTCAGAGCCCTTCCGGGTTCTGCGGGGGTGTTTTTTATGGGTGCCTCAGAGCCCAACCGGGTCTGAGGGGTTAAAATGTAAAACTTGCAAACAAAGTCTAACCAAAACTGGGACAAAGACTATATAAAATCAAAACAACCTATCAAAATTGCTGTGGAAACAACGCTTACTAAAATAAAATTTATGAAATGAAAGAACACAATCCACCACATAGGGTGTACATTACTACATGAGCAAGTTAATATGGTTCCCAAGCAAACTAATTGCACACATAACTACGCACTATCGTCACATTAAGGGAATTAGTCAATTTGGGAAGTCCGGGACGTTATGGCATTTTTTTTTACTCTATCTATCTATCTATTGCCTGACGCCGTGATCCCCGAAGGGGTGGCCACGAACGAACCGCCCCCATGCACCTCTGTCCCCAGTCAGTCGACGCCCCTCCCCCCAACCAGCACCACCTTCGTTCATGTACTTCCTCACTCCATCCTTCCACCTCATATTCGGTCTACCTCTCCCCCTCTGTCCCTCCACCTCGCTCTCATACACCCTCTTAGTCATTCGCTCGCTTTCCATACGTTCCATATGGCCGAACCATCTCAAGTTGTTCCTTTTCACACTTTCCAGCACATCTACCTCCACACCACACCTCCTTCTTACTTCCTCATTAGTCTGTCTATCCCTCCATGTAACTCCGCACGCACTCCTTAAGTAATTCATTTCCACTGCTCTCACTCTTGGTCTGAGTCTCTCAACCAACGTCCATGCTTCGCTTCCGTAAGTCAGTGTCGGGATTACCACACTGTCATGCAAGGACTTCTTCACTTCCATACTGACCACCCTATTTTTTGTTACTGCTTTTAGCGTTCCTACAACCCTCTTCCCCTGTTGTACCCTCTCCCGCACCTCTTCATCCATAGTCCCATCTTTACTCAACACACTGCCCAGATACTTAAAAGAGTTGACGATCTCCATAGCCTGACCGTTCAGCTTCACCTCACACTCTGTGACTTCACCCCTTTCGAAGACCATAACCTTGCTCTTCCCCGTATTTACCTTCAAATTCCGTTTTTCGCACACTGTTCCAAACTCATTTACCAGACCCTGCAACTCCCATTCATTATCACTCATCAGAACTGTATCATCCGCAAACAGCAGTATAGGTAGCTTCCACTCAATTCCCTCCCTTTTCAGCGATACACCAACATCCACTGCTCTTGATAGTATTTCTTTCATAACTCCATCCATATATACAGTAAACAACCACGGGGACATCACACACCCCTGTTTCAAACCAACATTCAGGTCAAAGAACTCGCTCTGCTCACTCTCCACACGTACTGCCGCCTTTGCACCCTCATACATGCTCTTCACTGCTTTCAGCAACTTGCCCTCTACTCCGTATATTCTAAGTACTTTCCACAAACCTTCTCTATCCACTCTGTCATAGGCCTTCTCCAAGTCCATAAAGGCAACATACACCTTTTGTTTCTTCTCCAGATACTTCTCCACAACACAATTCAGGGTAAAAATCTGATCTACACATCCTCTTCCCTTCCTAAAACCTCCCTGCTCGTCGCCTATCCATTTCTCCGTTCTCACTCTCACTCTCTCAATCACTACCCTACTGTATACCTTCCCTACTACGCTTAGAAGACATATTCCTCGGTGGTTACCACACACTCCTCTTTCCCCTTTGCCCTTATATAGGGGGACTATTATGCCAGTCTTCCAGTCATCGGGTGCACTCCCCTTCTCCCATGCTAGTTTGCACATTTTCCATACCCATTCTATCACTATCTCACCACCATACCTCAACATTTCCCCACACACTCCATCTGTTCCTGGTGCTTTCCCCAACTTCACTCTTTTCATGGCTTCCCACACTTCTGACCTCCTGATCCCCACCTCCTCCTCCACTACTTCTCTTCTTCTCCCTCCCATACCATATCCAGCTATGTTTGCTGGCTCTTCATTCCTTTCATTTAGCAACTCACTGAAGTACTCCCTCCATCTTTCGACTCTCTCTTGCTTCTCGGCTAGCATTCTCCCATTCTTATCTTTCACACCCTTACTGTTTCCCTTGCTACCTTCCCTAACTTTCTTGACTTCTTTCCAGAACAGTTTCTTACTCTCCCTCCATTTTACACTCAGATTCCTTCCAAATTCCTCATCTACTCTTCTCTTACTTTCCTTCACTACTCTCTTCACCACCCTCTTACTCTCCACGTACCTCGCTCGTTTCTGTCTCTCGGAATCTTCATTCCCTCTGCTACCCAACCACTCTCTATAGGCTTTCTTCTTTTCTTCCACAGCTATTCGTACCTCTTCTGTCCACCATGCTGTACCTTTCACTCCCCTCCCTCTTCTCCTCACTCCACACACCTCCTCACATGCTGCACAGATCTCATCCTTAAACACCTTGCTCATCTCCTCCACTTCCTCCATAACTTCCAGGTCGAACCCACCTAGTCGTCTTTCCACTGCTCTCCTGTACTCCTCCCTGATTTCCTCCTCCTGCAACCTCTCCACCCTCCTCACCATTCCACCCTCCTCTCGCCTCCCTCCCGCTCTCCTCACCCACTTCTTTTGTATCCTAACCTTAGCTACCACTACATAATGATCAGACAGACCCCCTCCAATACCCTATACACCCTAGCATCCATCACAGATTTCTTCATTCGTTCATCCACACATACATAATCAATCAATGACTTTCGTTCCACCACTGTCTTATCCGTCATCGTCAACATCCGTTTCCACGTGTACCTGTGGATCATTCTGTGTCGGAAGAAGGTGTTGGCTATCCACAGCCTCCTCCCCACACATACGTCCACAAGTGCACTACCATTCCCATTCACCTCTGATGGTACCCCCCACCCTCCCACCACTCCCTCCACTTTCCTATCACCCACCTTACCATTCATATCCCCAATCAGAAATATTCTTTCGTTCTTGTCAAACTTCTCCAGGCACGCCTCCACATTCATCCAGAACTCCTCTTTCTTTCTTTCAAGTATATCCTCTGTCGGGGCATACACGCATACAATCATACCCGTTTGTATTCCTACTTTCATTCTCACCCACACAATCCTTGAACCCACAGACCCATACTCTCTTACACATTCCTTCCATTTGCTACTTACAAACAAACATGCACCTTCTCTCTCGCTGTTCCTTCACTCACTCCAGCACACACACCCATTCCACACTCCCACTCTCTCACATCTGAACCTTTCCATTTGGTCTCTGTCATTCCACATACATCCAGCCTGGCATTCACTAACACTTCCAGAACCTCTCTCTCTTTTGTGCCATCATTCATGCCACTAACATTCCACGTAGCCATTCTCAGAATGTCCGAAGGCATGTCCTTAGTCGGTCGTGGTTCGTCAACGTTGGTTCCGTCCGCATCCGAGGCTGTTCGTTCGTTTTTCCTTGCTTCGATATTTTTTCCGGGTGGGGGTCGCAAGCCCACCGACCCAACCTCTTTAGTCGCCTCTTACGACACGCAGAAGGCACGTGGGGCATATTCTATTCCCTAACCCCCAGGGGGGGTTACTAAACTCTGCATAAATAAAAGAAACTACAATTAGTGTTAAAATGTATTGGATGACCCATAGAAAGCGAGAGAATGACTAAGAGGGTGTACGAGAGCGAGGGGGAGAGGTAGACCGAATATGAGGTGGAAGGATGGAGTGAGGAACTACATGAACGAAGGCGGTGCTGGTTGGGGGGAGGGGCGTCGACTGACTGGGGACAGAGGTGCATGGGGGCGGTTCGTTCGTGGCCACCCCTTCGGGGATCACGGCGTCAGGCAATAGATAGATAGATAGATGACCCATAGAAAGTAGTAATATCTCCCTATACCACATCCTTCACTCCTCCCCCGCCCCTTTATACCCCACCACCCCTTCCTCCCTCAACTTGACCTTTTATTTTGTCAATTTTTTAGCAGTCCATGGGTTAAATATGGTAATCATTTCATAAGTGTTTATTCATATTTTAATAATGCGTCACTTAGCTCTACTCCTATTAGTTCAGTATATTATGATAGAAGTAAACTTAAAGATTCCTTTAAATTTCTCCTTTTCAATACTTTAATTAAAATGTAAAACTTGCAAACTAAACAAACCAAAATTGGGACAAGGACAATATAAAGTCAAATTAAATTATCAAAATCGCTATGTGGAAACAACGCTTACTAAAATGAAAATTATTAAATAAAAGAACACAATCCACCACATAGGGTGTACATCACTACATGAGCACGTTAATCTGTTTCCCAAGCAAACCAATCGCACATATAACAACGCACTATCGTCACGTTAAAGGAAGTAGTCAAGTTTGGGAAGTCCGGGACGTTCTGGCAAATTTTACTAAACTCTGCATGAATAAAGAAACTACATGTTAAATGTCAAAATATAATTTAAAATCAAAATTTGCAACATGACAAGACATTAACAATAGTAAAAATACAAAATATTGATAAGATATCTATACTATTACAAAATAATATATAAATACAGTACAGCACTCACTAACGATAGTGCTATCGGGTAGGTACCTGTAAGCATAGCATGCCTCAAGTGACCCCTATCAATAACTACCCTACAAATAACCTACATTTATAGCACAAATAAACTAAGGAAATCGCAAAAGTAAGCAATTGATACTATCGACAATGAATACATATAATATAAAAGAGAAATAATTGCAAAATATGAAGTAAACAACAGATTTAAACAAAGAGTACTCTTTTAACAAGAACAATAAATTTAAAAATCATCAATATTAATAATAATAAGAATAATAGAAAAGAAAAAGATAAACAATAAATACAGACAAAAAGTAAGCAGAGGTTATACAAGAAACTTCAAGTTAAAAATGCTTGATTAAAATTATGATGTCAAATTTTAGAACTACAGTCACAATAATTGACCCTAAAAAGATTAAATTTATGGAACAATTTACTTGCCTCAAAACCTCTGTCCACTAAGAGTCTGTATAGTAACCTAGCTCTAGCCCAAAAGTCATCTACTTTAGTGCAGATTTTACAAAATCTTATTAATTGGGAATAAAAATAATTATAAGTGATTTTACTATCGATATTACTACTAGGGAAAGGAAAGTTTATTACGTTAAAATTAAAATCATCAACTTTGTGATATACTTTAAGTATGCACTGTTCATTAACAATCTCTATATTAATATCAAGAAAATTTTCAACTTTATAATTTACGTTACATTGTGTGAGGGGAATAGAATTAGGGTAAATAAGTTTAGCAACTTGATTAAAATTTAACAAATTGCAAACAAGAATATCATCATTATTCATTTATCATCTTATTATAATGTAAAACTTGCAAAATATGTTAGATTCGGGCCCTACATTTTCAAACAAATATTAGGTATTCCTATGGGTGGAAATGCTAACTCTTTAATTTCAATTTATTGTTGCTTGCTTTAGAATTTAAATTTATTATTTGACAGTAGCAAGAAAGATATCATACCAGAAAAAATAGCACTTGCTAAATTGTTAAGTGTACATATAGTGACGATATTGATGCGTTTTTGTTTACCACCATGCACTCCCAGCTCAATAGCTGGGCTAGGGTGGGTGCCCTGATGTAACAGGGACTTCAGTGAACCGATTGCTTGACCGCACCATCCACCACAGCACTGGCGTCTGACAAATAGCACACTAGCGTCTGCCAAATAGCACACTGGCTGGCCCGAGACTCGGCCCCTCGACTTCCTGTTTTGCAGGAGAGTGCTCTACCAACCACGCTACAGCCTCTGGCGATATTCTCGTTTGTAATTAATTAAAATGTAAAACTTGCAAACTAAACAAACCAAAATTGGGACAAGGACAATATAAAGTCAAATTAAATTATCAAAATCGCTATGTGGAAACAACGCTTACTAAAATGAAAATTATTAAATAAAAGAACACAATCCACCACATAGGGTGTACATCACTACATGAGCAAGTTAATCTGTTTCCCAAGCAAACCAATCGCACATATAACAACGCACTATCATCACGTTAAAGGAAGTAGTCAAGTTTGGGAAGTCCGGGACGTTCTGGCAAATTTTACTAAACTCTGCATGAATAAAGAAACTACATGTTAAATGTCAAAATATTATTTAAAATCAAATTTGCAACATGACAAGACATTAACAATACAAATATTGATAAGATATCTATACTATTACAAAATAATATATAAAATACAGTACAGCACTCACTAACGATAGTGCTATCGGGTAGGTACCTGTAAGCATAGCATGCCTCAAGTGACCCCTATCAATAACTACCCTACAAATAACCTACATTTATAGCACAAATAAACTAAGGAAATCGCAAAAGTAAGCAATTGATACTATCGACAATGAATACATATAATATAAAGAGAAATAATTGCAAAATATGAAGTAACAACAGATTTAAACAAAGAGTACTCTTTTAACAAGAACAATAAATTTAAAAAATGTTAGATTTTAATAAAGTCGCTAAATTAATCTTTCCAAATTCCATCCCCCTCACAAAAGGAAACTTAAATGAAGTTGAACATTTTCTTAACCCTTTGGCGCACGATGACTCGTTCAGAGACATTAGGTATTTTTTCCCTAGGCGCACGATGACTCGTTAAGAGTCATTAAATTTAAAAATATTCGCCAAAAATTAAGTTTTCGTCTGACGCGCGTCATATTTGGCATAGATATTAAGTATTACGTCTAGTTCAATGGGTACAATTGGCAACCCCCTCAGTTTAACCGTTTACTCACGGCTGGCTGGGAAGGGAGCAGAGTACAGCTCAGTCTGTGTTTCGATACTTTCACGTTTATTCGGGTATCTCAGTAACTATTTAGTTTATAGTAATTCTGAAGTTACCAGTGGAATCCTCATTAAATTTCGCTTCCATATATGTACAATCAAAAATGTTGCGGGCAAAATTTTGAGCTAGCGCGAGTTGAGATAAGGTATTTACTTTTTTTTTTTACAATTCTTATTTCGGAGTGCCCCAATGTGGTTGTTTTGTATTTATTCTATGTTTTTATTCGCTTATCTTCAAGTTCAATCAATAACGAAGCCGATGGTACCTCATTAATCCAAATACAAGGATTTTTTGGTGGATAAAAACTTCACAGAAACAAATTATCGCCGGGCACAAAACTGGCTCTGAGTGAGCTGAGATATACTTTGGGAGTGGGAAAAACTTTGATTGGAAACTATAGGTGCGCCAAAGGGTTAATATAAATGTACAGATTGATAATGAACAGTCCTCACTTAAAAGTATATCACAAAGTTGATAATTTTGTTCTTTGTGCAATATATAATCTTTCCTTTCCCTAGTAGCAATATTGATAATAAAATATCCGAGGATTGTTTTTATCAGTGCTGTGGAGTCAGTACACAGAACCTTCGACTCAGATTCCTAAATTTATGGTACAACCGACTCGGACTCAGATTCCACTGTTTGTTTGTACTCAGTTGTCATGAGACAACTGAGTTCTGTTAAATGCTTCAAGAGACAACTTAAGACTTTTCTCTTTGAGAGAAGCTATGATCTTGAGAGAGGTGTCATGACAGATGGCTATAGAGTTTAGGCTATTTTGCCACTGCTAGTGATTGTTAACCCGGCAACTGCTGGAAGATTCTTAAGAGTTTCCCCGGGTGACTGCGGGAAGACTCTTAACCCTTTCAGACTCATATGACGCAGAGGTTGCCAGATTAGCAATAAGAAATAGAGTTCTCTCACTCTTATAATTACCTCTCCAAAATTAGTTTTCTGCCCACAGCTAACTCAAAGACAACTGCAGAGGTTGAAGTTACTAAACTAAAGGTTTCTAAATACCCCTGATGGTAACAAAGGCTTTAAGGCTCAAAATCGCGTCATATGTTGGAAGGGGTTAAGAGGCTGGGAAAATAAAAATCCAATTTAAACACTCAATTTCCCCCCCCCCCCCCCCCCCCCCCGGGCCATGCCAAATATCACTCCTCCACCTCCCCTCCTTCAGTTATCACCTATTTTCCATGTTATTCCCTTATTTTGTGGTCTATTTTCGTGCTAACATTAGCGAGTTGGTAGCAGGGCGTTGTCATCACTGTTACCAAGCGTGGGAAAGAGCGAGAGAGAGACTATTGCGTAACAGTGTCTCTCCAGAGGAGGGCAGGGAGGTTGCCTCAGCCATACATTATGTAACTCCCGGCCTGTATCGCCGATTTTGACCATCCAAACACTGTTTCCACTTGTTTTATTGTTGTAACAGGTTAATACCTTTATAATTTTTAAAAGTTACATTACCAATACAAAATTTTTGTTTCTAAATTCTTCTGTTAATGTAACATCTCCATGTAAAGTAAAGAATGTTATCTATTTAATAACCTGTGAGAAATGTGGTATACAATATGTTGGAAAGACGGAGCAATGTTTAAGAGAAAGAGCCTACGGGCATAGATCAGGAATTAAGAACGGCATCGACTCCAAGATTCTTCTATATAAGCATTTAACACAGATTGTACTAAATTTGATTGTAAATACAAAATTATAGAAATTGTTCAAAGTAATCAAAATGTTTTAGATAGAGAAAACTATTGGATTGGAAAATTAATGACCATCTATCCATTTGGACTTAACAATCAAATAAAAAATGTAGGCAACATTTTGTATAAAGATTTATTAAAAAAACTATTTTAATAACCCATATTTTTAACTTCCCTGTTTTAAACAGAAGACCTGGTAGACACGGTAATAGAAGACTAAATACATTTAATAAAAAGAAAAGCAGGTCTGATATTATAATTATTGTTAATAATTTATATTCATTATATCGAAATTTCGGAATTAAAAAATTAAAAGATTCATTGAAAGGCCTACAAAAGAAAAGTTTTGCTCCTTTTATAGAAAATATTCTATATAATAAACATTCACAAATAAATTTAAGAATATAGTCTTTGCTTGGGATATATTAGAGCTAATTCTAAGAAAAAGATAACCGTATTAAAGATAAAGTCATGTCCACTTTAAATTATTCTAAAATTTTAGACAAAATTAATGTTAACAGTCTTATTAATTCAAAGAAAGTTAAGTCCATGTTACCAGATGGTTGTAAAGATTTAAAACCATTAATAGTGTATTCATATGAACGACCCTGTTGGGTCTATTATTTGTAATTACAGTATAATAAAGTTTTAGGAAATCTTTCAGATAATGATATTTTCAATAATAATAAATGCGTGTGTGAAAGAGTCATGGATATGCCAGCTAGCAGACGTGATGCACTAGCAAAGTTCATTTATAGTCCGATATGTCACATATTAACAGGTGATGTAGAACTAGTTAAACATTTTGCAAACGACAAATTAGCGGAGCTATGTCGTAAAGGGTTTAAATTTAGAATAGGGAGTAATAAAGTAACATGGGACAATTTAAAAGATATTGTTTTTCAGTCAATAAATTTAAAGATAAATTGTTAAAAATTGCGTGCTGCAATGCGAGAGAACTAGAAGCATGGTCTAAATTATTCTATCTATCTATCTATTGCCTGACGCCGTGATCCCGAAGTGGGCCACGAACGAACCCCCCACAGGCACCTCTGATCCCAGTCAGTCGACGCCCCCCCCCCCAACCAGCACCGCCTTCGTTCATGTAGTTCCTCACTCCATCCTTCCACCTCATATTCGGTCTACCTCTCCCCCTCTGTCCCTCCACCTCGCTCTCGTACACCCTCTTAGTCATTCTCTCGCTTTCCATACGTTCCATATGGCCGAACCATCTCAAGTTGTTCCTTTTCACACTTTCCAGCACATCTACCTCCACACCACACCTCCTTACTTCCTCATTAGTCTGTCTATCCCTCCATGTAACTCCGCACGCACTCCTAAGTAATTCATTTCCACTGCTCTCACTCTTGGTCTGAGTCTCTCAACCAACGTCCATGCTTCGCTTCCGTAAGTCAGTGTCGGGATTACCACACTGTCATGCAAGGACTTCTTCACTTCCATACTGACCACCCTATTTCTTGTTACTGCTTTTAGCGTTCCTACAACCCTCTTCCCCTGTTGTACCCTCTCCCGCACCTCTTCATCCATAGTCCCATCTTTACTCAACACACTGCCCAGATACTTAAAAGAGTTGACGATCTCCATAGCCTGACCGTTCAGCTTCCCCTCACACTCTTTGACATCCCTTTCGAAGACCATAACCTTGCTCTTCCCCGTATTTACCTTCAAATTCCGTTTTTCGCACACTGTTCCAAACTCATTTACCAGACCCTGCAACTCCCATTCATTATCACTCATCAGAACTGTATCATCCGCAAACAGCAGTATAGGTAGCTTCCACTCAATTCCCTCCCTTTTCAGCGATACACCAACATTCACTGCTCTTGATAGTATTTCTTTCATGACTCATCCATATATACAGTAAACAACCACGGGGACATCACACACCCCTGTTTCAAACCAACATTCAGGTCAAAGAACTCGCTCTGCTCACTCTCCACACGTACTGCCGCCTTTGCACCCTCATACATGCTCTTCACTGCTTTCAGCAACTTGCCCTCTACTCCGTATATTCTAAGTACTTTCCACAACCTTCTCTATCCACTCTGTCATAGGCCTTCTCCAAGTCCATAAAGGCAACATACACCTTTTGTTTCTTCTCCAGATACTTCTCCACAACACAATTCAGGGTAAAAATCTGATCTACACATCCTCTTCCCTTCCTAAAACCTCCCTGCTCGTCGCCTATCCATTTCTCCGTTCTCACTCTCACTCTCTCAATCACTACCCTACTGTATACCTTCCCTACTACGCTTAGAAGACATATTCCTCGGTGGTTACCACACACTCCTCTTTCCCCTTTGCCCTTATATAGGGGGGACTATTATGCCAGTCTTCCAGTCATCGGGTGCACTCCCCTTCTCCCATGCTAGTTTGCACATTTTCCATACCCATTCTATCACTATCTCACCACCATACCTCAACATTTCCCCACACACTCCATCTGTTCCTGGTGCTTTCCCCAACTTCACTCTTTTCATGGCTTCCCACACTTCTGACCTCCTGATCCCCACCTCCTCCTCCACTACTTCTCTTCTTCTCCTCCCATACCATATCCAGCTATGTTTGCTGGCTCTTCATTCCTTCATTTAGCAACTCACTGAAGTACTCCCTCCATCTTTCGACTCTCTCTTGCTTCTCGGCTAGCATTCTCCCATTCTTATCTTTCACACCCTTACTGTTTCCCTTGCTACCTTCCCTAACTTTCTTGACTTCTTTCCAGAACAGTTTCTTACTCTCCCTCCATTTACACTCAGATTCCTTCCAAATTCCTCATCTACTCTTCTCTTACTTTCCTCACTACTCTCTTCACCACCCTCTTACTCTCCACGTACCTCGCTCGTTTCTGTCTCTCGGAATCTTCATTCCCTCTACTACCCAACCACACTCTATATGCTTTCTTCTTTTCTTCCACAGCTATTCTTACCTCTTCTGTCCACCATGCTGTACCTTTCACTCCCCTCCCTCTTCTCCTCACTCCACACACCTCCTCACATGCTGCACAGATCTCATCCTTAAACACCTTGCTCATCTCCTCCACTTCCTCCATAACTTCCAGGTCGAACCCACCTAGTCGTCTTTCCACTGCTCTCCTGTACTACGACCTGACTTCCTCCTCCTGCAACCTCTCCACCCTCCTCACCATTCCACCCTCCTCTCGCCTCCCTCCCGCTCTCCACACCCACTTCTTTTGTATCCTAACCTTAGCTACCACTACATAATGATCAGACAGACCCCCTCCAATACCCCTATACACCTAGCATCCATCACAGATTTCTTCATTCGTTCATCCACACATACATAATCAATCAATGACTTTCGTTCCACCACTGTCTTATCCTTCATCGTCAACATCCGTTTCCACGTGTACCTGTGGATCATTCTGTGTCGGAAGAAGGTGTTGGCTATCCACAGCCTCCTACCCAGACATACGTCCACAAGTGCACTACCATTCCCATTCACCTCTGATGGTACCCCCCACCTCCCACCACTCCCTCAACTTTCCTATCACCCACCTTACCATTCATATCCCCAATCAGAAATATTCTTTCGTTCTTGTCAAACTTCTCCAGGCACGCCTCCACATTCATCCAGAACTCCTCTTTCTTTCTTTCAAGTATATCCTCTGTCGGGGCAATACACGCATACAATCACCCACGTTTGTATTCCTACTTTCATTCTCACCCACACAATCCTTGAACCCACAGACCCATACTCTCTTACACATTCTTTCCATTTGCTACTTACAAACAAACATGCACCTTCTCTCGCTGTTCCTTCACTCACTCCAGCACACACACCCATTCCACATTCCCATTCTCTCACATCTGAACCTTCCATTTGGTCTCTGTCATTCCACATACATCCAGCCTGGCATTCACTAACACTTCCAGAACCTCTCTCTCTTTTGCCATGATTCATGCCACTAACATTCCACGTAGCCATTCTCAGAATGTCCGAAGGCATGTCCTTAGTCGGTCGTGGTTCGTCAACGTTGGTTCCGTCCGCATCCGAGGCTGTTCGTTCGTTTTTCTTTGCTTAGATATTTTTTCCGGGTGGGGGTCGCAAGCCCACCGACCCAACCTCTTTAGTCGCCTCTTACGACACGCAGAAGGCACGTGGGGCATATTCTATTCCCTAACCCCCAGGGGGGGTTAGGGGGGTTAGGGGGGGTTAGGGGGTTAGGGGGGGGGTCTAAATTATTAATTAAGTTAATTAGAAATAAAATTTTCTCGCTTAAAAATGAATTTAATCTTTCAGATTTTATAGACTATAATTATAATAAGCTTAAAGCTGATTTAATAAATTTACATAAACATTTTGTAATCACTACAGTAGATAAAGCCAGCAATAATTATAGCTTCACATGTAAGAAATTTTATCTTGAAAATATGAAAAAAGAATTAGGTATTAAGGGTAACATATTACGTAATGAAATTTGTTTATGAAATGTTTATGAAATTCAAAATAATCTGAATATTGATAACTTAATCGATGAACATACCAAGAAAAATATAATATTTGATATTAAACTTTCTGATAAGAACAAGTGCATTGCAAAATTATACATGTTACCTAAATTTCATAAAAGACCTTATAAATATCGCTTTATTGCCGGAGCAAAATTTGCTACCACTAAAACTCTATCAGAACAAGTAGTAAATTGCTTAAAATACATTAAAAGTACTCATAAAAGATATTGTAATACCATCATGAGAAGAACTGGCATTAACTATTATTGGAGTGTTGACAATTCGTTAGAAGTTATTGATAAAATAAATACCATGCCGAAAGTTACCTCGGTACATAGCTTCGACTTTCAACTTTGTATACCAATTTGCCTTTAGATTTAGTATATTCAGAGCTTTGCTTTATTATAGATTTGCACTTTGACAGGTTCGTTAGGAATGGTAATTATTTTATAAGTGTTTATACATATTTTAATAATGCATCACTTAGCTCTACTCCCACTAGTTCTGTATATTTTGATAGAACTAAACTTAAAGATGCCCTTAAATTCCTCCTTTTCAATACTTATGTTAGATTCGGGCCGTACATTTTCAAACAAATATTAGGAATTCCTATGGGTGGAAATGCTAGCCCTTTAATTGCAGACTTATTCTGCTTGCTTTAGAATTTAAATATATAAAAGACTTAGTTGACAGTAGCAAGAAAAATAAAATTCCAGAAAAATTAGCACTTGCTAAACTGTTAAGTAATAATAGTAGATATATTGATGATATTCTTGTTTGCAATTTGTTAAATTTTAATCAAGTTGCTAAACTTATTTACCCTAATTCTATTTCCCCTCACACAATGTAACGTAAATTATAAAGTTGAAAATTTTCTTGATATAAATATAGAGATTGTTAATGAACAGTGCATACTTAAAGTATATCACAAAGTTGATGATTTTAATTTTAACGTAATAAACTTTCCTTTCCCTAGTAGTAATATCGATAGTAAAATCACTTATAATTGTTTTTATTCCCAATTAATAAGATTTTGTAAAATCTGCACTAAAGTAGATGACTTTGGGCTAGAGCTAGGTTACTATACAGACTCTTAGTGGACAGAGGTTTTGAGGCAAGTAAATTGTTCCATAAATTTAATCTTTTTAGGGTCAATTATTGTGACTGTATTCTAAAATTTGACATCAATAATTTTAATCAAGCATTTTTAACTTGAAGTTTCTTGTATAACCTCTGCTTACTTTTTGTCTGTATTTATTGTTTATCTTTTTCTTTTTCTATTATTATTATTATTTATACTAATTATATTAATATTGATGATTTTTTAAATTTATTGTTCTTGTTAAAAGAGTACTCTTTGTTTAAATCTGTTGTTACTTCATATTTTGCAATTATTTCTCTTTATATTATATGTATTCATTGTCGATAGTATCAATTGCTTACTTTTGCGATTTCCTTAGTTTATTTGTGCTATAAATGTAGGTTATTTGTAGGGTAGTTATTGATAGGGGTCACTTGAGGCATGCTATGCTTACAGGTACCTACCCGATAGCACTATCGTTAGTGAGTGCTGTACTGTATTTTATATTATTTTGTAATAGTATAGATATCTTATCAATATTTGTATTTTTACTATTGTTAATGTCTTGTAATGTTGCAAATTTGATTTTAAATAATATTTTGACATTTAACATGTAGTTTCTTTATTCATGCAGAGTTTAGTAAAATTTGCCAGAATGTCCCGGACTTCCCAAACTTGACTACTTCCTTTAACGTGACGATAGTGCGTTGTTATATGTGCGATTAGTTTGCTTGGGAAACAGATTAACTTGCTCATGTAGTAATGTACACCCTATGTGGTGGATTGTGTTCTTTTATTTAATAATTTTCATTTTAGTAAGCGTTGTTGATAATTTAATTTGACTTTATATTGTCCTTGTCCCAATTTTGGTTTGTTTAGTTTGCAAGTTTTACATTTTAATCAACCTATAATAGGCGTATATGGATAAGTATTAATGCTATTTATGGTAAAATAACGATGTTAGTGATGGGAACAGCTCAAATACGTGCGCACAGGGTGTGGTATCTCATACCCCCCATGTGTACGTCTTAGGTTAAATGTGTGTTGTATATAAGCTTTCTTTTGATGCATTGATTTTGTTCTTTTTTCTTTCTCTTTCCGAGCGCTAGTGAATTCTTCGGAAAAATTGGGGCTTATGAGAAATAAGTAACATGCTTATTATTATTATTATTATTATATGCTGACCTATAGTGTATCTATCTAAGTTAACTACCACTGCATTTGTGCCTGGTCTGATATGATGAATATATCACTAAGGTTAGACAATAATTTGTATAGATTATTTTTTTGTAATTTTATTCAAATGATTTTTATAAAAAGTAGGAACATAGCTTAGTAGAATTTTTTGTAGAGAGCTGGCTGTATTGTATAAAATCTTGAGTTTAATGAAAAGTGTCCATATGAGTGGTATGTATCTTACACCTGTAACCTTTTTCACTTCAAATTATTATTAAAAACCTGAACATAATAAATTAATTAGTCACCTCGCTGAACATATCCGGTACCAGGTTTGTTAGTCCCCCGAATGTATAAAACCTATTTAAATGAAACTAATGGTCCAAGGGTTCTTGTGTAGTACAGTAGTTGTGAATAACTCTTCTACTCCTCAGGGTGTGTCCACTGGGTACAGGCTGTGGGTTGGTGCAACAACATAGCGTGGAATGTGGGGCCGCTCACCGCTCGCCAGTACAACCTCGCACTAGAGCGCTACGAATGGAACAAGTTACACAGCTTCAAGTCAATTGTCCCGCTCATTCACCTCTCTTGGAACTTGGCCAGGAACATCAAAGTTTCTGATCCAAAGCTCTTTGAATATATCAAGTATGTACCGGTATTTTATGTAATCGTCATATTTTTTTCTGGTATGGAATAGTGGTCGGATCATATGTTTGAGATTTATATTTTTAGACTGGAGTTAAATGAAATGCCAAATTACAGTATATATTTTCTTTTTGTAGACCTAGAGCCGATTAACAATATCGCTGTCATTGGCATCATTTCAGTATATGTTTCTAAACATTAAAGTTTAAACATGTATAGTTATGGTAGTTGTTCTTAGATATATTAATTCTGATTAGTCCTCTTAATAATCCCACTTTTCTAATTGTTTAAATGTTCTAACCGATTGTTCCTCTCCAGGGGTTGCCTAATGAGATCTCTTCGTCAAGTGTGCCTGTCCCTGGACTACGTAAAGATGTGTGGAGTGGAGACAAAGTTCCATGGCCGGACCAGGACCGATGCCTCGCACTATTGTGGCATTTGTGAAATTGAGGTAAGCGACTAGAATTTTTTTTTAACGTTTACCGGAATATTTATGGGAGTGTGTGTGTTCTTGATTCATAGTGTTCAGAGGTTAGAGGCGGACAGGGTTGTCAAAGCAGCCTGAACATTTTGGATAAGAGCAGCACGGGGTTGGAGGCTGTAAGAGGTGTTCAGTATGGGCGAATAGTCTACCCCAAGAGGGGCGAAAATTCCCGCCTATACGGGGGCGAATCGTCCATATACCGATGTTGGCTTTGCGCACTCAAATCATTGCCAAGGTCCCGACACTGGCAACTCTGGCCCGGCTAGCTGCTGCTGCACGCTATTCTCTGCTATGCGGCTTTTCGCTATCCGCGGTTCCAGGTCACTATGAGATAGTTTCTATTCTGTCGCTATCCGCGAGATCGCTATGCTTAATTACGCTATCCGCGCGGCCCCACTGTACAGTACAATAATCTTGGCTCAAAATTTCAAATTTTTACTTTCAGATCCATTTTACTGCATAAAAACTCCTTTTAACCCGGGAACGGCGAGGGGGGGATAATGAACTAGCTCCCCATGGGCGAGCATTATGGGCTCCATTCAGGCCTATAATCGTCATTTTACGATAAATATCGTTATTACCTATTCATATGAGCCTATTTTACCTTCACTATGAAGATAGTAACCTGTAACAACAATCAAACTAGTGAAAATATAATTTTTCTGGTCAAAATCGCGAATATAGATGAACCAGCCCATTCATGAATTTTGGAGAAAATTGAGCCTCCCTCCACGAGGCCTCAAGCCACACTGAGCCTACTCATACACACACTCGCTTGTGTAACACACCTGCTAGGCACGTAAGCACATCCCCCACACAGTTTGCTAATGATAGCACAAAAATATACCAATAAATTAGGGGATAACAGGGAAAATAGGTGATAATTGAAGGGGGAGGGGAAAGGGAGGAAGGAGGGGATGTGGAGGAGTGATATGAGGTACTGTACTGTAATAGTAATGAGTATAGTACTGTATAATAATTGTCTTAAACCTGAGGACATTAGAGTAACTTAAATGTTATAGAAAATAACAGATGTACTGTACTCACAACATAGAACAGTTTTGTATTAATCTAATTGATTAATTTCACTCCCAACACCAAACACCACCAAATGAAATTAATGAAAGCATGTGATCCTACCGGGATTCAAACCTAGGTTACCACATACAGATCTTAAAACACACTAACCATTACACCATCAAGACAGTTAACCCACTGAGCACCAGCTAATTAAAAATAAAAGTACACTCCAGGACCAGCAGGTTGTGATTTTTTTTTCTTTTCCAGAAAACACCTGGAATAGGTTAGAAATGAAATAAAAACCACAAACAAACAAAAACGATCCCCTAGGTCATTAACACATTACGAGCGGGTGGGTCGGTAACTTCTATTACCCGCCATGCGGGTGGTTTTACCCTACATGGGGTTGTTTCCGTACTCTTTTTCATGCATAAACAAGACTCAGAGCGTAATACAAGTATCTATCCCTGAAAGGGCGTAAACAGAGCTTTCCAATGACACCCGAACCATCCTTCTACGACTACTGGTTCTCTTGCAACGATCGTGCAACACGAGTGCAAAAACCCTAAAATAAGGTAATTTCCTTACATAATTCCCTGTGTAGCGAGTGAGAGAGGGTGGAGGAGGGTGTAATAAATTTCAGTCGACCCACGGCGGTGGTGGCGAGTGGTCAGGCGGGAATCTATGCTCCTCGCACCGCTCAGCTCTCTCTCCGAGCACATTACATGCTCAATATTGCACTCGACATCTGTCGAGGCCCGCATATGGGCAAGTTTTCTTTAACTCGACATATGTTGCACGCCGATGGTTAAGGGTTCCTATGGGGCGCCCGAAAGTCTGAATTACAAGAGGGGAAATGGGTAGGCAAAAACAAGTTTTTGCACGCTCACGCGGTTGGACTTTCAGGGTTTTCAACCATCGGCAGTGTTGCAAGGGATACTTACGCAGTTCCCATACAAATCTGAGCCCTCTAGGTGCCATAGGACCGGATTAATTAACCACGACGCACCCTATGCGGCGCTGGGGTTTAGGGTTACATACATTGCCGACGCAACGTGCGTCGCTGGTCCTCAATGGGTTAAAGGTTAAGTACATGATTATGATTTTATATCCATTTATCAAATACTGGATATCAATCTAATGTGCTTATACCCAACTGCACACTGAATAGCCTAATGTTTAAGTGAAAGGTAAGAACATTTTATGGTGCACAGATCTCCAACAGTTTTTCAGTCACACAATTTCAGAGCAAGAAGCCTGTGAAGTGTCAATGTGCAAAAAGAGGATAATAGGGTTGGCCTTTTTAAGAAAAGTAGGCCCGAGTTTGCCTGTTTAAAAGAAAAAGGAAAAGCTAACCTAATTCAACCAAACTTTGAGCTAACCTAACCTAACTCGGTAAATACTAAATCTAGAGACAAATTGGTATACAAAGTTGAAAAGTCAAAGCTATGTACTGAGGTAACTTTCGGCATGGTATTACTTATATCAATAGCTTCTAATGAATTGTTGACACTCAAATTATAATGTAAAACTTGCAAAATAAACAAACCAAAACTTGGACAAACACAGTAAAAAGACAAAACATCATCATCTCCGACGCCTTGTTTCCCCCTGGGAAACCCCCACTAGAGGATGGCCATGACAGAAACGTCTCCAAGCTACTTTGTCAAGACATGCCTCCTTTGCCCGTGCCACAATGCCCCTTCCACTACGTGGAAGTTTTTCTTCAATATATTTTTCCACTTTCTTTTCCCATACCATAGGTGGTCTTCCACTACTAGCAGTTCCACTCACCTGACTCCCATATATCTTTCTTGGCATTCTGTCTTCATCCATTCTCTGAACATGGCCATACCACCTCAAAGTACTTCTCTTTATCCACTCAACCACACCACAATCAATGCCCAAAGCCTGCTCTTCCATTCCAAAGGACTCGTACACTTCCCTATTACTTGGCCCATCTAGCCTATTCATGCCAGCTGCCATTCTGAAAAAGCTCATCTCCACAGCTCTCAGTTTGAAGAGGTCCTCGTCACTTGCCGTCCATGTCTCGCTTCCATACGAGAGTGTTGGGAGCAGCACACTGTTTCTCAGTGACTTTTTGACTTCCTGGCTAACCATTCTTCCTTTGAGAATACTATCAAGTTCTCCAATCACTTTTCTCCCTTGCATTTTTCTCTCTTTTATCTCACTCTCCATTTTACCATATTTGCATAGTACAGCTCCCAAATACTTGAAACTTTGAACCTCTTCTAGTACTTCATTTTTCAATTTTATTTTACAACTTTTCTTGTGTTCTTTCTTGATTCTATATTTTTCCTTAAAATCTATGGTTTCATGCATTCTTCTCTCAAACACCATTACCTTACATTTCCCTACATTGACCTTTAACTTTCTCTTTTCACATACCCTGTCAAAGTCAGTGACCACTCTCTGAAGTTCTTCAGCATTTTCCGCCAACAGGACTGCATCGTCCGCATATAGGCATGTTAAAATCTTCCATGTGCTTCCCTCTGATTCCAGTCTAGCTCCCACACCCATTGATACAGCCCTACATTCCCTAATCACTCCTTCCATGTATATATTGAACAACCAAGCTGACATGACACATCCCTGTCTTACACCTACATTGACCTCAAAACTTTCACTTAACTTATCCCCTACCTTCACATTTGCCATTGCATTCCTATAAAAAGATTTTACTGCCATTAGCAACTTTCCTCCCACACCATATACTGTTAACACATCCCACAGGCCCTCCCAATCTACTTTGTCGTAGGCTTTTTCCAAATCCATGAATGCTGCATAGAGTTTTCTGTTTTTGGCCAGATACTTCTCTACCAACAATCGCATTGAGGCTATCTGGTCAACGCAGCCCCTGCCCTTTCTGAAACCTCCCTGACAAAAGACAAAACAACTTATCAAAATCGCTATGTGGAAACAACGCTTAAGCAAAATAATAATTTATAAATAAAAGAACACATTCCACCACATAGGGTGTACATTACTACATCAGCAAGTTAATCTGTTTCCCAAGCAAACTAATCACACATATAACTAGGCACTATCACAATATCTTTTATGAGTACTTTTAATGTATTTTAAGCAATGTACGACCTGTTCTGACAGTTTTAGTGGAGGCAAGTTTTCTCCGGCAATAGAGCGATATTTATCTATCTATCAATCTATTGCCTGACGCCGTCATCCCCGAAGGGGTGGCCACGAACGAACCGCCTCCATGCACCTCTGTCCCCAGTCAGTCGACGCCCCTCCCCCCAACCAGCACCGCCTTCGTTCATGTACTTCCTCACTCCATCCTTCCACCTCTCATTCGGTCTACCTCTCCCTCTCTGTCCCTCCACCTCGCTCTCGTACACCCTCTTAGTCTTTCTCTCGCTTTCCATACGTTCCATATGGCCGAACCATCTCAAGTTGTTCCTTTTCACACTTTCCAGCACATCTACCTCCACACCACACCTCCTTCTTACTTCCTCATTAGTCTGTTTATCCGTCCATGTAACTCCGCACGCACTCTTTAAGTAATTCATTTCCACTGCTCTCACTCTTGGTGCGAGTCTCTCCACCAACGTCCATGCTTCGCTTCCGTAAGTCAGTGTCGGGATTACCACACTGTCATGCAAGGACTTCTTCACTTCCATACTGACCACCCTATTTCTTGTTACTGCTTTTAGCGTTCCTACAACCCTCTTCCCCTGTTGTACCCTCTCCCACACTTCTTCATCCATAGTCCCATCTTTACTCAACACACTGCCCAGATACTTAAAAGAGTTGACGATCTCCATAGCCTGACCGTTCAGCTTCACCTCACACTCTATGACTTCACCCCTTTCGAAGACCATAACCTTGCTCTTCCCCGCATTTACCTTCAAATTCCGTTTTTCGCACACTGTTCCAAACTCATTTACCAGACCCAGCAACTCCCATTCATTATCACTCATCAGAACTGTATCATCCGCAAACAGCAGTATAGGTAGCTTCCACTCACTTCCCTCCCTTTTCAGCGATACACCAACATCCACTGCTCTTGATAGTATTTCTTTCATGACTCCATCCATATATACAGTAAACAACCACGGGGACATCACACACCCCTGTTTCAAACCAACATTCAGGTCAAAGAACTCGCTCTGCTCACTCTCCACACGTACTGCCGCCTTTGCACCCTCATACATGCTCTTCACTGCTTTCAGCAACTTGCCCTCTACTCCGTATATTCTAAGTACTTTCCACAAACCTTCTCTATCCACTCTGTCATAGGCCTTCTCCAAGTCCATAAAGGCAACATACACCTTTTGTTTCTTCTCCAGATACTTCTCCACAACACAATTCAGGGTAAAAATATGATCTACACATCCTCTTCCCTTCCTAAAACCTCCCTGCTCGTCGCCTATCCATTTCTCCGTTCTCACTCTCACTCTCTCAATCACTACCCTACTGTATACCTTCCCTACTACGCTTAGAAGACATCTTCCTCGGTGGTTACCACACACTCCTCTTTCCCCTTTACCCTTATATAGGGGAACTATTATGCCAGTCTTCCAGTCATCGGGTGCACTCTCCTTCTCCCATGCTAGTTTGCACATTTTCCATACCCATTCTATCACTATCTCACCACCATACCTCAACATTTCCCCACACACTCCATCTGTTCCTGGTGCTTTCCCCAACTTCACTCTTTTGATGGCTTCCCACACTTCTGACCTCCTGATCCCCACCTCCTCCTCCACTACTTCTCTTCTTCTCCCTCCCATACCATATCCAGCTATTTTTACTGGCTCTTCATTCCTTACATTTAGCAACTCACTGAAGTACTCCCTCCATCTTTCGACTCTCTCTTGCTTCTCGGCTAGCATTCTCCCATTCTTATCTTTCACACCCTTACTGTTTCCCTTGCTACCTTCCCTAACTTTCTTGACTTCTTTCCAGAACAGTTTCTTACTCTCCCTCCATTTTACACTCAGATTCCTTCCAAATTCCTCATCTACTCTTCTCTTACTTTCCTTCACTACTCTCTTCACCACCCTCTTACTCTCCACGTACCTCGCTCGTTTCTGTCTCTCGAAATCTTCATTCCCTCTACTACCCAACCACTCTCTATATGCTTTCTTCTTTTCTTCCACAGCTATTCTTACCTCTTCTGTCCACCATGCTGTACCTTTCACTCCCCTCCTCTTCTCCTCACTCCACACACCTCCTCACATGCTGCACAGATCTCATCCTTATACACCTTGCTCATCTCCTCCACTTCCTCCATAACTTCCAGGTCGAACCCACCTAGTCGTCTTTCCACTGCTCTCCTGTACTCCTCCCGGACTTCCTCGTCCTGCAACCTCTCCACCCTCCTCACCATTCCACCCTCCTCTCGCCTCCCTCCAGCTCTCCTCACCCACTTCTTTTGTATCCTAACCTTAGCTACCACTACATAATGATCAGACAGACCCCCTCCAGCGATATTTATAAGGTCTTTAATGAAATTTAGGTAACTTGTATAAGTTTGGTATGCACTTATTCTTATAAGAAAAAGTTTAATATCAAATGTTATATTTTTATTTGTATGTTAACAATAAAAGTAGATAAACAATCAATATATACAGAAACACAGTAAGTAGAGGTTATAAGAGAAGCTTAACCCACCAGACCCGGTTGGGCTTTGAGAAACCCATAACAAATACCCCCCGCAGAACCCGGTAGGGCTCTGAGGCTCCGGCAGCTTGAAAGCCTGTAAGCTTGGTGTGCGAGGCGTCCGTCCGACGCATGTAAACAACAGCCGGTTGGACCGACGCCGTGCATCTCTGACCACAAGAAGGAGAGGTGTCCTTGTTCGTGTGTGGCTGTGTGTTATTGTTAAGTAGTGAAAAGTGGCTGATATCGCCACAAAGTTCTCTCCACGGAAATCGTCATCACAACTGAACCAGTTGACTTAGAGAGGTCTACTTAACGCAATTCTACAGGTACGAAACACATCTACGCTTGGGAATGTGCGGGAATGCGGAAGCAGTCAAAATAACAAAGATACGGTAGCCTAGGCGTAGACATTTTTTGGCCAAAACCCCCGGGTTTCGGGGAAATTATAGAATACAATAGCCGGGGCTGGAGGGTTAAAGTAACAAATGTTTGATTAAGAATATTGATATTAAAATATAAAACTTTAAAAGGAACTCAAAACTTACTGTTTAACCTAATATAACTAACTCACTAAATTGTTGAAACGACAACACACTAAACATAATCTATATGTGAGAAAATGCATTTAAATTGATTGGAAATTAAACTTTAAAAACAACAAACTTATAATATCCACATATGAATACAATCACAATAATCATCCTTAAAAAGATTAAATTTATGCAACAATTTATCGTATATATACTGTAATGTAGGGTGGTGAAGAGAGTAGTGAAATAAAGTAAGAGAAGAGTAGATGAGAAATTTGGAAGGAATCCGAGTGTAAAATGGAGGGAGAGTAAGAAACTGTTCTGGAAAGAAGTCAAGAAAGTTAGGGAAGGTAGCAAGGGAAACATTAAGGGTGTGAAAGATAAGAATGGGAGAATGCTAGCCAGCCGAGAAGCAAGAGAGAGTCGAAAGATGGAGGGAGTACTTCAGTGAGTTGCTAAATGTAAGGAATGAAGAGCCACAAACATAGCTGGATATGGTATGGTAGGGAGAAGAAGAGAGGTAGTGGAAGAGGAGGTGGGAATCAGGAGGTCAGAAGTGTGGGAAGCCATCAAAAGAGTGAAGTTGAGGAAAGCACCAGGAACAGATTGAGTGTGTGGGGAAATGTTGAGGTATGGTGGTGAGATAGTGATCGAATGGGTATGGAAAATGTGCAAACTAGCATGGGAGAAGGGGAGTGCACCCGATGACTGGAAGACTGGCATAATAGTCCCCCTATATAAGGGCAAAGGGGAAAGAGGAGTGTGTGGTAACCACCGAGGAATATGTCTTCTAAGCGTAGTAGGGAAGGTATACAGTAGGGTAGTGATTGAGAGAGTGAGAGTGAGAACGGAGAAATGGATAGGCAACGAGCAGGGAGGTTTTAGGAAGGGAAGAGGATGTGTAGATCATATTTTTACCCTGAAATGTGTTGTGGCGAAATATCTGGAGAAGCAACAAAAGGTGTATGTTGCCTTTATGGACTTGGAGAAGGCCTATGACAGAGTGGATAGAGAAGGTTTGTGGAAAGTACTTAGAATATACGGAGTAGATGGCAAGTTGCTGAAAGCAGTGAAGAGCATGATTGTATAAGGGTGCAAAGGCGGCAGTACGTGTAGAGAGTGAGCAGAGCGAGTTCTTTGACCTGAATGTTGGTTTGAAACAGGGGTGTGTGATGTCCCCATGGTTGTTTACTGTATATATGGATGGAGTCATGAAAGACGTACAGTAAAAGTCCTGTAATCCGAATAGCAGGGGACCGGGCCTCGTTCCGATTACCGGATTTTTCGGATTATTGGAATTTACCCCTATGAACCTGTGTATTAATGGCCTGACGAAAACCTGAACACAATATAGGCTATGCATATGCACAATATAATGCTATACATCCAATATGACACATAATGGTAAACTTTTAAAGTGATTTTATGAACATATGATATGATGGGGGCGGTTCGTTCGTGGCCACCCCTTCGGGGATCACGGCGTCAGGCAATAGATAGATAGATAGATGATATGTGTGTGTACCATTATGTGTTATTTGGGTGGGTTTTGGGTGGCCTAATGCCTCAAAAAGGGGACTTTGGGACTTTTTGAAATTCGGACTATCGGGTGAATTCGGATTTGGCCTCATTTAAAAATAATCGGACTATTGGGAGATTCCAATTATCGGTCGTCGGATTATCAGACTTTTACTGTACTATCAAGAGCAGTGGATGTTGTTGTATCGCTGAAAAGGGAGGGAATTGAGTGGAAGCTACCTATACTGCTGTTTGCGGATGATACAGTTCTGATGAGTGATAATGAATGGGAGTTGCAGGGTCTGGTAAATGAGTTTGGAACAGTGTGCGAAAAACGGAATTTGAAGGTAAATGCGGGGAAGAGCAAGGTTATGGTCTTCAAAAGGGGTGAAGTCACAGAGTGTGAGGTGAAGCTGAACGGTCAGGCTATGGAGATCGTCAACTCTTTTAAGTATCTGGGCAGTGTGTTGAGTAAAGATGGGACTATGGATGAAGAAGTGCGGGAGAGGGTACAACAGGGGAAGAGGGTTGTAGGAATGCTGAAAGCAGTAACAAGAAATAGGGTGGTCAGTATGGAAGTGAAGAAGTCCTTGCATGACAGTGTGGTAATCCCGACACTGATTTACGGAAGCAAAGCATGGACGTTGGTTGAGAGACTCAGATCAAGAGTGAGAGCAGTGGAAATGAATTACCTAAGAAGTGCGTGCGGAGTTACATGGAGGGATAGACAGACTAATGAGGAAGTAAGAAGGAGGTGTGGTGTGGGGGTAGATGTGCTGGAAAGTGTGAAAAGGAACAACTTGAGATGGTTCGGCCATATGGAACGTATGGAAAGCGAGAGAATGACTAAGAGGGTGTACGAGAGCGAGGTGGAGGGACAGAAAGGGAGAGGTAGACCGAATGAGAGGTGGAAGGATGGAGTGAGGAAGTATATGAACGAAGGCGGTGCTGGTTGGGGGGAGGGGCGTCGACTGACCGGGGACAGAGGTGCATGGGGGCGGTTTGTTCGTGGCCACCCCTTCGGGGATCACGGCGTCGGGCAATAGATAGATACTGTAATTCTTTTTAAATCTGGCTATTTCCACATAGTGATTTTGATAAGTTATTTTGTCATTATATTATGCGGTTCATGTTTGGTTTGTTTGTATTTAAAGTTTTCTATCTATCTATCTATTGCCTGACGCTGTGATCCCCGAAAGGGTGGCCACGAACGAACCGCCCCCATGCACCTCTGTCCCCAGTCAGTCGATGCCCCTCCCCCCAACCAGCACCGCCTTCATTCATATACTTCCTCACTCCATCCTTCCACCTCTCCTTCGGTCTACCTCTCCCTCTCTGTCCTTCCACCTCGCTCTCGTACACCCTCTTAGTCATTCTCTCGCTTTCCATACGTTCCATATGGCCGAACCATCTCAAGTTGTTCCTTGTATTGTATTTGTATTTAAAGTTTTAAATTTATATTTAATGTTTATAAAGATTAACTTTTTTTGAAAGTATGAAATTTATAAGTGTGGTTGTCTGTACTGTAGTAATATTATTCGTAGTACACTTTCTTTTTTATTGACCATAAATTACCTAATAATCTTTATGGTGACTAACCCTTTCTTCTTTTCCTGCAGGTGTTTAACATGCTATTTGTGAAGGAGCAGGAGCGTCGGCACGTGGTTCACTGTGTGGATTGTGCCCGGCGCCAGGCTCCCCGGATGGAGGGCTTCGTGGTCCTGGAGGAGTACCATCTCAATGACCTCTGCCAAGTCTACGATAACTTTGTCCTGCATTCGGTTAGTACTTCAATGTTACTGTTTACTTTTGTTCATTGGAGACCCGCAGAGATTCTCAAAGAACATGATAAGCTTGTGTGAAGGATGTCGGTGACAAAAGCAAATAAGAAAGAATACGAATGAATGGAGAATGTTTAGTTCAAACTTTTTAATAGCTTATTCACATACAGTCCTGTATGTCCACTCCCCCCTACTAATTCATGCAGATCCTCACTTAATGCCGATGTTGCACCACCCCTTTGCCTGACAATGTTTATTGGCCTCTCTCATCTGGCAACTTTAGTATTAATAATTGACCCTTTATGGAACAATTTACTTGCCTCAAAGTCCACTACTAGGGAAAGGAAAGTTTATTACGTTAAAATTAAAATCATCAACTTTGTGATATACTTTAAGTATGCACTGTTCATTAACCTCTGAAGTGCGCATGGGGGTAATTGGAAACGTCCCCCTGTGCTGACGTATTTGAGGTGTTTTCCGCCACTAAAATATTCATTGTGCCATTAATAGCATTAATACTTATCCATATGCGCCTATTATGGGTTGATTATAAAGGTATTAACCTGAAACAACAATAAAACGAGTGAAAACAGCGTTTGGATGGTCAAAATCGGAGATATAGCCCGCGAGTTGTATAATGTATGGGTGAGGCAATCTGCTTTCCCGCCAATTTCCCCCAAGGCCACTGAGACACAGTCGATCGATACTCTCTCTCTCTCTCTTGCACTCGCTTGCTATCAGTGATGACTACACCCTCCAATCGGATTTCTAATGTTAGCACGAAAATATACCTCAGAATAAGGGAATAACAGGAAAATAGGTGATAACTGAAGGAGAGGAGGAAAGTGGGGAAGGAGGGGAGGTAGAGGACTGAGATTTTGCATGGCCCAGGGGCCAAAAAAAAAATAAAAAAATAAAAAAAACAAAATATAAAAAAATATTTTTTTTTCGATGTCAAAAGTTGATTTTTATTTTCTCTGACTCTTAAGAGTCTCCCCGCAGTGCGCCGGGGGAACTCTTAAGAGTCTCCCCGCAGCTCCCGGGTTAACAATCTCTATATTTATATCAAGAAAATTTTCAACTTTATAATTTACGTTACATTGTGTGAGGGGAATAGAATTAGGGTAAATAAGTTTAGCAACTTGATTAAAATTTAACAAATTGCAAACAAGAATATCATCAATATATCTACTATTATTACTTAACAGTTTAGCAAGTGCTAATTTTTCTGGAATTTTATTTTTCTTGCTACTGTCAACTAAGTCTTTTATATATTTAAATTCTAAAGCAAGCAAGAATAAGTCTGCAATTAAAGGGCTAGCATTTCCACCCATAGGAATTCCTAATATTTGTTTGAAAATGTACGGCCCGAATCTAACATAGATATAAGCTTTATACAACTTCAGCCACCTAACTTTGCTTTATTATAGATTTGCACTATGACAGAACTGTTAAGAATGGTAATTGTTTCGTAAATTATTCATAATTTGATAATTTGTCACTTAGCTGTACTCCCACTAGTTCAGTATATTTTGATAGAACTAAGCTTAGGTTCCCTTAAATTCCTCATTTTCAATACTTATGTTAGATTCGGGTCCTACATATTCAAACAAATATTAGGTATTCCTATGGGTGGAAATGCTAGCCCATTAATTGCAGATTTATTCTTGCTTGCTTTAGAATTTATATATAAAAAAAAAAATAGTTGACAGTAGCAAGAAAAATAACATCCCAGAAAAATTAGCACTTGCTAAATTGTAGATATATTAGATATATCAACGATATTGTGGTTTGTAATATGTTAGATTTTAACCCTTTCGTGCACATAAGGACGTGATTGCATCCTTACACAGATACTTTAAAACCGTTGTGACCATCATGGGTCTTTAGAACCTTTAGTTTAATTACTTCAACCTCTGCAGTTGTCTTTGAGCGAGTTGTGGGCAGAAAACTAAGTTTGGAGAGGTAATTATGAGATTAAGATAATTCTATTTCTGAATACTAAACGACAACCCCCGACCTGAAAGGGTTAATCAAGTCACTAAATTAATTTATTCAAATTCCATCCCCCTCACACAAGGTAACGTAAATGAAGAAGTTGAAAATGTTCTTTGTATAAATATACAGATTTATAATGAACATTGCACACTTAAAGTATATCACAAAGTTGACAATTATAATTTGTACATAAACTTTCCTTTCCTTAGTAGTAATATTGATAATAAAATAACATAATTGTTTTTATTCCCAACTAATAAGATTTTGTAAAATTTGCAGTAAACTAGATGACTTTTGGGCTAGAGCTAGGTTACTATACAGACTCTTAGTAGACAGGTTTTGATGCAAGTAGATTGATGCATAAATTTAGTATTTTTAAGGTCAATTATTGTTACTCGTAAATTTTATATTGATAATTTTAATCAAGCATTTTTAACCTGAAGTTGCTCATATAACCTCTGCGTAATGTTTGTCTATATTTAGTAATTGTTTATCTACTGTTATTGTTATTATTGATATTTTGTTTATAAAAGTCTGTTCTTGTTCAAAGAGTACTTTGTTTAAATCTGTTATTGCTTTTTCATATTTTGACATTATTTTTCTTTATTTTATTGTGTCTATTCACTTTCGATAGCTTGCCTTTGTGATATCTTTAATATATTTGTACTATAAATGTAGGTTATTTGTAGAGTAGTAATTGGTAGGGGTCATGTGTTCATACTCTATGCTCACTGGTACCTACCCGATAGTACTACCGTTAGTGAGTGCCGTATGTATTTTGTATTATTGTTAATATCTTGTCAAATTGCAAATTTGTTTAAATAGAACATTTTGACAAATTGTCGTAGCTTTATTCATAAATTTGAATGACTGGGGACAGCTGCATAGGGGCGTTTCGTTTGTGGCCACCCCTTCGGGGATCACGCCGTCCGGCAATGGATAGATAGATAGATTTATTCATAGAGAATTTATATGAATTTACCAGAACGTCTTGAACTTAAAATAAAAAAATTGCAAACAAAGCAAACCAAAACTGGGACAAAAGACTATATAAAGTCAAAACAACTTATCAAAATCGCTATGTGGAAACAACGCTTACTAAAATATAATTTTATGAAATAAAAGAACACAATCCACCACATAGGGTGTACATTACTACACGAGCAAGTTAATCTGTTTCCCAAGCAAACTAATTGCACACATAACGCACTATCGTCACGTTCAAGGAATTAGTCAATTTGGGAAGTCCGGGACGTTCTGGCAAATTTGACTAAACTCTGCATGAATAAAGAAACTACAATTAGTGTCAAAATGTTCTATTAAAATCAAATTTGCAACTTGACAAGACATTAACAATAGTACAAAATACAAATATTGATATAATATTACAAAAAACATACAGTACAGCATTGACTAATTCCTTGAACATGACGTGATTATGTTAATATATGTGCAACTAATATGCTTGGGAAACAAATTTACTTACTCCTATAGTGATGTACATTTTATGTGTTTTTATTTCAAAATTTTAATTTGCTAAAGCGTTATTTCCAGATAGTGATTTTGAGAAGTTCTTTTGTCTTTATATTGTGTCGTCCCTGTTTTGGTTTGTTTATTTTGCAAGTTTTGCATTATAATTTTAACTATTGATGTTAGGACCGATTGATAAAAGATAACATAGTGAAGTATTAAAGTATTTGTTTTCAATTAATTTCTGATCCTTCCACACACTACTTGGAACTTGAGGACTAATTCAATTTATACTGTAATTTATTTTGATAATTCTATGATTGATCATTATAAGATTATTTGGTATATTCTTAACTTCTTAAGAATTAAATTACTAATTGGTTACATTTTTATTTCAGGTTCAAGGTCAGACATTACCAGGTCAAGTACCCACCCCACCACCTACCTCCACCACCCCAACCCCCCTCACATGACCTAGCTCAGGTCTAGTGGTCTCCCCATCACCCACATTGTGACCTGGGGCGGTTCCTAGCCACTTGTACAGCACGCAAGTCAATTGCTGAGGGGGTCAAAGTTTACCGAGAGACAGTGTTAATGTACTACTGTACACCAGGATTTAAAGTTCATCGACAATCTTCATGAGATATTGTGTAATAAAATCCTGAGATAAGCTCCTTTAATCTGACAATCTAACCAGCACAAACAGCAGTGCAAGAGTGATTGAAAACCACCGATAACTGCCAAGATAGTGCTTAATCTCCAAATTACATACTGTAGTTTCGCATCTAGATTGTCGGGGAACTATTGATTCAGAATGTATATTGACTTAAACTTAAACAGTGACTGATTGATTGCAAGTAGTATAAGTTATATATTTAAGATATTCCAACACTGCCAGGCACCTTCCAGAGGCCTTTAAGTAACCACCATCGATCTCTATAAATGACTGGATGGCTCATTGCTCGCGTGAGTTGAAGCCACCACAATCATTCCTTTTCCTGTTGAAGTGCATAGGAAACCAAGTTTGCTGTATTGAATTTTACATTAGTCGGCCATTCTTGACAATTTACTAAAAAAAAAAAAAAAAGGTAAAGATTGTGGACAAATATTACCTTCAGTATTTACAGTTTCACTTGTAACCTTTTTATACCACTCCTACTTCCCATATGACGGCTTCAGTTGTTTACATAGTGATGCAAGCAGTGGGCCTTCCAGATTGTTATAATGGAGTTCAGTGGTAATGACGCGCCGTAGTTACGATGGCCACAATGTTTGCAACCGTATGCTTGGAAGTTATTGCAGTGAAAATGGGCATTATGAAAATGCTGCCTGGACATATGAGTGATTAAAGGATTTTACTGCTGAAACTTAAGTAACTATCTGCCACTCCGTCAGGCATAATGATCTCATAAAACTCAAGGATTTTGGGCAAATGCAAATGTACAGTATGATAGCTATGAAAAAGAAAAGTGGTTCAGTCTGATGGACTTGAGTTTCAAGACACCTGTGTTTTCTCATAACCTAGTGATTGCCAAGATTGGTGAGAAGCCAGTGTTAAGCTAGCTGTAGTTGGGGTAGTAGATATTGCGTGTGGTTGATGGTACTACCCAGTCTTAATTTATTAGCCTTGCCTACGCATTATGTTCTCCTTCCAAGTTACCAGCTGAATGGACTGGCCTTAGTTGTAGTCTTACAGGTGTGTGTGCATAAAATATAAAAAAAATAGTTTCACATCACTGCCACAAGAAGTGAGTGTTTTTTTATCTTGTGATAATCTCAACTGCCACAAAATCTTATCACTCGTGACAGTCTCACTTAGAGCTTACCAATCGTAGGATCTTTCCACATGCAATGTTAATGGGTGATTTGTGATCAGCAGTGTTCTGTCTGGATATATATATTTTATACGGACTGACTTGAGTTCTATTACTCTGGAGGAAGTTGTCTGTGTACAATCCTACATGACACCACCTGGAAGCTGAATCCTGAACCCAAGTGATCAATAGTGAATAAATATGTGGTCCAGGGTTCAATTCTTGGGTTGTGTGTGTTGGATTATTCACAAGGAGTTGCCTGTGTAGCCTTCTATAACCAAACTTGTCCGTCCTGTAATGCGTGAGAGGGATGGCAGGCAGGGAAGGACAGGCTAACTTAAGTTTTGATCGACCATGATATTTTGTAGCGCTATTCTCATTTGAAGACTATGATCCTGCAAGAGGTCCACTGTTACAATCTCTTATTATTTGGTTACTGTACATGTTAGGTAAACTCACGTTGTGCAGTATATTTTTGTAAAGGTAGCCTATTTTAATTTTGTTTGTGTTGAGTATTGTTGAATATTGTTATTTATTGCAGATCTTTTGTTTGACTTTTTATACTTTTATTGAATTCTGAGAATAATGATAATGTATCTTGAATTTATAAGTTCATAATTTGGTTTAAGCCAAAATTAGGTTTTAGCAAAGGATGAATAATTATGGTCTTCACTTTCCCTCTTACTTGTATTACTTTGTTTTCACAACTATTTTTGTTATACAAAATTGTGTTTAATACTGTAATCTGAAGCTCATGTCAGGTGGAAATGGTGAGCAGTAAGGCCCTCCAGAGAGCATTTGAGACGTGGAGGAATAATGTAATGAAAAGCCGGTATCACAGGAGCGCTTTTTATCAACTTTTATTGGCAACTCTGGTCTGGCAGCTTATAAGTTAAGCTTCTATAAGAATTGTCATCTAAATTAATCTACTTTCATTTAAGTTTCCGATCTCTATTCATATCCCAGATATGTTGCCGGAATAACATTGGCCATCAAAAATTGTCAATAAAAGCTCTCGTATGATGCCCCCTTAAACTGAATGCTCAACAAATTGTACCTGAAATGGGCATGCCTAAGGAAGGTTGTTCCACATCATAATAGATTTTTTCTGCCATTGCTGTTGACCACAAGTCCATATGATTCCCAGGCATTGTGGAAGGCTGAAGAAGCCATGAGCTCTGAGCTGAGATCTCTTAACCCAATAGGTACCAAGTTGTCTAGTAAGGCAGCTCATCGACATCTCCCTTGCTGTGCAATTTTCTAAAAGGCGTATTGCTACCTATTGAGTTAAATTATATATCTACCAGAAGGCTGTGCACCAAGAGCTGGTCATTTGAGCACAATACGAGGAACTGGGAAGCTTAAAACTTTACAATTTTTAACCAAACATTTTGGACAATTCCCATTGCCTGGTGTTGTGCTGTTGTTTCCAGCTTCCATCTTCCTCTCCACTCCTCCCCTAGTAATTCATGCAGACCCTCGTTTAAAGCTGATATTGCACCACCCCTTTCTACCACAATTTTGATCGGCCTTTCTCATCTGGCAACGTCAGTATTTAAGCTTTTTACAGATTTCAGCCACATAACATAAAACCTACCTACAGTAGTTTCGGATACCAATGTGACCAATAGCAGATATGTTGCCAGAATAAGGATTGCCCTTAGAGATTGGTGGAGAAAGCGATGGCGTGTCTTGGCCTTAACTCTGAATATAGTGTCTTGTACAGTTTTCATGCGACACATTCTAGTTTGTCTTCAGTATTACTTGTGGGACATTAGTGTAGCTCAGATTCTCAAATGTCTAAATGTACCCCCTGGAATTAATTGTAATTTCCTGTGTACCTAGCAGTGTAAGTACAGCTATAGACATAAACCTTTGTTGTGATTTTTAAATAAATTAGACCCCAGGCAGATCATAGTTGCAGTTACATGTAATCTTTATTACATTAACGTGTTACTGTATTCAATGCCTCCTAATTTGCGACAATTGTCTAGTCTTTTTGTCATTATTATTCCATTGATTTAACAAAATTTACTTAACATTTCTGAGCCACCCTAATGGAACATGCTGTACTTTTTATCATAAACTATCTCTACCCTAAAAGATATCATCGCTTATTTTTATCTATGCAGTAAAAAAATTATATAAATGTTGATATCGTATGGATATTTTTTATTTTTTTTTTATTTTTTTTTTTTGTAAGTCCATCACTGAAATCCCGTACAGTTAAGTTTATTTATGTTATTTAATATGTATGGAGTTTTCTATTTGTATGTAATGTATAGTATTTCCTGAACCTACCGTCTTCTATAAGTTTCATGGCTCACATATTTGATGAGTGTCTCCATTTGTACAATTATGGGAGTAGGATGTTTTTCTTTACAACGGACATAGTAAACAAGGTGCGAGTGGAGTGAGGTCACAATAATTATAAAAATAATAGGTGTAATAAAGATTGATATTTTCTTCTATAGGCCTACTAAAAGGATAATTTACATGTATTTTTGATCTAGTACAATTCACAAGTTTATATCGGCTAGTTATCGTATTGGAAGCCTAAAAATTGGTTGAATGGATATATTCTAGAACTATTTCCTCCACCCTCACCTTTATCAGGGATCTGTGTTGACCTTGTGTCCAGTACTGTACAGAGTAAGTCCGCTAATAAAGCCTAACCAAGTGGGAAACCTTGTTCTATTTACTCCCCTACAACTATATTGTATTAATCGTTGATCAGAAATTGTCACATCCCAATATTTATAAAAGGAGTTATATTTACTTTCCTACAACAGCTATACTCTGTACCGTCAACTGGGGCGAATTCGGACAATTTATATGCGTTTTTGTACCATCAACTCTATTTTTTTGTTCTATCAAAGATCTTGAGTATTGTAAGCTAGGCTGGTCCACTAGTGTATCAAGTCATAGCAGTAAGAAATATATAAATGTCTTTTATATATTTTGTATGTAACTATGTATGTACGTACTCAGGCTCATACCCCATAGCTGGGGGTGGCCGACTAGACAGAGCCCAAACCGGACAACACAACCCAACTAAAAAAAAAATATATATATATATGCAGTATATATATACAGTATATGGGATGGTCATGTTGAACGAATGGAAGATGAAAGGCTTACAAAGAGAATATGCAAGTCGGATACAAGGGCAGGAAGACCCCTATTGAGATGGAGAGACTGTATAAGACAAGCTTTGGGTGATAGAGGAATGAATATAGATCAGGTAAGGGAAGTGGTAATAAACAGGAATGAATGGAGAATGCTTGTGAATAGAGGAGTGAACACGTGGTCATTTGGGGGAAGGGGTCGGGTGCAAGTTGGACTAGATAATAGTCCATCAGGCGCCTGGCCCGGGGAGACAGTTCATATGAAGGGTGTGGTGGGCGGGTTTGTGGTTTCAGCTCTGCTGCATGTCTGCCTGCCGAGATCAGAACCTCTCCGGGTGGTCGGGGGCCGGGGGAGTGCTGGAGGGACCTTGGTGACCTTGGTCTCTGGGTCTTCTCCCGGATGACATAGATGTGTGTGAATTTTTGTTGTTTTTGTGTGTTCATTGTTTTCTGTTGTGTTGTCCCTATTCTGGCTCTGTCTTGAGTTGGCCACCCCCCCAAAAAAAAGGAAAAGTGGGGATTGGGCCTGAGTATATAGATAGATAGATATACTGTATAAATTAATTCACACATCTAGGTCGCCCAGAAGACCCAGAGACCAAGGATCACTAAGGGCCTCCAGCACTCCCCCGGTCTCAGCAGGCAGACACGCAGCGGAACACACCACAATGCCCGCCCACCTCGCATCCAGACATGACCCTTCATATACACTGGCTCCCGGGGCCAGGCGCTTGAAGGACTATTATCTAGTCCAATTGACGCCTGACCCTTTCTCCCAACGACCGCGTTATCACTCATCTATTCACAAGCATTCTCCATTAATTCCTATTTATTATATATTAATATATATATATATAATTATGGGTGTCTGAAATTGTACCCAATCTGGGGTCATTTCGGACATGTAATCTAACTTTGGACATTCATAGAAAACTAAGGCGTTTAACTACCCTGGGATCCCATAATGAACTCAACGTGTGTGGGGCTAATTCGGTCGTGTGAGGCTATTTTGGACTTATGTGGAATGTCAAAACTTATTTGTGTATTTCTTGAAGGGCACCGTAGACGAGAGGACGCCCACTTCCACCCTGCCGCAGTAGTCGCTTGTGGATCACAGGGTTATATCCACGACAGGAGCCCTGACGTGGTGAGGTAGATGCTCAGCAGGCAGCATGCTCAGCAAAGAGGCGCCAGATCTTTAGGGACTTTTCCCTCCCAGAAGTACTGGGAAGGAAAATCTGGATATCCCCAGTGCCAATATCCTGTCCCGCATGTAGGTTCATGCAGCATAATGAAGGGGCCAGTGCAGAAGAAAATGGTACTGATTCCTCTTAGCCACACCACAAACACGCAAGGCTGTCAGTGAGTCCGATCTTCCATAGGTGAGCCGCTAGTGAAGTGCCCCCTGTGCGTAGGCGACATAGGGCAAAATATAGACTTCAAAGCTTAAGTCTCGTCCAAGGTAGCGGAGATGAATCACTGCATAGCCTAACCATATGCAGCTACATTTTCCACTGCGCTCTGCATGCTGGTATAATCCACCCCGCCATCATGGAGCAGTTCGGATCCAACCACTCCTCCGACTCCGCTACAAAGGAAGCTGCATGGTCCACGATCTCGTTACTCCTGATCCCAACATGTGAGGGAATCCACTGTAAAGTCACATCACACGCAGGCAAACACGGGCTGCAGTTGACTCAGGATTGAAAAGATCAGGGAACGGTTGGAGGCAGGGTGACTCGTCTGCAGGAGATGGATGGAGGCCTGCGAGTCAGTGTACAGTACAACTTTCTTGGGAGGCAGCTGCCAGTGTACAGCAGGGCACGGTAGATAGTATACAGTTCCGCTGACAATACGGTATGAATCTCTTAGAGTTCTAGGTCTGACCCCATTACAGGTACTCTTATTATACTGCCGCCGAACTAGACGGTCCATCAATGCGAGAGCCATCGGTGAAGATCTTAAAGTGACCCTGGTAACGTGTCTCATCAATTTCCCCAAAATAATATTTGGCCATGGCAGCGTCCCAATATTTCTTGAAGTCCTCACACAGGTGGGGGCAGAGGATGCAGGAGAGATCAGTCCATGGGTGCAAAGGGGCCACAGCAGGGAAAGGGGCTGGTAGTGGTGGGCTAATCCCTAGTAAGCGGTATGCCAATAGACTGTGGACCAGGAACGTCTGGCGACCCCTCACCGACCAGTCAGGGGCATCAAGTATAACCCCAGATCCAGCATGGAGGGCAGCGAGTGGATGACCAGGCTGGTACTGGGCAATCCGCTTAATGGACTTGCAATAGGACACCGCATGACACTGGGCCAGGGGTAAGAGACCCGATTCTGCCTGCAATGAGACCGCTGGGGAGGAACAGAAAGCACTCACGGCTAAGCGATTTGCAGAATTGTGGATAACTTCCAACCTTTTAAAGAACGTCTCGGATACGGATCCATATACAGGGCTGCCATACTTGATCTTGCTCTTTATGAAGGCATTGTAGAACCGAGGAGGGCATCACTGTCAGCACCCCAACGCATGCCGGCAAAGTACTTCATTATGTCCAATCTCTTGAGACACGGACATCCGAATATAATCCACGTGGTGAGTCCAGGTCAGAATGGGGCCATCGAAGTGAAGTCCGAGGAAAACTATGACTTTTGTATGTCAGCTTGACCACTCCCATGTTGACCACCGGGATCCCTGGAAGTCTCTTGTAGGTGAAGCACATTAGTGCACTCTTCAGGGCAGTTTCCCCCTTGTTACTACTCTCCTTGACGCGGTTGGGGGGCTTCGGGGCCGGCGACTGGAGCTTGATGGGGGATGGTTGTGGTCCTTACCGTTCTTATCTCCCCTCGAGCTTTCGTCCTCAGCTTGACTAATTTTGAGTAGTTTTCATTCCTCATTCCTCATTCTATATTTTTCCCCTTCTATTCTAATTCTGTCCCATTTGGCTGTCCTCGGGCAGCCTATATCTCGTGTCTCCCTGGCCTGGCTAGGTAGCAGACACCTGATCTGATTAGTCTCTTCGGTTGCTGATGTGGCCGGACTGACTTGATTCCATTCGGTAATGCATTTTTTGCTTCTAGATATGATTTTTTCTACCTTCGACCTGATATTTCATTCTTCGCCCTGATCACTTCTTGGTTGGTGTTGCGGTGTAGCAGTTCTTGCCTCATCCTTCGGCCCTGCCCTATAAGAGCTCTGATATGGAGCTCATGTGGTCCGGCTGAACTGGTGAAATGGCGAGAAATGTCTGCGTGTCTTCACCTTCCTCGATTTGTTCCCCTACTGCCATTCCCGATCTGTCTTGACTCGTTTAGTTATATATCTTGATCGAATCCTTCGGGCCAGCCCTATGAGAGTTCTTTTATGGAGCTCAATGGTCTGGTTAAACTACTATTACAAAAAAAACCCAAAAAAATCGGGGCATTTTAGCGGAGACCCCATTCCAGCGCCCAGGCAAATAGGCATCAACCACTCTGTAGATTAGCTTGAGCCAGCGGCTAGGTATCAGCTGAGCAAACAAGGGTCATATCGTCCACATAGACGAGGACTGTTGAATCAGGTGGGACGGGAAGGTCGGACATAAGTACTGTACATTAAACAAAAGGGGACGGAGGATGGATCCTTGTGGCACCTGTTGCCTGGCCGCAACCGGGGCCGGAAGTCGAGGATCCAACTGAGACAGCAAACGTACGGTCTGTCAAGTAGCTCCGCAACCAGGATAGGGCACTGCCGGTTATCCCTAAAGTACCTAGTTTGTACAGTATTGCCTTGTGGGATGTCGAATCAAAGGCAACTTCGATGTCAACGAAAGCTGCTAGGACGACTTGTTTGCGGCGGTAGGCATCGTGTATGAGGAACTCCGTCTGTAAAAGGACATCAACAGTTACTCTTCCCAGTCGAAAGCCACATAGTATCTCTGGCAGCCACCACGTAAGCCTTGTGCAAACTATCTTTTCCAGAACTTTACCAACACATGATAACTGACAGATGCCACGACATGAGGGAGTGCAGGGTCCTTCCCAGGCTTGGGGAATGGCAGTAGTAGGGCACATTTGCACCTTGAGGGGAATATCCATATATTCCAGCTTTCTCATAACCCACTGCACAACTTCTCTGGGTGCCCAGTTAAGTTTTGCAGTGGGCTATGAGAAAACTTGGCGTAGAGGAGTGGCTGGTGCGTGTGATAATGAAGATGTACGAGGACTCACGAACGGCAGTGAGGATGAAAGGTGAACTGAGTGGAGTTTACAGTTCGCGTCGGAGTTCACCAGGGCTGTGTGTTAAGCCCTCTCTTTGTTATGGTTCTGGAGTCACTATCTGGTGATTTCAGAGTTTAGAGGTGTGATCAGAAGTTTTTTACACTAGTTAGGATATGTTTTGAGTGATAATTGTGTGGATTAATGTAAAACTTGATGGCGAACAATCCCTGGATTGGATTCCTTTCTAGTCCCTCCGCCATTCCTGTAATATAGTTTTGGATGTGGACAAGTGTTCAATATATTTCTTACTCTATAATATTTATAGCTAGTATAGGCTGAACTTTGTATTAAGGAATTTTGAAGTTTCCAGGCTGACATTTTCAGGTTCTTCCATGTTTGGGATACACATGTTATCGCTCTGTAAGTGCAGGTAGCTTGTACTGGGGTTTTCTATGTTTATTCACAAAGATGGCCTAACCTAGTTTAGGTTTTCTACAATGTTGCTGCTTCTCAGTTAGTTACGAAGTTATCGTTAATTAAGGTTTGCAAGGTAAGTCTGCTGAATTCTGCTATGGCGACAGCCCTGGCTAGAGTTTTGTCTGGCAGGGGTTTGTCTATTTTACTTCCCTGACGTTCCGGATTCTGCCGGGAATGGAGTAGAGGTGTTGGTTTCTATACCCCGGCAATTGCAGGGTATACAGAGGTGCATAGCGTTCCCATATTGATTACAACCAACCCTATAATACTATTTTTTGGTCATATCTGAATTGTTCACTTAACATAACTTGTCAATTGAGATAATGAAAAATCTAAGAGTGTTTTTGGGCCCAAGTCTATAGTCTAGGGGTGTTTTTGGACCCAAGGCTATATTCCAGGGCTGATTTTAGGCCCAAGGTTATATACCAAGGGTGTTTTTGGGCCCAAGGCTATGGTTCAGGGGAGTTTTTGGACCCAAGGTTATAGTTCAGGGGTGATTTTGGGCTCAAGGTTATAGTCCAGGGATGTTTTTGGGCTCAAGGTTATAGTCCAGGGGTGTTTTTAGGCTCAAGGTTATAGTTCAGGGGCGTTTTTTGGCCCAAGGTTATAGTTCAGGGGTGTTTTTGTTCAGCATGAATAGTGATCAAGTGTGTCGCGCTAAGACGAGGGCGCGAAAGAGCAAAGTAGAATGTATACTGGAACTGTTTGGGCCTGAACCTAGCTGGGAAATGTGATTATCCCAGGGTCCCTGGAGTCAAGAAACAAGACAACCGTGCCTATACCAGTGTGCTCCAACCTCGTTCTCCCAGTGCTTCTACTCTATGAAATCCAAGTGTTTTTCCTAGTTCGTAATGGTAACGATGATTACAGTGAGGGTTTAGACTTATGTATGTCAATGTAAACATAGAAGATTTTCCATTCTTCCCTTCTTTATTTATTATCCGTTGCTCTGATTCGGGAGAACAGTACACATTCTTTCGTGCGGAAAATATTTACATACTTCCTCGAATTCAGGCTCCTGTACTTTGGCTTGGATATATATATATATATATCTGGTTATAAAGACATACACTTACACGTAAAACTTGAACACTTAGTCAGACATGAGTTTATGTGCTACCTATCATCCGGGTACAGATCCAATAGTGAAACTTCAGTCGCAGAGTTGACTAATATAATTATTATGCTTTTAAGAAATTATCTTTCATACTTATTACTCTTTGAGTTATTACAGTTTAATTACTTATTCAAGTTGCATTAACTTATTCTTTTTTTTAGTCAAATATTGTCCTACTTTGAATACTTTCCATGCTTATCAGTACTACGTTTCCAACATCGCAGTAACTATTATTTATTTACATTTCAAGCCATATTTGAGAGCTTTGTATATTTATTTTAAGACTTTATTTATTGTGATTTGAGACTTATGCTCTCTGTGTGTTATTATTTATATGTTCATTTGTAACATTATTATTATTTGTATATGAATTCTATGCTTACTTTTCCAGAGACATATTGAGATTGTACCCTAGCAGTTAAGGATTAAACCTGTATATCCTTTACCTATGTGTTTTGTGTCCATTGCTTATTACTAGTGTTGATTAAGAAAATTAAAGTTGATCCCTACCCAGTAGAGAGGTACCTAAGTTGATGATACACGCTGATTCCTAAGTTGGAAATCGCAATCAGATTGTCTAACATTATTTGAAAACGTGGCATAACAGTTTGAAAAGCCTGTAATCTATTGGTGTCCCATGTTACTTTATTACTCCCTATTCTAAATTTAAACCCTTTACGACATAGCTCCGCTAATTTTTCGTTTGCAAAATGTTTAACTAGTTCTACATCACCTGTTAATATGTGACATATCGGACTATAAATGAACTTTGCTAGTGCATCACGTCTGCTAGCTGGCATATCCATGACTCTTTCACACACACATTTATTATTATTGAAAATATCATTATCTGAAAGATTTCATAAAACTTTATTATAATTACAAATAATAGACCCAACAGGTCGTTCATATGAATACACTATTAATGGTTTGAAATCTTTACAACCATCTGGTAACATGGACTTAACTTTCTTTGAATTAATAAGACTGTTAACATTAATTTTGTCTAAAATTTTAGAGGAATAATTTAAAGTGGACATGACTTTATCTTTAATACGGTTATCTTTGGATTTCTTAGAATTAGCTCTAATATATCCCATAAAAGCAAAGACTATATTCTTAAATTTATTTGTGAAATTATGTTTATTGTTTAGAATATTTTCTATAAAAGGAGCAAAACTTTTCTTTTGTAGGCCTTTCAATGAATCTTTTAATTTTTTAATTCATAGTTTGCCGATTTGAAGACCTTTTGCCAGATTTATGTTAATTTTGCCTGTAGTGATCCATTCAGCCACTCCGCATTAAATGCCCGTAGTTCCCTTCCCCTCTTCAAAGAAAAGTACAGATCCCTATTGCTGCCTCTGTCCAGCCTATATAAGTCTAGAAATAGCCTGTCCTCGTAGATCTTGACCCCTTCTGTACCGGTACTGTTCTTTTAACTTTATTCTGGCTACTATTAGACTATTAAATTCAGTTTAAAAAGGGCTTTCAGCAATCCACAGGCTTCTAACTATCTCTGTTAAACATTTTAACTACCACAGATCCTTCTTAAACTGCAGATTATTATAGTTTAGTAGTTATAATTATTGCTAGTTAAAATTATTATTGTTAACCCTCTCCGACATATGACGCGATGTTGAGCCTATTAGGGATACTTTAAAGCCTTTGTTACCATCAGGGGTATTTACAAACCTTTAGTTTAGTTACTTCAACCTCTGCAGTTGTCTTTGAGTTAGCTGTGGGCAGAAAACTAATTTTGGAGAGGTAATTATAAGAGTGAGAGAACTCTTTATTTCTTATTGCAACCTCTGCGTCATATGACTCTGAAGGGGTTAAATGTAGCTAAAATGTAGTTAAAAATAAGTCGCCGATACAGAAGAGTTAACTTGGAAAAGTCTATCACTTTCCACCTTTGCAGATTATGCTTCAAACTGCTTCATACAAAATATATATCTATACTCAAGCCCAATCCCCACTTTTTTTTTTTTTTTTTTTTTTTTTTTTTTTTTTTTTACTATATTGCCGTACGCCTTGATCCCTGAAGGGGTAACCACGAATGAATCGCTCCCATGCACCTGTCTCCAGTCATTCAACGCCCCTCCTCCCATCCAGCACCGCTTTCACGCATATACTGAAGTCAATCCTTCCACCTCTGTCTACCTTTGCTTCTGCTCCTCCATTTAACTCTTGCACTATTTTATTAATTCTCTAGTGCCACATAAGTTTCACATGGCCGAACCATCTCTTATGTTCCATTTCACACTTTCCAGCACATCTACATCCACACCTCACTGCCCTCTTCCTCATTCTCATGTATATCTTTCTGCTAAATATTTAACATAAAAATATTAAGCTCTCCAATCTCACTTGCAAAATGTTCTCAACACTCTCCATCCTTTCCTAGCTACAGAAAACTAGTTTATATATTAAAAGCATTAAAGCTCTTGCAGTTCGTCAGATGTTATTTTCCGATATTTTCTTAAAATGTTTGGCCTAAAGTTTCTATTCATGATTCAGTACTCTACTCTCTAATCCCATTTGTAATACGGTTTGGCTAGAAGTTTAGATATATGCAGTTCTCTGAAACACTATTTTTAGTTTGAGTTTAAGTTTAGCTTCATACACTCTTCAAACTGCATTACTTTACTGTCTCGAGTTTTCTTTTCTGGACCCCTCTCTCTCATGTTTAGCCCCATTAGTATTAAGATTTTAAGACATTGGTTTTGCCGATTTTAAGAACTTTTGCCAGATTTCTGTTTCTATTTTGCCAGTATTTGTTTCTAGCATACTTTAATTGACCATATAAGTTAGTGAGCGCTCTCGTTCCTTTTCAACCTACAAATAGACAATTTGCGCTTCCATTGTCCTTAAGAATTATCCACACTTGCAGCTTTACACATTTTAAGCCTCTCCTTTGTTTACAAAGTTAAGGGGACAGGGTTTATATTTTTGAGTTTGTTTTTAAACAAGCACTCGCTACAGATTGAAGAAAAAAAATAATCCTTCCGAAGCTTCATAAAATCGTTAAGATGCAGCAGATATATACACAAAATACTTCACTGGTACAGAAGGGGTTAACCTGAAATTATACCAACTACCAATTGAAATGTGGACCATTAGTTCTAATGAGCCTTCCTCTGTAGTTTCCTCAAAGGGAGTCTTCTGGAACCCGCTATTTAAAGACTACTCTAAGTGTTAATTTTTTCTTAGCATGTGATCGTGTAGGCTACCTGCATTTTTGTACCGAAAAAGGGTCCAATTTATCTGAATGGTCTTTTTGGTGTATTTTAATGTTTATAGAGTTTTAGAGAAGATGCCCAAAATATTTATAAAGCTCTCCTAAGTATTTAGTCGATTTTGGCACTGAAAGTACTGTATGTGGCATGCATATTAAGGAACATCCCGTTATTAACATTAATCCTCCATTACAATCCCCAATGTACTTTAATAATTTAATGAAGGCATATTGTCCTCCCGGGATTCGAAGTCAGGACAACAAACCCAGAACAATAATAATAATAAGCATGTTACTTATTTCTCACAAGTGCAAATTTTTCCGCAGAATTCACTGGTGCTCGAAAACAATTGAGCATGTAAACAATTAAACCACAAACAGTTATAGGTTTATTTCACGATTAATGTCTATTTTTGTATTTTAGATATAAATCTAATCATATCCGAAATTCAGAATAGCATCCTTGGTCTCGCTTCTACATTTTCCTCTAAATTATCATTTAATACCTGTGGGGGTCCACATGAATGAATTGCCTCACTGCTAGTGTCATAAATGTAGTTGATTTAAATTATTCTGCATAATTATTTCATAATTATATTTTATTAAGCGTTCTTTCCACATAGCGATTTTGATTAGTTCTTTTGCGTTTATCTTGTCCCAGTTTTGGTTTGTTTATTTTGGAAGTTCTATATTATAATTATTTAAGCTAAGTTATAGGTTGATCATAAAAATTGAGCCAGCACCTCTCTTCCCACCCAACCACAAGTTTGGTGGTACTGTATACATAGACTCAATTGTTCATTCTCGTCCTCGGTCTGTCTCTGCCGTTCTGGCCAAACACTTCACTTATTCTTTTAGGTCACTATCCATAGGCCTACAGTTAGATTATCAGTGGTTCTAATAGCGTGGGAATTTTAAATTTTATTTTATTTTCTAGTACACATTGAATTGATTTTATATATATATTATTATTTTTTTAAATCTGTATAAAATTATCTAACTGCCAGAATAAAAAAATGTTTAAGTATAGGTGATTGTGTTAATGCAAATGTGTATTTTCTGCCAAGTTAATGCATACCGTGTACCGTTTTTGCAGAGTTCTCCCAATAAGAAACTGAAAATATTTTAGACTATTCCAATTATTTTATACTTGCTATACAATTAATTCCGCTCTTGCAATGTTAATATTAGACTCCATCAGAGCCGATTTGTTATTAATGTATAAATAATTAACAAAATAAAGTAAAAGAAATTTGTGGTTATTGAATCTATTACAAATCATACCAAAGATATTCTTCATGTACCATAAGTACACTTTGGCAAGCCGAATTGAATGGCGCAAACAGAATTAAAATCGGACCATTAGTTTAGGATTTCGATTTTGACTGGGCCTTCCTGGAGGGCCCAGGGGACCGTTTTTTGGACTTTAAAAGTCCTCTGTAGCCCAAACTATAAGTCCTAGAGAATTCTACTTGGTGCCATTCGATTTTTCTCGCCGAGCTGCTTCTAGATCTGGTCTTAGATTTCATTTTCGCCCAGCCCAGGAGGTAGAGGGGACGTAGGAAGACCTCCGTTGAGATGGAGAGATTGTGTATTTACCTAATTGCCTAATTGTATTTACCTAATTGTAGTTTACAGGAGTTGAGCTAAGCTCATGTTGTCCCGTCTCTCAGTCTACTTTCATCCAATTTTTTCTTGAAAAATACGATGTTCCTTGCCCCTACCACCTCCTCCTCCAGCCTATTCCATTTGTCAATACATCTATAGGGGAAGCTAAACTTCCTGATATCGTTCTTACAGGTAGGTCTTTTTACTTTGTAGCTGTGGCCTCTAGTTGTTGTTGTTGTTGTTGTTCCCCAGGCTGCCTGGCCGAACAGCCCCAAGGTCCCGAGCAAGGCCAAGGCCATAAAGCGCCCCCACAAAACCCTCCCTGCTTACCACTAACAAAACCCAGGTGACCGAAGCCACTCTAAGGCAGGGAGCTGAGGAGGGCGCGGAAACGCCCGAGAAACCAAAGCCCCACCCAAGGCCCTGTGCCCCTCAGCAATTATGAAGGGAAAGTTGAGGGGCAAGGGAAAAATGTGACGCTTTGGCTCCCAATCTGCCAACTTTTAGGTTGGCAGTAGGGAGGTCGATCCACGGAAAAGACGCCGTCACTTGAGATCTAGAAGATATATAAGTAAAAGGAACAGTCAGAGTAAGCTATGGGTATGGCAGAGATCGCTCAGCTCTCACTCTGATAGACCAGCCCATCACCACATGACTAGAACCCAATCCTCTCAGCATCAGCTAGGAAAGGCCCTAGAAAGCCGCCTTTGGCGGGGGGATAGCTCCCCTACTTCAACTCCTTTCGGAGTTGGGCACCCGCCAGGTGTGGCCTCTAGTTATTCCTGTATCCTCCCTATCCAGCCTCTCCAGCCCTTGGGTGCATTTGTACATCATTATCATGTCTCCCCTCTCTCTCCTCTCTTTTAGACTCTGTAGATTTGTAGTACTGTACAAGCGTTAGAAGATAGAGAGATGACTGTAGAACAGGCAAAAGAAGTGGTAATAAATTTTAATGAATGGAGAATGCTTGTGAATAGATGAGTGATACCGCAGTCATTGGGGAGAGGGGATCGGGCGCCAGTTGGACTAGATAATCGTCCGCCTGGCCTGGGGAGCCGGTATATATGTGGTGTGCTCCGCTGTGTGTCTGCCTGCTGAGACCGGAACCTCTCCGGGAGGTCTGGGGCCGGGGAAATGCTGGAGGCCCCTAGTGATCCTGGGTCTCGGAGTCTTCTCCTGGGCAACCTAGATGTGTGTGAGTTTATATTTTGTTTTATGTGTTGTGTTGTCCCTGTTCGGGCTCTGTCTCGAGTCGGCCACCACCAGCTATGGGGTATGTGCCTGTGTATATACATCCATAAAAGATATTTTATAGAAGGAGCCTTTCGCCGCAGTTTGCACGCTCTAGGTCACGACTGTTACTTTCGCTTCTAATTTGACCACTTGAGGATTGAGGGGGCTTCACCCCTCCTCCCCATTCCCTTTCCCTCCCAGGAGGGCCAGGAATTATTGTCATCATCATATATGTTCCCAACAGGGGGGCAAATAACCGCTGGCCATGGGATAATTTAGGAAAAACACGGTCAAATTAGACACGTAACGATTATGACCACGAACATGTGAATATCGCTGCGAACGTCTCCTTCAATAATATCCACCGATGCAAGAGTTTCTTCATTATGACAAATCTAGAAATCCTCATCCCCAACCTCTCATAACTCAAAAAGAATTTGAAAAATCAAGCTGATATATCTACCGTTTGGGAAGAGTCAACCAGTAAACATGTGGAAATATAGTTTGTTCCAGCCCTTCCTGATCGAGTTACGGAGGCTATAAACTTGTCATAATGAATAGACAACAGCAATTACAGGACGTACACAGATGTTCAGGGGCTGATGGTGAAGGGTTAGAAGAATTACTCATTTACTCCATTATCTGACTACAGTATTCCCTTACTCTTCAGCATCAATTAAATGTTTTTTGTTATCTATTCTTTATTTAGAAGGTCCACGTGGAATTCAAACCTTCTCTACTGGCTTGCACTACCGCACACAATTGCCACGACATAACCAGGGACAAGTGGTTTGGCCGAGTGCCATGCAGGTTTATATGTAGTTTAATATGGCTGTTTATATACGTTGACCCTTTTGTAATAATGTTTGTTGAAGTGGGTAAGAAAAATTCCTCTAGTTAATACTGTACTATACATTAACCTGTTATAGTGGTTAAATACAGCCAGATCTGCACATAACTTGTCTCAGGTTCATGTTTTGGTAACTACTAACTACTGTATACATTCCTATAATATGTGTGTGTACAGTATCAGATAATCTGTTTGGTATCTACAATATTATTGTACAAGCTCAACAGGGTGTACAATAAATACATTTGTATCCCGTGCATGTCTATCACTATCATACAGTACTGTACTCTAATTCTTGTATTGTATATTCTGTCACAAACTTTATCCAGGTTCACAGAACTTATATCATGCATACATTTTCCATTCTTTACATTTTCACAACTATTATTTATACTAAAAATTGTCTATGCACCCCTAAATACTGTACATCTAAAACCTCGATGTTCTTTCCTATTTTGAATAGTATGACATTCGCTGATGCTTATCCACCACTACGCAAGCATGCACCTCAGGTCTATCTATTGCCAGGCGAGCTGATCCACGAGAGATGGCCACAAATGAATCGCCTTCATGCTCCTCTATACCACCTCCGAAGTCAACCAGGAGAGAAATACGCATTAGTAGAGAACCAGTTAAAAATCCAACAAAAAATAAATATATATACAGTACTGTACTATATATTTTGATTAGTTCCTTTGCATTTATATTGTCTTTTCCTCGTTTTGGTTTGTTTATTTTGCAAGTTTTACATTATTATCAGAAACTGTTCTGGAAAGAAGTCAAGAAAGTTAGGGAAGGTAGCAAGGGAAACAGTACGTAAGGGTGTGAAAGATAAGAATGGGAGAATGCTAGCCGAGAAGCAACAGGGAGTCGAAAGATGGAGGGAGTACTTCAACGAGTTGCTAAATGTAAGGAATGAAGAGCCAGCAAACATAGTTGGATATAGTATGGGAGGAAGAAGAGGAGAAGTAGTGGAGGAGGAGGAGGGGATCAGGAGGTCAGAAGTGTGGGAAGCCATCAAAAGAGTGAAGTTGGGGAAAGCACCAGGAACATATTGAGTGTGTGGGGAAATGTTGAGGTATGTTGGCTAGATAGTGATTGAATGGGTATGAAAAATGTGCACACTAGCATGTGAGAAGGGGAGTGCACCCGATGACTGGAAGACTGGCATAATAATCCCCCTATATAAGGGCAAGGGGGAAAGAGGAGTGTGTGGTAACCACCGAGGAATATGTCTTGTAAGCGTAGTAGGGAAGGTGTACAGTAGGGTAGTGATTGAGAGAGTGAGAACGGAGAAATGGATAGGCGACAAGCAGGGAGGTTTTAGGAAGGGAAGAGGATGCGTAGATCAGATTTTTACCCTGAATTGTGTTGTGGAGAAATATCTGGAGAAGCAACAAAAGGTGTCTGTTGCCTTTATGGACTTGGAGAAGGCCTATGACAGAGTGGATAGAGAAGGTATGTGGAAAGTACTTAGAATATACGGAGTAGATGGCAAGTTGCTGAAAGCAGTGAAGAGCATGTATGAGGGTGCAAAGGCGGCAGTACGTGTGGAGAATGAGCAGAGCGAGTTCTTTGACCTGAATGTTGGGTTGAAACAGGGGTCCCTGTGGTTGTTTACTGTATATATGGATGGAGTCATGAAAGAAATACTGGGAAGAGCAGTGGATGTTGGTGTATCGCTGAAAAGGGAGGGAAAGGAGTGGAAGCTGCCTATACTGCTGTTAGCGGATGATACAGTTCTGATGAGCGATAATGAATGGGAGTTGCAGGGTCTGGTAAATGAGTTTGGAACAGTGTGCGAAAAACGGAATTTGAAGGTAAATGCGGGGAAGAGCAAGGTTAAGGTCTTCGAAAGGGGTGAAGTCACAGAGTGTGAGGTGAAGTTGAATGGTCAGGCTATGGAGATCGTCAGCTCTTTTACCGTCTTGGTGGTGTAATGGTTAAGGTGTCTAAAAATCTGTGTGTGATAACCCGAGTTCGAATCCTGGTGGATCACATATAATGCTTTCATTAGAGGTGCTTGGTGAAGTTAATAAAACATTGATTAAGTATCTGGGCAGTGTGTTGAGTTAAAATGGGACTATAGATGAAGAAGTGCGGGAGAGGGTGCAACAGGGGAAGAGGGTTGTAGGAACGTTGAAAACAGTAACAAGAAATAGGGTGGTCAGTATGGAAGTGAAGAAGTCCTTGCATGACAGTGTGGTAATCCAGACACTAACTTACGGAAGCGAAGCATGGACATTCGGGATGTGACTCAGATCAAGAGTGAGAGCGGTGGAAATGAGTTACTTGAGAAGTGCGTGCGGAGTTACATGGAGGGATAGACAGACGAATAAGGAAGTAAGGAGGAGGTGTGGTGTGGAGGTAGATGTGCTGGAAAGTGTGAAAAGGAACAACTTGAGATGATTCGGCCATATGGAACGTATGGAAAGCGAGAGAATGACTAAGAGGGTGTATTTACCTAATTGTATTTACCTAATTGTAGTTTACAGGAGTTGAGATTTAATTTGTCTAGCCTCCCTTCATATGGCAGTTCTCTGAGACTTGGAACCAATCTAGTGACTGCTCTCTGGATTCTTTCTAACTTGTGAATATGCTTCTTTAGATGCGGGGACCACACCACTGCTGCATACTCCAATCTTGGTCTAATCATACTCTTCATAATTTTCGCTACCATGGTCTCATCCAAATAGTTCAGAGCAACTTTCATATTCCCGGCCATTGCATACATTCCGCTAAAGAGCTTGTTAATATGTTTCTCTGGCGACAAATTATCTTGTATAATCAACCCTAAATCTTTTTCTTTTTCAGCCTTGCTAATTTTATTATCTCCCATCCTGTACTCCCAATTTGGTCTATTCACACTTCTTCCCATATTTAACACATGACATTTACTTATATTAAATTTCATTTTCCACTTGGTGCTCCATTCGTATATTTTATCTAAATCCCCTTGCAGCTCCTCACAACTACTTTTATTTGTTATTTGTCTCATAATTTTTACGTCATCTGCAAACATTGACATGTAAGAGTTTATGCCTATCGGCAGGTCATTCACGTACATAAGGAACATGAGAGGTGCCAACACAGATCCCTGCGGCACACCACTCAACTTTCCGCCACGATGAGTAAGTTCCTCTAATGTACGAGAGCGAGGTGGAAGGACAGAGAGGGAGAGGTGCACCGAAGGAGAGGTGGAAGGATGGAGTGAGGAAGTATATGGATGAAGGCGGTGCTGGTTGGGAGGAGAGGCGTCGACTGACTGGGGACAGCGGTGCATGGGGCGGTTCGTTCGTGGCCACCCTTCCGGGGATCACAGCGTCAGGCAATAGATAGGTAGATAGACATTATTATATACATTTTATAAGACTTCGATACATGTAACACAGCAGTTATGTGGGAGTCCTTGGCTCCAACACCACATTACCACCTCCAGGGACCATAGGAGGTCACTGGCAACAGCACACTGTTCCCAGCTATAGTGCCGTGTGTGCATACCGACGCCCCAGGCTGTATCGTCAACCACCTTCATGTGATGCTGTAAATAATAATAATAATAATAATACTGTAGTAATAATAATATTAATAATACGAATAATAATGCTATATATTCCGGATTCAAACAGTACAGAGGTACCCTCTGTACTGTTTGAATCTGGGGTCCACATAAAGCTTACAATAACCTACAATAATAACTGGCAATTACACTTTCCACCAAAGACGCATTCTCTGACCAACACATAGAATAAAAGAAGGTAAGATTAGGAGTAGTGGGCGTACCACTACCAACATACAGCATAACTCATCTATAAAACATTAACCTAACCAAACCTAGTATTCATGTAGTACTAGGTTACTAGTACTACATTGAGAGCAACCCAGGACCCACGTACACATACATATGTCCAACTTGCTCAAAACCCATCACTTCGAGTCGCCACACTAAGGGTTCAGTTCTCTGCAATTCATGCAGGAACTGGACCCACTTCACCTGTACAACACTTGCCTCCAAGAAACACTACACGAACACCTGGACCTGTTCCTCATGCCCCTCCCTCTCCCAGTCAAATCCCTCGCCTAAAACCCGTCCACCTCTCCTCCCCAACCCACCTAGCCTTCCCATATCATCCACTCCCCCCCCCTAAAACCCGTCCACCTCTCCTCCCTAACCCACCTAACTTTCCCATACCATCCACATCCTCAACTCAACACACCACACCCCATCCTAATCCATTCCAACCCCCATCTCCTGCTCCCCAATCCCCACCCCCACCACACCCACCCCAACCTCCAGCCCCTCCCTCACCCCCACCCCATCCTCGTGCAGCAGCACCCAACATACATCGTGCACATAACATTAACATTCTCCAATTGAACATAGATGACATTAACACAAAGAAACACGAACTCTCACACTTCATCAAACAACACAACATACACATTGCCATCTTACAAGAAACAAAACTCCGCACATCACAAAAAACACCCGCATTTCATAATTTCACCACCATCAGACAAGACCGGGCTGTCGGCGGGGGCGGTGGACTCATCACCCTGGTACACAATGAAATATCATACATAGTAACCAGTGTACAAACCAAATCCCTCCTCCCCCCAAATGATAACACAACAGAAATACAATCAATTAAAATACGCACTGGCAACAAATCCAACATAACCATCATAAACACATACATCCCTCCCCAAACATCCCCTACAGTACCAAATGAATACAGACCACACTTACAACACATCACAAACACCCCACACATCATCCTGGGTGGTGACTTCAATGCCAAGACGTCGGCCTGGTTTGTCGACAACCCCGACACAGACAGAGGGCTGGTACTACAAAACCAAACAGATAACCTCATCATCCTTAACGACATCCATCAACATACCCATATTCCTCACCAAGCCCTCTATAACCCATCATCTCCAGACATCACCTTTTGCTCCCCAGAACTCGCCCCCACAACATCCTGGAGGGTGGTCAGAACCTTAGGCTCTGACCACCTCCCGATCATTATCACCACCAAAACCAGACTCACCCCAGCTAGCCACAAACACACATACACCAATTATAAAAGAGCTAACTGGGAAGCATTTACAAATGAGACAGAACAACACTTCACAACTCTAAACAGTACACCCATCACTAACATCAACAATGCTGTACACATACTCAATAAAACTATCCAAAACGCTGACAAGAAACACATTCCAAGAGGTAACAGAAAAAGACACAACCCCAACTTCACACCAGAAATTTAAAACCTCATCAGACAACGCGACACACTGAAACACTCCCCAGCACCCCACACACAAGACATCACACAACAAATTCAAGCACTCAACACCCAAACTAACAACAAAATACAAGAACAACAAAAACTAAATTGGAATAACTTCCTACAAACACTTGATCACAAAACAAACCCCAAAAAACTCTACAAAACACTAAACAGCATCACACTTTCCAACAGCAACACAACACAACAACAGACTCTACTCCTTCATGTAAACAACAAGCAAACACTCTCATCAATCACTTCTCACATGTCAGCCACCTAAAACCTCACAAAGACGACCGACGTGTCATCCGACGTAAGAGACAATTCCCCACAGACCCTGACTATACACCCTTCACCAATCACCAGACAAAGCATATCATCAACAATCTCAAGCACTCACCCACCTGTGGCCTAGACAACATAAGCAACATACACCTCAGACACCTGGGACCACAAGGCATACAAACACTCACTAACATATCAAACTACAGCTATTCACACAACACAATACCAGACATTTGGAAGCATGGTATCATCATCACATTCCCCAAACCCAACAACGCTACCCTCCTCGCACCGCCCCATCACACTCCTTTGCTCCCCCTCCAAAGTCATGGAACGCCTAGTATTACAACTAATTACACCCGACCTACCCCTAGCTCCAACACAACATGGCTTTAGGCCACTGCACTCCACAAACACTCTTCTCACAGACCTTACACAAAGAGCTTTTGACGGCAGCAACTCAGCTAGACCACCACACAGATCACTATTAGCCACACTCGACATTAGTAAAGCCTTCGATGCCATCCCCCGCCACAACCTAACAAACAAAATCTACAACACAAACATGCACAACAACACAAAAAGGTGGCTGGCCAACTTCCTAGCAGGCAGATGTGCACACGTATCTTTTTCCGGTCAGTCATCTAAAATCAGAAAATTTCCAAACGGAGTCCCACAGAGATCCGTCCTATCGCCCGCACTCTTCAATCTGTACATGCACGATATAACTACACCCAATACTCCCCAAATAAACTTAGCCTCCTATGCAGATGACATAACACTCACATGCACACACCATGACCCAAGAAGAGCAACAGATCTCCTTCAACCCTATCTCAACACATTACATGGCTGGTGCACTACAAACAGACTGAATCTAGCCCCAGCCAAATCCACCGCAACCCTGCTCACAAGCTGGACAGGTGAACACGAATACATCCCTCAACTCACCATAAAACAACACCCCTAACACATACACACACACCCAAAATCCTAGGAGTAACATATGATACTCATATGACATTCAAACAGCACACCACAAACATTAAAAAGAAACTGACACCCAGACTTAACGCCCTCAGGTCACTTGCTCACACAAAATTTGGACACAACAAAGAAACTACCACCACAGTATATAAACAATACATAAGATCAGTAATGGAATACGCAAGCCCAGCCTGGGCTTCTAACCTAGCTGAAACACATCATAAGACCTTACAGACTATCCAAAACAAAGCCCTGAAGATCATTACAGGCTGCACAGCTACTGCACCCACAGATCATCTACATCAAGAAACCAAAATCCTCAAAGTCAAAGACCATCTGGACATGAGAGGCACTCAATTCCTGGCAGCAGCCTCCACGAACCAAGACCACCCACTAAACTACATGGCAACACACCCACAGACACCAAGAAATATCAAAACAACACCCAGCACACGGTATCACACACAGTTATTGTCCTCTCTCCCTCCCTGCCCACCCCGAACCAACTTCCAGAAGCACATCCATACTCATATCTCTCGCCAATCCATCCACTCACTCACAGACAACACGCAGCTGCATGCACGACCTCCCGAAATCCATCCTTCCGAATCCTCCCTCCCTCGCGAGGACAGAGTCCACCTGGCCAGGCTGAGATGCGGACACCATCCAGCTCTCCTGAGCTATCAGAAGAGACTGGATGACTCCGTTGTCGACGCCTGCCCGGGATGTAACACAGCACCCCATACCATTAAACACATCATAGAAGACTGCATTTCACACAACCACTTACGCCAACAACACAACCTACACTCAATGAGAGCTCTGTGGGAAAGCCCGATCGTGGCCATGGCCTTCCTCAGGGACTCGGGGCTGTTCGGCCAGGCAGCTTAGGGAACAACAACAACAACTAGGTTAGGTTAGGTTAGGCCTAATGTTTTATAGATGATTTATGCTGTATATCGGTAGTGGTACGCCCACTACTCCTAATCTTTACCTAAAAGAATAAAAATAGCCTTTAACTATATAAACAAAGAGATGCTGGAGAAAATAATAAAAACAATGGTGAGACCAAGACTGGAGTATGCGGCAGTGGTGTGCACCACATCTAAAAAAGCATATAAAGAAGCAGGAAAAGGTTCAGAGAGCTGCAACTAGGATGATACCAGAACTGAGAGAATTACCATATGAGGAGAGATTTAAGAAATTAGATTTACCATCTCTAAGGGATAGGAGGGAGAGAGGTGATATGATTATGACGTACAAATGTGTGAGAGGACTCGAGAAGGTGAACACGGATTATATTATGAAAGATAATGGTAGAACTAGGGGACATAAGATATAAGCTAATGAAAGGAAGATGCAAAGGAGATGTGAGAAAGTATAGTTTCCCTTACAGAAGTATAAGTAAATGGAATCAGTTAGAAGATAAAGTGGTGTGCGCAAAAAACATTCATATTTTTAAGGCAAAGTTGGATAATTGTAACTCAGGAAGCGGGACAATACGAGCCTAAAAAGCTCAACTCCTGTATACCGGTACTACAATTAGGTAAATACATTGGCCACAGAATGTGGATAATGGTCGTCACCACCTACCAGGAAATAAAACACAGTATTGATTAATTTTATATCAACTTTATTACAAGAATTAAAATTAACAGAATTTTCACCAATGTGTTCAGGTGTGCTGAGGATGTTGACAAAATGCAACAGATAGAAATCAGCATCCCAAAAATCCTAAATTGGCCTTTTGGTTCACTTGATCATATGTCTTTTGAATTTCAGGTAAGTTTTCAGTTAAGCTGGTATCACACGAGCCCTCTTTTCCTAAACTTTTATTGTCAACACTGGTCTGGAAGCTAATTAGGTGAATTATATGCATATACTGTAATTCTATCACCTAAGTTAATCAATCTTCAGTCGAGTTTCCGATACCAATATAGAACTGTTGCTGGAAAAAATTATGACTGTTGAAAAGCACCTGTGTGATACCTCAGCAAACATCAGAGACTTAGCCTAAGGCTATTTTTTTTATAGTGATATCACATGGAAGCGTAACAAGCAACGAAAAACTAGTCTATTTCACCGATTTCTACCCTTAGCTCTCAACCAATATTGTTAGGTTAGGTTAGTAGTAGTTGTTGTTGTTGTTGTTCCCCAGACTGTCTGGCCGAACACTCCCGAGTCCAGTTGACTGAAGCCACTCCAGATGCCCGGGCCCCCAAAGGGGCCAGGGTGAAATAAAATCTGTTTCTGAGAGGGAAGCGGAGGAGGGGATTATAAGCCCAAAGGCTTTCACCCCCGGGCCAATGCCTCCACCGTCTGCAGCCGTCCTTGCAGTGCCACCCAATCGGGTGATCTTGCCAGCACCTAGAAGGAAAAGAGATGGACAGAAACGGCTAAGGTTGGGTAGAGAATGCCAAACCTTACTATTCCTCCCTCTCCGCCCTCCTCTCTCTTACTTATGCCTAATATCCTAATCTCTTCTAAAGATGTACTTTCTACCCTCTCTGGGCTTAACACTATAGCAAACTCTTTCGTCTCTGTCTATCCTCTAACGTCTTCCCTTCATGCTGGAAGTTTGCTCACATTCAACCTGTTCCAAAGAAGGTTGACCGCTCTCAACCCTCCAACTATCGTCCAATTGCTCTCATCTCTTATCTTTCTAAAGTTTTAGAAACTATTCTTGCTTCCAAATTCCTTAAGCATTTCTCTTCTCATAATCTGCTCTCAGATCGCCAGTATGGCTTCCTTAAGGGTCGCTCTACTGGTGATCTTCTTTCATATCTTACTAACTCTTGGTCATCCTCCTTTCGGGACTTCGGTGAGACTTTTTCTATTGCACTAGACATATCGAAAGCCTTCGATAGAGTCTGGCATAAATCTTTAATTTCTAAACTACCCTCCTTCGGTTTCTATCCCTCCATCTGTGCCTTTGTCTCTAATTTCCTTTCCGGCCGTTCCATAGCCGCGGTTGTGGACGGCCATTGTTCACTTCCTCACCCTATAAACTCCGGTGTTCCTCAGGGCTCTGTCCGATCTCCTATTCTCTTTCTAATTTTTATAAATGATCTCCTTAACTGTACCTTAATTCCCATCCATTCATACGCAGACGACTCAACCTTACACTACTCCATTAGTTTTTCAGAACGCCCCAGCCAGCAATCCCTCAACGACAAACTTAATGAAGCCATAGAACTCTTAAATTCTGATCTAAATACTATTTCCAATTCTATCTATCTATCTATTCTATCTATTCTATCTATATGCTCAGGCCCAATCCCCATTTTGTGGGTAGCCGACTCAAGACAGAGCAAGAACAGGGAAAACACAAAAACAACATAAAACAAAAAATAAACACAGATAAAAAACACAAACTCACACACATCCAGGTCACCCAGGAGAAGACCCAGAGACCAGGGTTACCAAGGTCGCTCCAGCACTCCCCCGACCACCCGGAGAGGTTCCGATCTCGGCAGGCAGACATGCAGCGGAGCCAAAGCCACAAGCCCTCCCACCACACTTCCAGGCACACCCTTCATATTAATCGTCCCCCCGGGCCAGGCGCCTGATGGACTATTATCTAGTCGAACTTGCGCCTGACCCCTTACTCCAAATGACCACGTGTTCACTCAACTATTCACAAGCATTCTCCATTCACTCCTGTCCACCACCACTTCCCCTGCCTGATCTATAGTCATTCCTCTATCATCCAAAGCCTTTCTTACACAGTCTCTCCATCTCGAATGGGGGTCTTCCTGCCCTTCTATCTCCCCTTGTACCTGACTCACATATTCTCTTTGTAAGCCTTTCATCTCCCATTCGTTCAACATGACCATACCAGCTCAGCACCCTTCTGTCCACTCTGGCTGACAAATGTTCCTGCTGCCCCACTCTCCTACGTATCTCTTCATTCCTCAATCTGTCTCTACGAGTAACTCCACACATACTCCTTAAGCAGCTCATCTCCATCACATCCAGCCCTCTTTTCTCCTTTTTCTTCAGAGCCCATGTCTCAGCCCCATACATCACTGTTGGCACAACAATTCCTTGATACAGTGCACTTTTTACTTTCACTCCGAGATTTCTCGTCTTCCACATACTTCCCATTGCTCCGAAAACCTTCCTTCCTTCACACACTCTCTGTTTTACCTCCACTCCTGCTTATCGTTCCTCCTAGATATTTAAAACACTCTACTTGTTCCAATATTTCCCCATCCAGCCTCACATCTAGATTCACCCTATGCTCTCCCCTATTACACACCATTACTTTACTTTTATTGACATTCACCTTCAGTTTCCTCCTTCCACAAACCACACCAAACTCTTTGACTACCCGCTGCAGTTTCTCATCAGAATCCGCCACCAATGCTGTGTCATCAGCGAACAGCAACTGATTCAACTCCCAATCTCTACCATTCTTTCCTACTAAACCCAATCCTCTTCCCATAGTTCTCCTTTTCACCTCCCTCACCACACCATCCATAAACATATTAAACAGCCATGGTGACATTACACAACCCTGTCGCAAACCTACCTTTACCTCAAACCATTCACTCAACTCACCATTTCCTACTCTCACACATGCTCTGCTCCCTTCATAAAAACTCTTAACTGCTTCTAACAAATTTCCTCCTATTTCATAAATCCTTAACACCTTCCACATTGCTTCACGGTCCACACGATCATACGCTTTTTCCAAGTCCATAAAAGCCCAAAATATCTCCTTATGCTTCTCTAAATACTTCTCGCATAACTGTCTTACTGCAAACATCTGATCCACGCACCCTCTTCCCCTCCTAAAACCGCACTGTTCTTCTCCTATTGCAACTTCCGTACATTTCCAATTGGGGCAGAGAAAACCTTGTTAACTTTAATGCTTCCAAAACCCAATTTCTCCATCTATCTACCCGTCAGGATCTCCCAGCGGACTATCCCTTATTCTTCAACAATACAAAAATCAACCCTTCATCTTCTCTCAATATTCTTGGTGTCTCTTTTTCTTCTGCTCTCATTTGGAAGGACCATATTACCAGTCTTGCTAAGGCAGCCTCCCAGAAGCTGGGTGTGCTCAACCACCTTAGGGGGTTCTTTTCCCCTGCACAGCTTCTTGCTCTGTACAGGGGCATAGTGCGCCCTTGTATTGAGTATTGTTCACATGTGTGGAGAGGTTCCTCTCGCACCACTCTCCTAGACAAAGTTGAAAGGAAGGCCTTTCTTATCATTAACTCCCGTCCACTCACCAACTCTCTGCAATCTCTCTCTCTCCGCCGCAATGTTGCATCTCTCTCGTTATTCTATCGCTACTATAATAATCAGTGTTCCTCAGAGCTATCCCAGTGCATACCACCTCCTTTACGTAGGGCACGTGGTACCCGTCTTGCAACTCAATCCCACCCCTACTCTGTGCAACTCTCCAACCCAAGAGTGAAACGTTACTCTCAAACTTTCTTCTACTCAACAGCTGAGCTCTGGAACTCTCTCCCAGAATCAGTCTTTCCCTCTTCCTATGACTTAAATTGCTTCAAACTCCGTGTGTCCAGGCATTTTGGCTCTAACGTCCCTTGATTTTGGCCCTGTCACTCTTTCAACTATGGGGGAGGCACTCGCTATAGGCAGTTATGCCTTTTGCCTCCCTCAATCACATAGAAAAAACAAAAACAAAAACGGTAACACCCAGAGAGAGAGAGAGAAGGGGGGAGGGGAGAGGAGGCCCTAGTGTAGAAAGTAGACCAATTCAATTAACTGTGAGCTTAAATTATTTGAAAAACTGTACTTAGCTCTTTCACCATGTTAGTAAGCCTTTCTAATAATTATAGCGTTAGTTTCATCTAAGGTATAATTGGCCAATAAGAAAGTGGTATACTTTTTGCATAGTCATCAAATTATGGTACAGACATTCTTCACTTATAGGTATACTGGTGATAATAAACCTATCTTTAACCAATTGAAAGGTAAACCACTATCAAGATACCCAATGATCTTATAATTCAAGTGCATTGGGGTTTGTAATGGATGATTAATGTAAGAACGGGGTGTTCCTTAATTAATATCTTTGACATACTCATTATACACACTTGACTTTTTAGAGTGTATTGGATATGGAAGCTATAAGAAAGAGCTGTACTTGGAGTCTGTAACTATCCTTGTATTCTTAAACAATCCTTTCTCATCTCAGTGCCTGATAAACTGTCTTGATAGCCTAGTGCTTAGTGTGCGGAATTTTGGTGTAAGTATCCTAGGTTCGAGTCCTTGGAGTGCCACATGTATTCATTACTCTCATTGATTTCACTAGTTAGGTTTATTTGTACATTAATTGGTGAGTTTGTGAAAACAAATATGAATATGTATGTATATACTCAGGCACATACCCCATAGCTGGGGGTGGCTGACTCGAGACAGAGCCCGAACAGAAACAACATTCAATGTTCCAATTCTTAGGGTCCAGGACCACTTTCGCATTCCCTTGCTCCTTACTCTCCCTCGTCTACTACGTGAATTTTGCAAGGGAACAAGAATTCCTAGCCTCCCGCCCTAGAAGTAGGAAAAGCAGTAAAAGAAAAGACAGAAATAGCTAAGATTGGGTAGAGGATGCCAAATCTCATGCTGGACATGACAAGATAAATATTTCTAATGGTAATGTCCATTTCCAAGTGATTTCGTCAATTAACTGCACTGCGATGGGAAACATTGCTTAAGAATAAAATGGGTAATCTCTCCATAAATTACTGGCAGATATTGTTAAAGACACATTTCCTGATCCAGTCGGTGTCCTCGGCTACGTGGTTGTAGACGGAGTGGCTCAGCTGGCAATCGGTACGGTTGGAGACGTGAGAGAGGACCCCAGCTACCTCCCATACCTCCTTCACCCCAGACCCAACCTCCACTAGGTACGGGCCGCCGGAAGACCCAGACGTCATGGTAAGCTCTGTGGGATAGTGGCAAGTGCACCACTCTATAGGTTAGTCTCATACTACTCTATGCATCCCTTCTCAACTTTGACTATAGTCGGTTCATTCTAGGTTGGCCAGAAATCCTAACCTCTCATAACTCAAAAAGGGCTAGAGTAATCGAACTAATATTTCTGCCAAATAGGAAGACTTAATGGCTAGGGAATAGGTGTGAAAATTGACAGCTAATTTGCTCTAGCCCTTTTTGAGCTGCAGAGGTTATATGCTACAATTTCTGCCCAACCTGGTATGAATGGACTATAGTGATAATGGTACTACTATGTAAATACTTTTCCATATCGGCTACCATACTCTTATTATACAATCATCCTTTTTCTATATATACTACTGGAAATATTGCTACTCTTACTACTGTACTCTAGGCATCCCTTTTCTATTTAGACTACTGGTAATACTACTTTTCTTACAATTACACAATTTCTTTTCATATTCAGACTACTGGTAATGTTACTACTCTTACTACTCCATGCATTTGTTTTCTATTAAGATTACAGTACTTACCTTTACCTTTGAATACCTTTGGATGTGTTCGCCGCTCTTCTAGCGGCACCAAGGAGCGCGACGCCCCTCGTTATGGGTGGTGATTTGGTGCAGTAGACTGTTTGAAGCGACAGCTCGTTCCCTTGCGAGGATGGGCTCGTCTGGCACTTTTTGCAGTTCGACATCTAGGGCTCTCTTGAAGTTGTCTAACGAGATGTCCCTCATGTCTCTTACTCGCCGTGGGAGTTTGTTGAAGAGACGTGGGCCTCTGTGTGATAACCAGCCCTCTCGCAGAGAGCCCATAGCACCCCTGTTATTCATCCGGGGGATTTCGCATTCCCAGCCTCTCCTATCACTGAATTTCATGACTATCGGAGTATGTAAGTTTGGTACTAAACCCTCTGCGATTGTCCACGTGTATATTATTAGGTAACGTTCTCTTCTACGTTCCAGTGAGTACAGATTCAGTGCTCTTAAACGCTCCCAATAGTGTAGATGTTTTATCGAACTTATATGCGAAGTGAAATTTCTTTGTACACTCTCTACGTCATTTATTTCACCTGCTTTGTATGGGGATGTTAATACGCTACAGTATTCAAGCCGCGGTAGCACTAGAGATTTGAAGAGCGTTATCATAGGCAATTCACCGCGTGTTTTAAAAGTACGCAGAATCCAACCCGTTAAGACGTTTCGCAGCCGCCACTTTGACCTGGTTATGTACTTTGAAACCCATATTTTCAGACATTAATACCCCAAGGTCTTTCACACTGTCTTTCCGTTCTATTATGTGGTTAGATTCTGTTAAGTAATTTGTAATTTCTTTAACACCATTATTATCTCCGTACCGTATTAATTGGAATTTTTCCTCATTGAATTGCATGTTGTTTTCCCTGGTCCACTGGAACACTACATTCATGTCTTCCTGCAGTCGGCCCGTATCTACTGAACTAGATAATGCTACTTTTCTAACTGAAATATTTTACAAACCATTTATCAATATAGAGTACATACTGTACTCGGTTTAATTTCATCTGACGGTAAATTGAATCCTTCAGCAACTGATTTCTCGAAAACTAACAGGGAAATAAGAAACTACTATGCCTCTGCTTCATATTACTGACAAGTTTTCATAATTAACTACAAAAGTTGCTACAAAACATGCATAGTAGCAAAGTAATCAAGATGAAGAGATAGCAATTTACCGTCAGATGTGAAATGAAACAGAGTACTATATAGTAATGCTACTACTCTATGCATATTTATATTTAGTCTACTAGGTAAAGATACTCTTCTTACTACAATACAAATACTTTTTCTTTAATAATTACAAGTGGTTAATGGTCAATATTTCTGGCCTAAATAATACTTGTCATTAGTTCTGGTAGAATCACCACGGCCAACTTGCTATGCCTGTTCCAAATAAATAAATGAACCTCTTGTCACTCAAAATGGGCCAGAGCAAATGGGCTATAAATGTCCACACCTATTCCCTGGCTGACCCTTCGCAAATGGTAGAAATATTAGCTTGGTTACTCAAGTCGTTTATGAGTACCCTGTGAGTAAAGGGGCTAAACACGAGGGAGAAGGGGTCAGAAAAAACCGGCCCCCCCCCCCCCCCCCCCCCCCTAAGCCGGTATCACATGAGAGCTTTTATAGTCAACATTCGATGATCAACATGTTTCTGACAACATTTCTGGAATATTTTGCCCTGGTATCAGAAACTAGACTTGCTAGATGAATTTAGGTGACCGAAATATTCTAAATGTTGACCTCATAAGCTGCCAGATCACTGTTGAGGATACATGTTGATTGAAAAAGCGCTTGCGTGATACCGCCTTTATGCAATGGGAGGCTGACCGTTTTTCTGGACCTCCTTCTCCCTTATGTTTAGCCCCATTTTTTTTAGATTATAAGACTTTCGGCCCATTAGTTTGGCGATTTTAACACCTTTCACCCCATTTCGTTGTCAATTTTAAGACCTTTCGTACCATTTAGGGGTTGAATATTTCCTGGCGAGCGATAGCGAGCCTGAAATTTTAAGAAGATCCAGCCTTTGGCCGGAACATTTTTCTACCGAAAAATGTACAAATTTATTTTGAAGGGGGGTCTAGGGGGTGTTTTTCTAAGCTTGATGGAGGTCTAGCGAGAAAACTAAGGAATATATGAATTTAATAGACCGAAAAATAAAAAAAATAAAAAACGATCTCTCTCCCCTTAATGTCCAAGAGTTTTGGCCTCCTAATATGGAACAGGGTCAGTTAGGGAATAGGTGTGGACATTTATAGCTCAATTGACCACTTGCGAGTTTCAGGCTATAAGGAAGTTGGAGTCGTGAACATCGATATTAAAGAGAAAGGCAATAATAATGTGGGCTTCTGATGGATAGAAAGTATGATATATTTGGTTTTGTGTATTTATACATTTATTATGACTGTTTTTAGCAGGTAATTCTGCTAAATATTGATGGCCACAGCTCCAACTTCCTTATAGACCAAAACTCGCAAGTGGTCGATTGCTGTAGCCTTTTTTGAGTTACATAGGCTTGGGTTTACGATTCCTGGCCTACCTTATTTGGAAAACGGTGCTACAAATATAATCTACATACATACGGGTTTAAAGACCGCAACCGTCCACAGTGAATGTGGCTTCCATGGTACAATCACAGTACTGCACACAGTGCAAAGCAATCATAACACGGTGGCTAAAGTCTTTACTGCAGTACAGTACAACAAAGTCTTGCCACAACACAAATGTCTTGGGGTTGTTGAGATGTGATATGGATATGATAACCTTGGTCATTGAGTTCCTATATCACTTAACCACTTTAGGATCATGATGCGCTTTTGACAGTTAATTCTGCCTATCATTAATAATAATAATGTTTATTCAAGTTAGCAATTTACAATGTTGGTACAACAAATGTTTCAAGTATGACATGTACCAGCCTTGCATAATTCCAACTAAGGATAGCCCAGTAAGGCCGTTAAACGTATTTCCATTGGGGTCCTTGTGGGATTAAGTTAGCTGGAGACCGGAAAATAAAATAAAAAATAATTTAAATTAATCTCTGTAGTTAAAAAGACATATTATTTCTAGGGGGCTAGACTATAAACTAACTTACTGTCTAACGCTGAATTTAAGTAATCATATTTTGTGTTATTTTTACCTATCACTTATGACGCATTTAATAGTAGACATAGCTTGTTGCTCCCTTCTTGCGGCTGTTTGATTAGACGATTTTATTGAGAGTAGGAAGGGTATACGTTAGTCAGAGGGTTAAGGGACACATTCTTTATCATTTTAATTCCCACAAATCCTTCCTAAGCTGTCTAAAATCGTCTAATGATAGCCAGAACAGACTGTCATAATGTGTCATGATCCTCAAGGGGTTAATTTCTGTTTATTGGAGGTTATGCTGAAAGTTTGACCCCCTTGGGGATCAAAGCATCTAGCAATAGATAGATAAAGAGAACCTACCTGGGGTTTTTTTTTTTTTTTTTTTTTTTTTTTTTATGTGATTGAGGGAGGCAAAAGGCATAACTGCCTATAGCGAGTGCCTCCCCCATAGTTGAAAGAGTGACAGGGCCAAAATCAAGGGACGTTCGAGCCAAAATGCCTGGACACACGGAGTTTGAAGCAATTTAAGTCATAGGAAGAGGGAAAGACTGATTCTGGGAGAGAGTTCCAGAGCTCAGCTGTTGAGTAGAAGAAAGTTTGAGAGTAACGTTTCACTCTTGGGTTGGAGAGTTGCACAGAGTAGGGGTGGGATTGAGTTGCAAGACGGGTACCACGTGCCCTACGTAAAGGAGGTGGTATGCACTGGGATAGCTCTGAGGAACACTGATTATTATAGTAGCGATAGAATAGCGAGAGAGATGCAACATTGCGGCAGAGAGAGAGATTGCAGAGAGTTGGTGAGTGGACGGGAGTTAATGATACGAAAGGCCTTCCTTTCAACTTTGTCTAGGAGAGCGGTGTGAGAGGAACCTCCCCACACATGTGAACAATACTCAATACAAGGGCGCACTATGCCCCTGTACAGAGCAAGAAGCTGTGCAGGGGAAAAGAACCCCTAAGGCAGTTGAGCACACCCAGCTTCTGGGAGGCTGCCTTAGCAAGACTGGTAATATGGTCCTTCCAAATGAGAGCAGAAGAAAAAGAGACACCAAGAATATTGAGAGAAGATGAAGGGTTGATTTTTGAATTGTTGAAGAATAAGGGATAGTCCTCTGGGAGATCCTGACGGGTAGATAGATGGAGAAATTGGGTTTTGGAAGCATTAAAGTTAACAAGGTTTTCTCTGCCCCAATTGGAAATAGTATTTAGATCAGAATTTAAGAGTTCTATGGCTTCATTACGTTTGTCGTTGAGGGATTGCTGGCTGGGGCATTCTGAAAAACTAATGGAGTAGTGTAAGGTTGAGTCGTCTGCGTATGAATGGATGGGAATTAAGGTACAGTTAAGGAGATCATTTATAAAAATTAGAAAGAGAATAGGAGATAGGACAGAGCCCTGAGGAACACCGGAGTTTATAGGGTGAGGAAGTGAACAATGGCCGTCCACAACCGCGGCTATGGAACGGCCGGAAAGGAAATTAGAGACAAAGGCACAGATGGAGGGATAGAAACCGAAGGAGGGTAGTTTAGAAATTAAAGATTTATGCCAGACTCTATCGAAGGCTTTCGATATGTCTAGTGCAATAGAAAATGGTGATGGGCTGGAGTGAGCTGAACGTTCTCTACCATAGCCATAGCTTACTCTGACTGTTCCTTTTACTTATATATTTTCTAGATTTCAAGTGACTGCATCTATTTCGTGGATTGACCTCCCTACTGCCAACCTAGATGTTGGCAGACTGGGAGCCAAAGCGTCACATTTTCCCAGTCTTGCCTCAACTCTTAAGGTGGAAAGGTGGTCTCTCCTGCCATTTTGGCCACATTGCTTGGGACTGGGGGGTGGGGGTGGGGGTGGGGGACTTTTATTACTGTATCCTACGGTACTAAACGGGTTAAGGGGGGTCACCTGCTTTTTTTCTCTCCTTTTCTTTCTTTCTCTGGCTTGTATCCATTGGGCCCCATTAAGCCAACTGTTTTAAGACCTTTATCGCCATCCAAGTGTCGATTTCTTCCTAGCGAGCGATAGCACAAGGGGCACAAGGCCTTGGGTGCCCCACCCAAGGCCTTGTGCCCCGGGCGGTTCCGCACCCTCCTCAGCTCCTCGCCTTGGAGTGGCTTCGGTCACCTGGGCTTTATTAATGGTAAGCAGGGAGGGTTCTGTGGGGGCGCTCGGTTATGGCCTTCGCCATGCTCGGGACCATGGGGCTGCTCAGCCTGGGGAACAACAACAACAAACCTACCTGGGCACAGAACTGGATAGATAAAAAAACCCTACCTGGACGAGAGGCACATAGCTGGATAGATAAAAAGAACATAGATAGATAAAGATAACCTAGATAGATAAAAAGAACCTAGATAGATAAAAAGAACCTAGATAGATAAAAAGAACCTAGATACGGTATATAAAAAGAACCTAGATACAGATAAAAAGAACCTACTGTACCTGGGTGAAAGGCACAGAACTGGAAAGACTGGGCCGTCAATTTTCGCTGACAATTAACAACACTGGTCCTGGTGTCGATGCACTTTTGGTCGCGGTTAGCCTTCTGAGCTATCCATATGGGTCTGTCTCTATCACTCTGTCCGGCCTTGTGCTGCAGTCCAAACACCTGTAGGGAAATTTTAAGGGTTATTGTGACGATATATTGGTGTTATTGTGCTGTAATATTGATGTAATTGTGTTGTAATATTGGTGTTATTGTGATGTAATATTGGTGTTATTGTGGTGTAATATTGGTGTTATTGTGGTGTAATATTGGTGTTATTGTGGTGTAATATTGGTGTTATTGTGGCATTATATTGGTGTTATTGTGGTGTAATATTTGTGTTATTGTGGTGTAATAATAGTGTTATTGTGGTGTTATACTGGTGTTATTGTGGTGTAATATTGGTGTTATTGTGGTGTAATGTTGGTGTTATTGTGGTGTAATATTGCTGTGTTATTATGGTGTTATTGTGGTGTAATATTGGTGTTATTGTGATGCAATATTGGTGTTATTGTGGTGTACTATTGGTGGTGTACTATCTTTCATTGTTGTAGTAAGCTTTAGAAATAATCATAATGTTAGTTTCAGGTAAGCTATAGTTGTATGTGATGGAGATGAAGTGCTTCAGGAGTATGTGTAGAGTGATGCATAGAGACAGATTGAAGAATGAAGAGGTACGTAGGAGAATGGGACAGCAGGAACCCTTGTTGGTGCTTAGCTCTTTCATTGTTGTAGTAAGCTTTAGAAATAATCATAATGTTAAGTTTCAGGTAAGCTATAGTTGTATGTGATGGAGATGAAGTGCTTCAGGAGTATGTGTAGAGTGATGCATAGAGACAGATTGAGGAATGAAGAGGTACGTAGGAGAATGGGACAGCAGGAACCCTTGTCGGCCAGAGTGGACAGAAGGGTGCTATGCTGGTATGGACATGTTGAGCGAATGGGAGATGAAAGGCTAACTAAAATGCCCCAGAACGAGAAGCCCACCATGGAAGCCACGAGCGAGCACCACCAGGAAACGGGAACAGAAACACCCGAAGGAAAGGCCCACAGAACGAAAGGACCAGGTGACCAAGCCAACCAGTTAAGACAGGCCGAAGCCCGCAGGGCTAAGCAGCTCCAAACCACACCTGCCTATCACTTCTAACCACTGACCCTTCCCCCACCTCGCGTATACACTACCCCTCGTGTCCTACACCTCTACCTACATGATGATGAACATGAATACACCTTAATGTAATACACCCATGCCCTGTCCCTAGGTTGAGCCAATGCCAACCAGTTCAGACAGGCCTAAATCTATGTATGTTTTTCCATCCAAGAAGTAATATGTTAACCCCCTGTCTTGCCAGACTAAGTTTCTGAAGACCAACCGCCCCCATAAATCTATGTATGTTCTTCCATCCGAGAAGTAATATGTTAACCCCCTAAAATACCTTGTCTTGCCAGACTAAGTTTCTGAAGAACAACCGCCCCCATAAATCTATGTATGTTCTTCCATCCGAGAAGTAATCTGTTAAAACCCCATGTCATAATTGATAAGAAACTATGATACCCACGGGTACACCAGTGTATATATAACCATTATTCCTGTAAGACCTAGACAGAAATGACTGCAGATGTTAGCCACCATGCAGTAACTCCAATTCTTACCCCAACCAGAGATTGTATACACCACCCTCTTTTACCATTGTCTCGACGCCTTTCCACCACGAAACAATACCGAAGCTACCCCTACGAACTGCCGCTTTCTTTGATATATATGTTATAGAAAACGCAGTTCCCAGGAACAACTAGAATCAGCAAGAAATAGTGTCAGAGTAACAGTGTCCATAACCATCGTATTGACGAGTAATAATACACCATGTTTTTCTCTACTTTTATCCACAGTCAAGCACACACCTACAGTTAACCTCCTCTTCCCCACAGCCCACATGATTCTATCATTTCCAAACTCATATACCACCACTTATTGCTCATCCCCCGGTAGCGTTTGGCTAACGTACCTTCCCTGTCATTAACCCCCAGGCTACGATACCAACTGTAGCCTATTGCCACCCCTACGCCCAGAGACCTTAGGGTCAAACTTCCACGTAACCCCCCTTAACCCTCTCCCTCTTGTTAACCCCCCACGCTCCTCAACTCCCTTCCGACCTAGCCTCTCCAGCATACCCCCTGAATATCCTTAACTTTTCCGTTACTAACCTTCTCAAACCTTTTGTATATATACTCCTATCCAGCCTACCTTCCCCCAGTAGGAACACCATTAGAACTTTACTAACCCTTTGCATGCCATCTATTCCCTCACAACCCATTCACAACCCTGTACCAAATGATCGTCCGTGCGAGGCTAGCCGCCTCACCAGTGACTAACTTCTATTGGCATACTTCCAGATCAATGTGGCAGAGTTAGCAACCCAGTCTCCACCACATCTAACCACCCATGCAATTAACAACCTAACCAAGTAAACCAGCTGATCTAGGCACCTTCGGTTTTGGTATTACGAACACCCACATCTGTCTCATAAACAGAGGGTTATTACAAACCCTTGTGATATGGCAAGCCCCCAGCCACAGCCGCCCCGACGACCATCACAGAGAAGGGACGCGCACCTCCCCCTTTCACCCACCCGAGGAGGGAGACCCCTACCCCTGCGGAGGTATACCTGACCCCTGTTTTGACTTCCGGGTCATTGCCAGGTAGCACAGGAATTCTTCCTATCAATGAACTAACCATGTATGACTAACACCCTTACTAACCTCTATTAACCCACAATAAACCATTAACCTTCCTTGCATACTCCGATAACCAAATTAGCACCTCAGCTATACCCTAGACTGAAGAATTTAAGAGACGCTCCTAGCACAGCTGTCCCAAACCTCCTCGCATAGTAGATCCGGTCTTTCTCCCCTAAATACTTCCAGTATAGCCAAAATAGTACCTCTTACATACATACATACATACATACATAACATTTTAAGACTGAGTGTTCCACACATAAGTGCAGTTTCAGTCTCTTGTCCTAATGGCGGCGTTCCAGGCAACCCTGTTAAGGGCTGCTTCACTTGTCAAGTTCTTGGATTTGAGATCGGCGCGTATAGTCCGATCCCAGGTCTTCCTCGGTCCACCCCTTGGTGCAGCTCCCTCCACAATCACAGACCTGCATTTTGTCACCCAATTTTGTTCATCCATTCTCTCCACATGTCCATACCATCCCAGTCTACTTGTACGCATCACCTCGCTAATACTCTTTATACCTAAACGTCTCCTCAGCTCAACATTTGTTATTCTATCCTGTAGCCTGGCCCCACACATCCATCTCACCATTCTCATCTCATTACGCTCCATTCTGTTGACATCCTCTACTTTAACGGCCCATGTTTCTGAGGCATACGTCATTGCACTTCTAACACATGAGGCATACACCTTTCCCTTCAGGGGAGAGGCATTCTTTTCATGGTCAGGATTGGCATCAATTCTCTGAACTTCCCCCAGCCACACCTAATTCTAGCAACAGTGGCAGCCTCGGCCCCACCACCGGCAGAGATGGTATCTCCTAGGTAACAAAACTTGTTCACCAGCTCCAAAGACTCATTTCCAAAATTCACAGCCACAGGATCATCACTTAACACAAGCTCGCCTTTGCACACTACGCACTCAAATTTCTCTATTTCTGACTTATCCTTCGGCAGGGGCCCCTTTATTCTACTACAGCGCTTACTCCCATGGTGTACCCAACATCGACAGATGCTACATTGAATTGAGTTAACGCCCACTCCCTTTCCACACACTGCACATGGGTATGCACCGCTCTTTTCCACATTGCCTCGTCTCAAACTACAATGCATAACCTTGGTTTTGTTAATATTGACTCTTAAACCCTTGCTCGCCATGCCCTCTCTCCACTTTCTGAATTTGGCCTCAGCATCCTGCATACTGTCAGCTATTAGGACTAAATCGTCTGCATAAAACAGTTCCAACGGGAGTCCGCCTCTAAAAACTCTAGACAGCGCCTCCAAGACCATAATAAAGAGGAGGGGGCTTAACACTGAACCCTGATGGACTCCAACACGGACTGCGAATTCATCACTCAGTACACCTTTCACCCTCACCGAACTTCGCGAATCCTCATACATCTTCATTATCACACGCACCAGCCACTCTTCCACACCAAGTTTCCTCATAGCCCACTGTACAACATCTCTAGGTACCCTATCAAAGGCCTTCTCCAGGTCCACAAACACAAAGTAAAGATCCCTGCCTTTTAGTAGGTATCTTTCCTGTATCTGCCTGACTATGAAGATAGCATCGGTTGTACCACGTCCTGGCATAAAACCAAACTGCATATCATCAATAGAGATGCTAAGGCTCAGTTATATTACAGTATGAAGGCTCCATACAGCCATGTGCCACAACAGTAATTACCCCCTGACCTAGTTCCCGTATCAATTGAGAGCTCCATCAAAACTCGAGATCCCTATGGCCGACAGGGTCCAAAACCACACCTATAAATCAAGCTCCAGCCCCCCAGTAAAATCAGTTGAAAGATAGACACCAACCAGTGGCTTGTCCCTTAAGTTGACCTCTAGCTCTGCCCTTGTTTTGTTCCTGAGAATTGAGTTCCAGAGCCGGCAGACTCCGTGGCAGATTGAGATAGAAGAATCTGTCCACGTAAAGGAAATCTACGTGCACCTTATAACCTTCACATAAACCAGTGGGGATATGAGTGTAGCCAGCAACGATCGCCAAGAGTGTTTATTAATTAACAGGCGATATTAACTCTCGTAATTACCCATATATCCAGATATTATTACATAGAAGTGAAACCCTAGTGATATCTGAATGTTCGCCCACTGATTTGCGTTCTATGTATTTCTGATACAAGAATATAAAACTTAGATCAGTACCCCCCTGAGGTTACTAGAATTCCCGTGCTCTAAAATACGCGTGTCTAATCTAGTCTGTGAACTACTACTTGTGCATCAGAGCTACCAGTGATAAATCTAATAGTGAATATGAATCTATAAGTAACATTTATGGTCTCCAGTATATCAACTTGTGAATAAAGCCAGTGATCAGAAGATTAATACCTGAACGTTGGAAGTGGGAGACTAGGCTCCATCCAGATCCACTTAATGCTAGTTGTTCAATTCTATCATTTGTCTTGTACGAGTATTCATACCTTCTTATGCTTCATATTAATCATCATCAAGGAAACTATAGAAGTGTGTTCATAAATAAAAGTGATCGTGTGTCTTGTTACCGTGTGTTTATTTTGTGTTCTCTATTCCTCATACCTTGTTTTGTGCATGCAGCCTTCTATACCCAGTCAGTTAGAACTGAGTTCAACTGACATTACCCAAGTTAATCCTGTAGAAAAACAGGGCATAACACTAACAAAGAAAGTATATGAGTCAGATACAAGGGGAGAGGGAGAGGAAGACCTCGGTTGAGATGGAGAGATGATGTAGTACAAGAATTGGAAGATAGAGGGATGAATGTAGAACAGGAAAAAGAAGTGGTAATAAATAGGAATGAATGGAGAATACTTGTGAATAGATGAGTGATAACGCGGTCATTGGGAGAGGGGGTGGGGCACCAGTTGAACTAGATAGTAGTTTATCAGGCACCTGGCCCGGGGAGCCAGTGTATGTGAAGGGTCATGTCTGGATGTGAGGTGGGCGAGCATTGTGGTGGTGAGCTTCGCTGCTTCGCTGCGTGTCTGCCTGCTGAAACCGGAACCTCTCTGGGAGGTCTGGGACTGAGAGTGTGCTGGAGGCCCCTAGTGATCCTTGATCTCTGTGTCTTCTACTGGGCGACCTAGATGTATGTGAATTATTATTATTTTTGTTATGTTGTGCTGTGTTTTTCCTGTTTGGGCTCTGTCTCAAGTCGGCCACCCCTATCTATGTGGTATGTGCCTGAGTATATACATACATATATACAAGCTATAGATGGTAAATTAGAAAGACTTATAGTCCTACCTTTTGTATAGTCGACCTATGGTACAGGCACTCCTCCCTTAAAGTCGCCTTATTTAGAGTTGATTCAGTATTATACAGTAGTTAATCAGAGAACAAAATTAAATTAAAGTTGTCATGCTTCACTATTAGGTTGTTGTTGTTGTTGTTCCCTAAGCTGCCTGGCCGAACAGCCCCGAGTCCCTAAGGAAGGCCATGGCCACGGTCGGGCTTTCCCACAGAGCTCTCAAAGAGCGTAAATTGTGTTGTTGGCGTAAGTGGTTGTGTGAAATGCAGTCTTCTATGATGTGTTTAATGGTATGGGGTGCTGTGTTACAACCCGGGCAGGTGTCGACGATGGAGTCATCCAGTCTCTTCGGATAGCTCAGAAGAGCCGGATGGTGTCCGCATCTCATCCTGGCCAGGTGGACTCTGTCCTCGCGAGGAAGGGAGGATTCAGAAGGATGGATTTTGGGAGGTCGTGCTTGCAGCTGCGTGTTGTCTAGGAGTGAGTGAATGGAACGGCGAGTGATATGAGTATGGATGTGCTTCCGGAAGTTGGTTTGGGGTGGGCAGGGAGGGAGAGAAGACAGTATTTGTGTGATAGCGTGTGCTGGGTGTTGTTTTGATATTTCTTGGTGTCTGTGGGTGTGTAGCCATGTAGTGTAGTGGGCGTTGTTGATTCGTGGAGGCTGCTGCCAGGAATAGTGTGCCTCTCATGTCTAGATGATCTTTGACTTTGAGGACTTTGGTTTCTTGATGTAGGCGATCTGTGGGTGTCGTAGCTGTGCATCCTGTGATGATTTTCAGGGCTTTAATTTGAATGGTCTGTAAGGTCTTATGATGTGTTTCAGCTAGGTTGGAAGCCCAGGCCGGGCTTGCGTATTCCATAACTGATCTTATGTATTGTTTGTAGACTGTGGTGGTGGTTTCTTTGTTGTGTCCAAATTTCGTGTGGGCAAGTGATCTGAGGGCGTTCAGTCTGGGTGTCAGTTTCTTTTTCGTGTTTGTGGTGTGCTGTTTGAATGTCATTTGGGTGTCGTATGTTACTCCTAGGATTTTGTGTGTGTGTGTGTGTTAGGGGTGTGTTGTTTATGTTGAGTCCCGGGACGTAATTGTGCTCTCCTGTCCAGCTTGTGAGGAGGGTTGCAGTGGATTTAGCTATGGCTAAATTGAGTCTGTTTGTAGTGCACCATTCATGTAATGTGTCGAGATAGTCTTGAAGGAGTCTTGTTGCTGTGTCTGGGTTTTGGTGCGTGCTTGTGAGTGTTATGTCGTCTGCGTAGGAGGCTATGGTTATTTGGGGTGAATTTGGTGTATTTATATCATGCATGTACAGATTGAAGAGTGCGGGCGACAGGACGGATCCTTGCGGGACTCCGTTTGGGAAATTTCTAATGCTAGATGATTGACCGGCAAAAGATACGTGTGCACATCTGCCTGCTAAGAAGTTGGCCAGCCATCTTTTTGTGTTGTTGTGCATGTATGTGTTGTAGATTTTGTTTGTTAGGTTGTGCCGGGGGATGGCATCGAAGGCTTTACTAATGTCGAGTGTGGCAAGTACTGATCTGTGTGGTGGTCTAGCTGAGTTGATGCCGTCAAAGCTCTTTGTGTAAGGTCTGTAAGAAGAGTGTTTGTGGAGTGCAATGGCCTGAAGCCGTGTTGTGTTGGAGAAAGGGGTAAGTCAGGTGTCATCAGTTGTAGTACAAGGCGCTCTATGACTTTGGAGGGGGTGCAAAGGAGTGTGATAGGGCGGTGTGAGGAGGGTAGCGTGGGGTCTTTGTTAGGTTTGGGGAATGTGATGATGATACCATGCTTCCAGATGTCTGGTATTGTGTTGTGTGAGTGTTGTTGTTGTTGTTCCCCAAGCTGCCTGGCCAAACAGCCCCAAGGCCCCAAGCAAGGCCAAGGCCATAACCGAGCGCCCCCACAGAACCCTCCCTGTTGACCACAATAAAGGCAGCCTGGGTGACCGAAGCCACTCCATGGCGGGGAGCTGAGGAGGGTGCGGAAACGCCCGGGAAACCAAAGCCCCACCCAAGGCCCTGTGCCCCTCAGCAATTATGAAGAGAAAGTTGAGGGGCAAGGGAAAAATTTGATGCTTTGGCTTCCAATCTTGGTAGATTGGGAGGTCAATCCACGGAAGAGACGCCGTCACTCGAGATCTAGAAAATATATAAGTAAAAGGAACAGTCAGAGTAAGCTATGGGTATGGCAGAGATCGCTCAGTTCTCACTCTGATAGACCAGCCCATCACCACATGACTAGAACCCAATCCTCTCCGCATCAGCTAGGAAAGGCCCTAGAAAGCCACCTTTGGCGGGGGGATAGCTCCCCTATTTCAACCCCTTTCGGGGTTGGGCACCCGCCATCACTATTAGGTTGTAAATTAGACAAGAATGGTACACTATTAGGTTGTAAATTAGACAAGAATGGTACATAATTACAAGAAAAATTACAAAAACTAATTGCTTCACTTAATGTGGTTTAATTTTTATTTCAATATTGGCCACACAAAAAATCTGGGAGAGGCAGTGGGCAATTAAAAAAATGCAGTTCTTGGGTAAATACACACAAAAATACAATTTTAAGTTTCTGAATGAGCTCAACATGCATCTGGGCTTCAGCTTAGCAAAGATCTTATGACTCAAACACAAAATCCCTGACCTCTCTGTAAGGCAAAAGGGCCTAGAGCAAACTGGCGGTAAATAGCCACACCTATTTTCTGGTGAACTCTTCCCAAATAATAGAAACGTCAGACCGATTCCTTTCATTCATTTCGAGTTATAAGAAGCTAAGGAGTCAAGATTATTGTCAAGTTCACTGGCGCTACCTATAAACTATAAAGTCACTTAACCCTTTCACCACCAGTACGTTATTTACATCGTATTCTGGTTACTCTTAGACGATTTTCTTTAGTTTGCAATCTACCACTACGACTCAAATGGGTAAATACTATCTAAAAACACCCTCTTAGTAACAGAGGTCCTTCTTAAACTGCATATAATCATCTAATTATAGTCAGATACAAAGGTAAAATGGAGTCATGGGGCTGAAGGGGTTAATGATATACTATTTCTTTAACTGTCTTGATAGCGTAATGCATAAGTGCGCGGAATTTCGGTGCGAGTATCCTAGGTTCGAGTTCTTGGAGTGCCACATGTATTTGTTGATTTCATTAATTGAGTTTAGAAGTGAAGTTGGTTGGTGAAAAAATATAATACAGTACTAACCATCTGTGTTCCCTGATTGGAGAGCCTTAGCGAGTCACTGAGGCAGGCGATGGGTAGAGGGTTGGCTCCGTTAAGGTTGAACTTGATGATGGCTATGTCGTGCTTGAGGTCCCGCAATGGGTTGTACATCGGGTGCAGGTGGAGGGAAGTCGGCTGTGGGGCAAGAGGTTCACAGGGTCGTTAACACATACTGTACCAGCGACGGTTATAGCCGTCAGTAGATAATTAACTCCACAGTCCCAGCGACGGTTATAGCCGTCAGTACTATAATGTACTTTCCTTGTAACTCCCTGTACCAGGTACCACGACCGTTTGAGCACTGCTTCCGTTATGGCAACACTTCTCAGCTTATATAAGACCCACTGAAGGGTGGGAGAGCCAGTCTTGCCTCAACTCTTGAGGTGGAAAGGTGGTCTCTCCTGCCATTTTGGCCACATTGCTTGGGACTGGGAGGGGGGGCTTTTATCACTGTATCCTACGGTACTGAACGAGTTAAGGGGGGGTCACCTGCCTTTTATTCTCTCCTTTTCTTTCTTTCTCTGGCTTGTATTCATTCGGCCCCATTCAGCCAACTGTTTTAAGACGTTTATCGCCATCCAGGTGTCGATTTCTTCCTAGCAAGCCAGCATTGTAAGGAGAAATCCGGCTTTGCCAGAGAAATTTTTCTATCGAAAAATATACAAATTTTGCTTGCTGTCAAAAACATTTGTTTAAATATGCTGGTTCGTGGAAAAAATCAACATCTTAAAATAGTAGGCTGAATGGGGCCGAATGGATACAATCCAGAGAGAGAGGGAGAGAGGGAGAGAGAGAGAGAGAGAACACAAATAACGAGATATAGGCCCCCTTAATACTTGAATGGAGAAATTATACCCACATGAGAGAAGAAGGTTTGTATTACAGTTATGTGGGACTCCCCGGCTGCAACACCACAGTTCAGGTCTCCCTCACTATCCGGTGCCCTGATTTACGATATTATTATAGGTTTTTAGGTGTTTGGGTTTGGCTGGTCCCAGAACGTATCCCCATTTACCCCCATTAATTTTAGTGTTCGCTATACGATTTTTCTATTTAAGATCAGGTTTTCAGGAACGTAACCAAATCGTAAATCGAGGGAGACCTGAACACTTTCCAGCAAGTCATTGATAGTAATAATAATTAGTAGTACTAATAAGTCAAGTTTAATTGATAAATTTACCAGCAACATTTATGATAGTTAACCCCTTCTGTACCGGTGACGTCTTTTGCATTATATTTTAGCTATACAGTACTTTGACGTTTTTATGAAGCTTTGAAAGGATATGGCAGCTAAAAGGATTAATGGAGAAACAGGTCTCCCTCGATTTACGATTGGGTTACGTTCCTGAAAACTCGATCTTAAAAGGAAAAATCGTATAGCAAACCCTAAAATTAATGGGGTAAATGGGGATGAATTCTCGTACCAGCCAAAACCCAAACACCTAAAACCTATAATAATACAGTATCATAAATCGGGGCATCGGATAGTGTAGTTTGTAGCCTATTAATTGGTAGACGTCTTTCGCAAGCTGAATAAAATAGTTTAATAGTTACCGGAGTATAATGAAAAGGACGTCACCGGTAATGAAGGGGTTAAGGTTGTTGTTCCCCAAGCTGCCTGGCCGAACAGCCCCGAGCAATTCCAAGGCCATAACCGAGCGCCCCCACAGAACCCTCTCTGTCCACCACAATAAAGCCTGGGTGACCGAAGCCACTCCATGGCGGGGAGCTGAGGAGGGTGCGGAAACGCCCGGGACACCAAAGCCCCACCCAGGGCCCTGTGCCCCTCAGCAATTATGAAGAGAAAGTTGAGGGGCAAGGGGAAAATGTGACGCTTTGGCTTCCAATCTTGGTAGATTGGGAGGTCAATCCACGGAAGAGACGCCATCACTCGAGATCTAGAAAATATATAAGTTAAAGGAACAGTCAGAGTAAGCTATGGGTATGGCAGAGATCGCTCAGTTCTTACTCTGATAGACCAGCCCATCACCACATGACTAGAACCCAATCCTCTCAGCATCAGTTAGGAAAGACCCTAGAAACCTGCCTTTGGCGGGGGAATAGCTCCCCTATTTCAACCCCTTTCGGGGTTGGGCACCCGCCAGGGGTTAAGGTACATTTTGACATTACCGGTATATCTATTCATCAAATAACGTTAAGATTAAGATACATTTTGATGTCATATATATTCATTCATTCATTCAAAATTCAAAAATATAATCATATAACATAATTAGCAACTCATTTGTTTGTTTCTCCATCTTACCTGGACCTGAATAAATTTGTTGACTTTGTTCAGTCCCGGCAATTCCAGGCTGAAGTCCGAAGTCTCCAGTAGCGTATTAGAATCTGTTGACCTATGTGAGAAAAATACAATTTCAAATATTTTGATTGAAAAAAAAAAAAAAAAAAAAATCATATCAAATAACTACAAGATAGGACATCTATTGAAGAGCTGAGGAGACGGTTATGTATCAAAAGTACCAAAGATGAGATGCATACAAGCAGGCTCGGATGGTTTAGGCATGTGGAGAGGTATGGATAACTAAGTTGGGTGAAAAGATGCAACTCCATCGAACGTGGAAGGAGCTGCACCAAGGGAGAGACCTAGAAAGATTTGAGATCAAGTTATACGATCTGATCTTGAATTTAAAAACCTGACATGTGAGGCAGTTCTGAACCGGGCTGCCTGAAGCACCACCATTAAGACATTAGACTGGAACCTGTTGTCGTTCCCTAAGCTGCCTGGCCGAACAGCCCCGAGTCCCTAAGAAAGACCATGGCCACGGTCGGGGATTTCCCACAGAGCTCTCAAGGAGTGTAGATTGTGTTGTTGGTGTAAGTGATTGTGTGAAATGCAGTCTTCTATGATGTGTTTAATGGTATGGGGTGCTGTGTTACATCCTGGGCAGGTGTCGACGACGGAGTCGTCGACACCTGTATTTATGTATTTATGCAAAGCAGTATGGGTACCTGGTAATACATTACACACCAGTGTACTATCTCTCTCACACACACATAAAGGGTATTATCACTCACATAATATGTGAGTGATAATACCCTTTATGTGTGTGTGAGAGAGATAGTACACTGATGTGTAATGTATTACCAGGTACCCATATATTTGAGTGATCCCTTTATTAGTGTATATTATACACTAATAAGAACATAAGAAAATGAGTCTGCAGAAAGCCAATTGGCCTAAGCAAGGCAGATCCCTGTCCCACACAACCCCAATTACAAAGCCCAATTATAGGCTCAACACTCTAATACCCTGAGGATCATCTTACCAAAACGGTTAGAGATTAACGCAGGATTACGGGGGTCTGCAGAGCGCTGATTGGCCCAACCCTGCTGATCCCCCTTCACACCCAACCCTTCTCGTCCATATGCTTATCCAATTTTATCTTAAAGCTCCCTATCGTTTTTAATCCCACTATAGCACTTGGTAGTCCATTCCACCCATCTACAACTCTGTTACCAAACCAATATTTGCCTATATCTTTTCTGAAACGAAATTTATCTAATTTGAAACCATTGGTACGAGTTCTTTCGCTATCACTGAGCTTTAGTACATTTGTCATGTCCCCTTTGTTAATCCCACTAACCCACTTGAACACCTCTATCATATCCCCTCTAACGAATGTAAGCCTAATTTCTTCAACCTTTCTTTATACGGAAGATTTCTAATATTATGGATCATTTTTGTCATTCTACGTTGTACTCTCTCCAATGAATCGATGTCCATTCTGTAATAAGGACACCAAAATTGAACAGCATAATCCATATGGGGTCTCACTAATGACAAGTAAAGTTTTAAGATAACATCAGCAGTTCTGTTACTCACACTCCTTGAGATGAACCCGAGAATCCTGTTTGCCTTGTTTCGAACGCTTATACACTGTTGTCTAGGCTTCAAATCATTGCTAACAAACACACCTAGATCTTTCTCACAATTCGAGTTTTCTAATTCCACATTAGCTAGTTTATATTTAACATTTGTATGCATCTTCCCTATCTTTAATACCTTGCATTTGTCAATGTTAAACTTCATCTGCCAATTTACTGACCATTCGTGTAAGGTATCTAGATCCCTTTGGAGGCACTCTATATCTCTATCTGAATCAATTGTTCTCCCCATTTTGGTATCGTCTGCAAATTTACTTATCCTACTAGTTATACCTAAATCAAGGTCATTTATGTATATAACAAACAACAGAGGACCTAATACAGATCCCTGGGGGACACCACTTTTGACTGCTCCCCATTCTGACTTCGTACCATTTATGCGGACTCTCTGCTTCCTACCAATTAGCCATGACCTAATCCATCCCAACAACGCCCCACCTATTCCATGCGCCTCAACCTTTCTCATCAATCTCTCATGGGGGACTCTGTCGAAAGCTTTACTGAAATCTAAATATATTATATCATATGACTTGTCATTATCTACTGCTTCATATACCTCGGAGAAAAAACTAAGCAAATTAGTAAGGCAAGAACGTCCCTGAGTGAATCCATGCTGAGAAGAATTTATTAAATTAAATGTATCTAAGTGGTTTCTAATTTTACTAGCAATAATTGACTCTAGTAGCTTTCCTATGATTGATGTAAGACTAATGGGACGGTAATTGGATGCTATTGATTTGTCACCTTTTTTGAAGATCGGAACTACGTTTGCAAGCTTCTGGAACTATACCTGTCTCCAATGACTTGTTAAATACAAATGTTAATGGGTAACTTAACTCATCCCTACATTCTTTTAATACTCTAGCATATACCTCATCAGGACCAGGCGATTTATGAGGTTTCAGTCTGTCAATTTCCTTAAGCACATCATTTCTACTTATAGTAACCGTACTTAACCTATTTTCTATACTATCGCTATATACCTTACGGACTTCTGGAAACTGTGCCAAATTTTCATTAGTGAAAACGGAAAGAAATTGACTATTTAATGTACTAATAAAGGGATCACTCAAATATACTAGAAATGCACTCTCTCACACACACATAAAGGGTATTATCACTCACATATACTAGATACGCACTCTCTCACACACACATAAAGGGTATTATCACATAATTATATACTCCTTCTCTCCCTCACACATACATACATATAAATACATAACATTTTAAGACTGAGTATTCTACACATACGAGCAGTTTCAGTCTCAAAGACATAAAGGGTAGGCTACTATTATCACATATACTCATTCTCTCACTCACTCACACATAAAGGGTACTATCACATATAGACCCATTCTCTCACTCACTCACACATAAAAGGTACTATCACATACTGTATAGACTCATTCTCTCACTCACTCACATAAAGGGTACTACTATTATCACATATACTCATTCTCTCACTCACTCACACATAAAAGGTACTGTATTATCACATATAGACTCTATCTCACTCACTCACACAAAGGGTACTATCACATACTGTATAGACTCATTATCTCACTCACTCACTCACACATAAAGGGTACTACTATTATCACATATACTCATTATCTCACTCACTCACTCACTCACACATAAAGGGTACTACTATTATCACATATAGACTCATTCTCTCACTCACTCACACATAAAAGGTACTGTATTATCACAGACTCATTCTCTCACTCAATCACACATAAAGGGTACTACTATTATCACATATACTCATTCTCTCACTCACTCACACATAAAAGGTACTGTATTATCACATATAGACTCATTATCTCACTCACTCACACATAAAGGGTACTATCACATACTGTATACTCATTATCTCACTCACTCACACATAAAGGGTACTATCACATATAGACTCATTCTCTCACTCACTCACATAAAAGGTACTATCACATACTGTCTTCTCATTATCTCACTCACTCACACATAAAGGGTACTATCACATATAGACTCATTCTCTCACTCACACATAAAGGGTACTATCACATATAGACTCATTCTCTCACTCACTCACACATAAAAGGTACTATCACATACTGTATACTCATTCTCTCGCTCACTCACACATAAAGGGTACTATCACATCTAGACTCATTCTCTCACTCACACATAAAGGGTACTATTACATATAGACTCATTCTCTCACTCACTCACACAAAGGGTACTGTACTATTACATATAGACTCATTCTCTCACTCACTCACACAAAGGGTACTGTACTATCACATATAGGCTCATTCTCTCACTCACTCACACATAAAAGGTACTGTATTATCACATATACTCACCTGGTAATACAGTGTGCAGCAGTCAGAACAGCATTGGAAGAAATAAGGGTGGTAGTACAGTGGATCTTCTGCTTGTGATAGAGTGCCCGTACCCATGACCAAGGACGGTGGACCGGCCTGTCGCTGGTAGGCTGGGGAACGCCGCCACAATCTGAATTATAAGACTTATGACTGACTATACCTAATAAAAGTTAATTATGTAACTTTTGAATGATTGTAGCCTACACCTAATAAAACTGAATTATAGGACTTTTGGCCGATTGTAAATTTAAAAAAACGGAATTACAGTACAGTATAGGACTTTTGACTGACTGTACACCTAATAAAACTGAATTATAGGACTTTTGACTTACTATACACCTAATAAAACTGAATGTACACCAAAAGCACTGAATCATAGGACTTTTGACTGACTGTACACTTAATAAAACTGAATTACTGTATAGGACTTTTGACTGAATGTTCACCTAAAAAAATGAATTATACGAATTTTGACTGACTGTAAACCTAATAATCTATTTTTTAATAATTTCATCACAACACCAAACATCTCCAATGAAATTAATGAAAGCATATATGTGATCCACCAGGATTCGAACCCGGGTTATCACACAGATTTTTAGACACCTTAACCATTACACCACCCAGACGGTTGCGTCATAGAACTGCTAAATGTGAAGGAACTATGGAGTGTTGAGTCATATGTGTAGGAATGTATTGAGTTATGAGTGATAGATAGATCATATATATGAATGAGGAACAGAGTTGGGGCCAAAACTGATCCCTGAAGAACACCAGCATTTATTGAGTGCAACTGAGCATAAAGGCCATCAATCATTACTGTACACATATTTTATTTGCTATGAAGGTAAGAAAAAATGAATGGAACTATTTTTGCAAGACTGTAGTGTGATATAATAGATTTATTTTTAAACTGAATTTTTATCTCCATGCCTCGTTCATTCTTCACTTTCTATCTACGTACCCAGCACACCACAGGCGAACTCGTTGGGCACACACTTGTTCCGCAGCTGGGGGCAGATCCTACTGGCGCCGCTACAGAAGCTCGGGGACACACCACCGGGCGGGGCGGGGCGGGGCGGGGCGGGGCGGGGCGTCCGGGACCGGGCGCAACGCGCTGCCAGAAGGGGTTAATATTAGTAAAGGTCTATTAAAGTCGGTAGGGTTGGTTTTTATGGACTCCCTTCTCCCTCATGTTTAGCCCCGTTAGTTTTAAGATTGTAAGACTTTCGGCCCTTAAACTTTAGTTTGGTGATTTTAAGACCTTTCATGCCATTTAGGTGTCGAGTCTTTCCTGGCGAGCGATAGCGAGCAGTTTTCTAAGGAAAACTGTACAAATTTATCTAGAAGGGGGATCTTGGGGGCGTTTGTTTAACGTTTGATGGAGGACTATGGAGAAAACTAAAAATAATAATATTATACAGTACCGTATAGGAATAAAATGATCTTGGGGATTTTTTTTTTTTTTTTTAAGCTTGATGGAGCTCTAGAGAGAAAAATAAATGAATAAATAAATAAATAAATAAATACAAGCATAAAAAATAAATAAAATAAAATACAAATGACTAAATCGTTGACAAAATAAGCCCTCATATGCTGACCTCACACCCCGGGCTGCTAGGGTTCCGGGCGCAGAAGGCCTCGACGGCGTCCTTGACGTCGAAACCTTGGCCGGATCCTAAATCTGTATGGGAGAGAGAGAGAGGAGATGATGATGATGATGATGATACTAATAATAATAATAATCTATCTATCTATCTATTGCCGGACGCCTTACTCCCCTTACGAGGGTGGCCATACACAGAATGCCCCAAAGCGGACCTATTCCCTGTGAAAGGGACAAGCCGAGCCAGTTTAGTGAAGGACTTACAGGATTGACCACTCAATTTAGGATCCGTCCAACTCCGAGGCCCTCTGTGTATCTTGTTAGCACTATTTTTCTACAGTGGTGTTCGGCTAATCCCTCCACTAACCTGCCTTACCCTTAGGTAAGCATTACGGATTTGTATCAGGTTTACTCCCCTAGACAGGTTGCCAACCAAGGCTGACGAGTCCCATCCACCCGGATTGTATAAGGTTGTCTCCCCTAGATGAGTAATAATAATAAATAATAATAAATACAAATAATAATAATAGGCCCAATAATAAATACTACTACTACTAATAATAATACTAATAATACTAATACTAATAATAATAATAATAATTATTATTATTATACGTTATTCCGGACTCATTGTACATATAGGAATTACACTTGTATAAATAAGACTTGGTCCAAATATATTATTAAGTCTAGATAGGGTAATTAGACTATTATAGTTACTAAGATATAAGACTGGGTAAAAGTAATACCTTAAAGGAAAGAGTATTCAATAATGGGTGTGGTATAGAAGATTGGATACAGTTTAGGAAGGAGCTGTGGGGGGAGAGGGAGAGGGAGAGGGTGGTTTAGAAGATTGTATACAGTTTAGGAAGGAGCTGTGGGGGGAGAGGGAGAGGGAGAGGGTGGTTTAGAAGATTGTATACAGTTTAGGAAGGAGCTGTGGGGGGAGAGGGAGAGGGTGGTATAGAAGATTGTATACAGTTTAGGAAGGAGCTGTGGGGGGAGAGGGTGGTTTAGACGATCTTATACAGTTTAGGAAGGAGCTGTGGGGGGAGAGGGTGGTTTAGACGATCTTATACAGTTTAGGAAGGAGCTGTGGGGGGAGAGGAAGAGGGAGAGGGTGGTTTAGACGATCCTATACAGTTTAGGAAGGAGCTGTGGGGGGAGAGGAAGAGGGAGAGGGTGGTTTAGACGATCTTATACAGTTTAGGAAGGAGCTGTGGGGGGAGAGGAAGAGGGAGAGGGTGGTTTAGACGATCTTATACAGTTTAGGAAGGAGCTGTGGGGGGAGAGGAAGAGGGAGAGGGTGGTTTAGACGATCTTATACAGTTTAGGAAGGAGCTGAGGAGGGAGAGGGTGGTTTAGACGATCTTATACAGTTTAGGAAGGAGCTGTGGGGGGAGAGGAAGAGGGAGAGGGTGGTTTAGACGATCTTATACAGTTTAGGAAGGAGCTGTGGGGGGAGAGGAAGAGGGAGAGGGTGGTTTAGACGATCTTATACAGTTTAGGAAGGAGCTGTGGGGGGAGAGGAAGAGGGAGAGGGTGGTTTAGACGATCTTATACAGTTTAGGAAGGAGCTGTGGGGGGAGAGGAAGAGGGAGAGGGTGGTTTAGACGATCTTATACAGTTTAGGAAGGAGCTGTGGGGGGAGAGGAAGAGGGAGAGGGTGGTTTAGACGATCTTATACAGTTTAGGAAGGAGCTGTGGGGGGAGAGGAAGAGGGAGAGGGTGGTTTAGACGATCTTATACAGTTTAGGAAGGAGCTTTGGGGGGAGAGGAAGAGGGAGAGGGTGGTTTAGACGATCTTATACAGTTTAGGAAGGAGCTGTGGGGGGAGAGAGGGTGGTTTAGAAGATTTTATACAGTTTAGGAAGGAGCTGTGGGGGGGGGGGGGGAGAGGGTGGCTTAGAAGATTTTATACAGTTTAGGAAGGAGCTGTGGAGGAAGAGAGGGTGGTTAGAAGATTATTATGACGCATTTTGACAGGATATTTTAGCTATCATTAGACGATTTGATAGTTTAGGAAGGATCTGTGGGAATTAATGCTGGTTGGGAGGAGGGGCGTCGACTGACTGGGGACAGAGGTGCATGGGGGCGTCAGGCAATAGATAAGAAGGATCTGTGGTGGGAGAGGGAGGGTGGTAAGTGGTTAGTTAGATAATTATGACGCGTTTTGACAGTTTATTCTGGCTATCATTAGACGATTTTATGCAGCTTAGGAAGGATTTGTGGGAATCAATAGGGTGAAGACTATCCTCTGTCTTTGTCAATTTCAAGACCTTTCGTGCCATTTAGGGGACTATTTTTTCCTGGCTAGCGATAGCGAGCCTGTAATTTTATGAGAAACCGGCCTTCGGTCGTGACATTTTTCTACCGAAAAATTTACAAATATATCTTGAAGGGGGGTCTAGGGGGTGTTTATTACAGTTTGATTTAGGTCTAGGGAGGACACTAAATAAATAATAAATGAATGAATAAATAGACCAACAAAATAACCACTATCCCCTTAATGACAGAATATGGTCTTCCGGGGCAGGCCTCCTTAAGGGGGTACTACTCGCTTTTTCTGGACCTCCTTCTCCCTCATGCTTAGCATATTAGTTTTGAGATTTTAAGACTTTCCTTCCATTAGTTTGGCGACTTTAATACCTGTCTCCCCATTGCGTTGTAAATGTCAAGAGCTTTCGTGCCATTTAGGTGTCGATTTTTTGCTGGCGAACGATAGTGAGCCTGTAATTTTAAGAGAAACCGGCCTTCGGCCGGATATTTTTCACGGCCTTCGGCCGGGACATTTTTCTATCGAAAAATTTACAAATTTATCTTGAACGGGGGTCTAGGGAGTGTTCTTTTAAGCTTGATAGAGGTCTTACCTGATTCTTACCTGATGGGCTTCCCAAACCTTGACTGTAGGCTCAGCCGAGGGAAGGGTGGGAAGACTCACTCTGCTGATGCGCCAGCCCACTAGTTACAATGTCATTTAATATTAAAATGTAAAAAAGGGCCGGAAAGTGCATCATATGCAGCATATAAGAAGAGTCGTGTGGTATAAGAAAGGTTATGTGGCAGGAAGAAGGACAAGATACAAATAGTGATAACAGCAGTGCTAGTGGTACCTGTAAAGCATATCGCCAAGGTGACGTGCCAGGGCTCCCTTAAAAGTATCAAGGTTGGAAATAGATACCAATGTGTCGGTAAAGAGTTCCACACAGTGATGCACCTCACTGCAAACGACCTCCTTCTACATTCAAGCTCAGTTATCACGTGTGACACCTTAAACCTGTGACCTCTAGTTGGTGTACACAAGGGAAAAGTAAATATATCATTGGGATTAATACTGCATTGATCATGACAAATCGACCAATACTTAATGATGTCGTGCCTCAGAAGCCTACCCTCCATAGAGAAAAGATTAAGAGCTTTAAGTCGCTCTGCATAACACAGACTCTCCAGCCCCCTGATGCACTTCGTCCAGCGCCTCTGAACTGCTTCTATAAGTTTGGAATCACCTATGTACTCGAGGTGCCACAAAGAGGAGTACTCAAGAAGAGGCCGTACATGAGAAATATATAATGGCATCATAAAAGAGGGTTCCCTGTTAACTGTGGTCTTAAGGATATTATGCACGACTCCACTAGCGAGGAAACTAAAAAATAAATGAATAAACTAATTAATAGCCCCCAAAACCGGCCACTGTACCCTTAATAAGATAACGAATGAAGGACGCCTCCAAATTACTCATTCCGTTGAGTTACCTATGGAAATATCTGAAAGCTACAATAATAATAATAATAATAATAATAATAATAATAGCCTAATAATAATACATAATGGTGTCAAACGATAGCCGATTTGTTTAGCCTCTTTATTGTATATGTATAGATCAAATGGTGGTTTATAGTTCACATTATGTCTTTGGAAGTGATAACATGGCCAAAACAATGCTATTTTGTGGTATTTGTCTTGTATTCCTTCACACATTCATTCAAGTCTTCAAACAAAATTGCTCCGGTTTGTTAGGAAAGATATATGGTAGCTAAAAGATTAATGTGGATAGTCTGCAACCTTTTAGCGGCTAGACGTCCTTCCTAAGCTACAAAATACTAGACCATAACGAACCAAACGAAAGACAGATCAGATGTGTGATTTAAGGAGAGGGGTTTGGTTTATTTGTTCATTTGTAAATTTTTTGGTAGAACAAAATTCAGCCTACTGTTTTAAGATATTTATCCCTATATATCCAGGTGTTGATTTCTTACTGGCGAGCGAAAGCGAGCCAGCTTTGTATGGAGATATACTGTACGGCTTCGCCGGAGACATTGTTCTATCGAAAAATGTACAAATTTAGCCTGCTGTCAAAAACATTAAAACAAATATGCTGGCTCGCTACCGCTCGCCAGTAAAAAAAATCGACACCTGGATGGGGATAAACTTCTTAAAACAGTAGCCTAGGCTGAATGGGGCCGAATGAATAAAACTCGGAGAAAAATAAATAAAAACAAGATGGGCCCCTTTAAACCCATCTAATAAAATAATATAAAGGTAAATCACTATCAATATACCTAATGATTAAATATACCTTTCTTACAGCCTTTATTATTATTATTATTATTATTATTATTTTGTTTTTTGTAATGAAGTCAATAACAGGTTGTGTTGCTAGCCAAGGCAAGGTATTTATTTACACACTCAAAACTTATGGGCATGACAAGGGTTAGTAAAGTGTCCACGATAATACGCCCAGTTAAAGGCATATCGGTAGTAATAAACATGTAATAATGACCTTAAGGGGACATGGGCTGTTTTTCTGGTCCCCCTTCTCCCTCATGCTTACCCCCAATAGTTTTCAGATTTTATGACGTTCGGCCCATTAGCTTGGCGATTTTAATACCTTTTGCCTCATTTCGTTGTCAATTTTAATACCTTTCGTGCCATTTAGGTGTCGATTTTTTTCTGGCGAGCGATAGTGAGCCTATTCTTAAAGAGTAACCAGCCTTCGGCCGGGACATTTTTCTACCGAAAAATGTACAAATTAATCTAGAAGGGGGATATGACGGATGTTTTTTTAAGTTTGATGGAGGTCTAGGGAGGAAACTAAAAACAAATAATAAATAAATGAAAAAATCTACCAAAAAGTGAACCATAATTTCTTCTAGCCTTGATGTTACTCGGAGTAGGAAAGAAACGTCGGATAAGAATAACACAAAGCTCAATCTAACCATTTCGATAGTCTAATAGTCTTTCAAACTTCAACAACTTTCAATCTCCAATATTCACTTCTCACCGACAAAAGCGACGGAAGTTAGTAGGAATATTAGACGTAAATCCATGACGACGACGCAGCGACAACCTCCCTCCTTGATGACCTTGGAGAGACTGGCTATCCAAGTTTCCCCAAGGATTTTAAATAGGGTCTTTGGTTTCCCCAAGGACTCTTCCACCAACAAAACCCGCCCAATAGAACAAAATATAGCCCAACCTCTCCTGTTTGTCGCAGATTTAGTTTGGCGATTTCATATGTTTTACCCCATTATATACATTGCACAGTTATATATCTTGCTCTGCCCCATTCAGGTAGAGTTTTTTTCCCTGGCGAGCGATAACAAGTCTGCAATTTAATAGAATACGACCTTTGTGTAACGATAAATGTATACATTTATCTTGAAGAAGGGTCTGGGGGGATTATTTTTGGCATTACGTTGTGATTATAGTGTCTAAAAAGCAACAAAATCCGCAAGCTTTTGACCATAGACTACATAATTATAACCTAGACACCAAAGCGTGACGTCACACGGTTAGTTTGCCGCGCGTCCTAGGGATTTGGTGGCAGCACTTTTGTACTGTACAACAACCAAAGCACCTCAGTGGCTTGTCCTTATTATAGATAGTCTGTGCGCCGCGCGCGCCTGCCAGCTAGCTTGCTGCAGTGTTTCCAAAGTTAAGGGAATATCCGCAAAACGAGGGAGCAATAGATTAAAGAGGGAACGTATATAAGAGTTAATTAATGTTGGTAAAAACACTTCTAAATTATTTAGTATAAATTAGATATATATAAGCAAGATGAAAACATTAAGTATACATATACACTATAAAACATAGGCTACTCATATATGATGCAAGCTGTATACCTTCAGCAACACAAGAATTAAATTGTCATTTTGAATATATATTAGTATGTTACATGTTATGTAGATATTAATTTGTCAAGTAGCACTAAAACTGGACATTTATACTTATGACATCTAGGGATATTTTGTCCCACCATTGACGTTGGCAACTCCCGAATCTCACATCAACAATGGCGGGTGTTGGGGGAGTTTTGCTTGTGTACCCTCCTCATAATGACGACAATTACACGATAACTGGCGCCTTTACAGTAACTTCTACTTATGTCTATTTAACTATGTCATGTCTGCAGAGTTTCTGGATAATGTTCAATTGATTATTAATAGCGTTATTAGGACAAGGTAGGGATTATTACGAATTAATAAGGACCAAGGACAGTCAATATAATGTCTTTGTGGGGACCCTCCCCTCCCATTGTCCTTTGCGATCGTGCTGCCATCTCCCGAACGCGCGGATCCCTATTTACAGATTTGTGGCGTCTTCTTTGGTCTCTAGGTCATAATATGTACTCTATGTTTTTGACAGTATCCACAACTGTTCTCAAAACTAGCCCAACCGTGCGTGAAAATTGCGACCTTGGCAACCCTGCTTACCTAGAGACGTCCTACCTGGCAGTACCGCAGTGTTGCAAATTGAGCTATTTTCCCGCTAGATCTAGAGGTAATTACTTCGATCTAGAGGCAATCTTTTACATCTAGCTATATTCTGGAGATTTGAGCCATTCTAGAGCGATATTCTAGAGCTTGTGGCATTACTCTAGCGATTTTCGGCATATATTAACTATCTAGCGGACTTGATTTGGCAAACCTGTCTAAATTCCGTACACCCATTATGCTTGGAGGAAAGATACTGAAGGAGGGATACTGAAGGAGACACTGAAGCCAATCTCCTGCGGCGTCATGTACAGTTGCCCACTTAAGTTCTGTTCCTCGTCGTGATCTTATGTATGAAGGTAAAATAGTATGAATGAATTGCGAGTGTTTCTTTAAATCTCGAAGGGGGATCTTGAGGATGATTTAATAAGCTTGATGGAGGTTTAGGGAGGAAACTAAATAAATAAATAAGTAAATTATCTAATATTGGTTCATCAAAGAGTGCACAATATTAATTATCTACCCATTTAAGCTAAGGGGGGTCACCGGCTTTTTTTTTTATCTTTCTCTCTTTTTCTCTCTTTCCCTGGCTTGTATTCATTCGGCCCCATTCAACCAATTGTTTTAAGATGTTTATCCCCATCCAGGTGTAGATTTCTTCCTGGCGAGCGAGAGTGAGCCAACATTGTATGGAGATATCCGGCTTTGCCGGAGAAATTTTTCTATCGAAAAATGTACAAATTTAGCTTGCCGTCAACAAAAATATATATATGCTGGCTCGCTACCGCTCGCCAGGAAAATATTGACACCTGGATGGGGGTAAACGTCTTAAAACAGTAGGCTGAATGGGGCCGAATGGATACAAGCCAAAGAGAGGGAGATAAAGAGAAAAAAAGCGTGGTGGGCTCCCTTAAATGTATATTGGTGGTACGGCCATAGGCCGTAGCTCGATTGGTAGAGCGTTCGCCTGTGTAGTGTGGTAACTAGATGGTGTGGAAGGTGGGATTATACATGCACATTATTATTATCTCACAGAGAGGGAGAGAGAGTTGAGTACATGCACTCGGTGATGTGTGTATGTGTGTGACTGTGTGTGTGCGTGTGCGTGTGTGTATACAGTTTTTTCATAACAAACAGGCAACTATTGACCCTCCCCTGAAGAATAATGCCGAGGTTGATAATTGGGGTGGTGTGGGTTTGTGTTGACAGGGCGGGTGCGTGATGTTTGACTATATACACAGAGGGGGCGGTGGGGGAAAGGTGGTCGGTCAGTCTGTCAGGCAGGTGCTTCACGTATAAGAACACAACACAAAGCTCACCAACAATGCTGCTACTACTACTACTACTACTCAGACTCATCATCGTGGATTACTACTACTACTTTGATTTTTATTTAATATTGTACATGCATTATATTTTACAAACATCATATATTACTATTCTACACCATGCAACCTCAATCCAGTCACCTCCCTATGCCACTCTCTGCCACTGCTGCCGCCTCATAGTCCACTTTTGCCACCGTCGCTGGTTGTGGTGCAGACACTCTTGTTCCCCTCAGGCATAGTAATGCTGATCTGAGCAATGAGAAAGATAGACGGCACCTCACCCAGGCTACAACGTGGCTCCTGGGCTGTTGCTTCTTCTCTGCGATGATCTCTGCAAGTCTTGAATAGAAGCGCTGGGCCCTAGGTCCCATCTCTCCAGATGTGGTGAAGACTAGTGGGGTAAAGCTGCCTTGTTCGATATTTAAAATCCTTTCCCCATATGCACTGACCTTCTCTTGTTCGTTCCTCTTGTGTGCAGCATCCAGAGACTGCTCGCTGTAGCTATTGGGTCAAATATTCTTATGTCAAAGAACGCTCGCTGTGCGAGCTTCTTGCACTAACGTCTACTCGTGCTTCGTTGGATGTGTTGGCCGTCCTGTGCTGCAAGATCTCTCCATCCAAGGGAATGAGTGATGGTTCGCGCACCACATCTCGACACCTCCCTGAGCATGTTCGCCGTTACATCTCTTACTTCATCGTGCCTGATGCTGATGAATCCTCCCTTCTTACATATCATGCTGTGGTCTGCATCGTTGTTGATTCCACAAACGCATCGATCGGGCAGTCTTTCAATCGGCCAATCATACCTCAGTGCAATAGCATCATTAAATTCTTGTTTGTTGAGATTGAAGCCTTTTGCCTTGATTGGTAGTGTTGTCAGCCAATTTGAAGCACCCGTTCCTTGTGCTATTTGTACTGTTCTTGTTAGTCTCAGGGAAAGTTGTTGCATCAATTGTGCCAGGTAATTTTTCTGTGAGTTTTGCCTCTCTGACGTGATGGTCTTTCTACTACTTTTCGTCTTCCCTTTACTACTACTACTGCTGCTACGTATACTTCTACTACTATTTCTACCTTTGTCCACCCTTACATGTATAAGAACAACATACAGCTCACCAACAACGCTACTATTACTAATGCTGCTAATACTATGACTACTACTACTACTACTAATTATGCCTTTGTCCACCCTTAACACTATCTGGTTAGAGACTATGGTATTCGAATGTACAAGCAGAGACATTTTGGAGATTACGGTCTAGAGGCTATTGTATCACTGCTTGTCTGGCGATTCAAGCAGCAAGCTAATTTTATCAGTTGAAAATTCATTCATCTTTAGTAACTCATTATATGACTATTTTTAAAATCAGTATATGGGCAAAGTAAAAGAATTATATAATTCTTGTCTACGTTTAGGCTATACAGAGACACGAAACAAAAGGCAAAGCCGCCTGGAGCAAGTGTCTACCCCAAAATTGAAAGAATAATTGAGAGCCAATTGCAAGGTTCGTTAGAGTCATAATATCCGTACACATGGTGCCTTAAGCAGTCTAAGTTATAGGATGAGGGAAAGACAGATTGAGGGAGAGAGTTCCAGAGTATTCTTGTTGAGTGGACAAAAAAGACTGGGAAAATCGGTTCATTCTTTGGTTAGGATATGTGTTGACAGGTGGATGCCACCCATTTACGCAAGGGAAGGGCAATACACTGAGAAAACTCTTACTAGTTTTTCGGTATTTTTGCATTGGAATCAACAAGTAGACTGAATATATATGATTTTAGGACACTGACATAATGCATGATGTTAATTGAGATGAAGTCAGACCACAATTGCCTGTAAAAATTGCCGGATAAATCGCTCGTGTGACACCGGCATAACTCTGACCCCGTGAGCAACAATGAGTAATGAAATGTGAACGATGGTTTTATGGACGTGCTTGCTGACTAGGTTTATTATATGTTGCTGAGAAAGGGACACACACACACACACACACACACACACACACACACACACACACACACACACACACACACACACACACACTTAAGAATTGCTCCTTGGTGCTCGCTCCTGTATTGGCAAAATTTTTCCGTCTGTGTACTCATACCTCATGTTTCCCAGTACCCTGGAAAGAAGCAAACATCCATCCAGTTCCTAAAAAAGGTGCCTCTTCAGATCCATCAAACTACAGACCAATAGCTATAACTTCCACTCTTGGTAAAGTCTTTGAAATTATATTAAATAATCACATAATTAAGCATCTTGAGAATAATAAATTAATCAGTGATAGGCAATATGGTTTTAGACGATGTCGATCAACTGCAGACATGCTTTGCCTTCTTACGCATCAAATCAACCAAGCTACAGACCAACGTGGTGAAACACATACAATAGCACTGGATATATCAAAGGCATTTGATAGAGTCTGGCATCAATCCTTATTGTCGAAGATGTCACACTACGGCCTTGCATCATTAGTTCCACTAATTTCTTCTTATCTTCATAACAGAAAAATACGTGTAATGGTAGATGGTCTTTATTCTCAATTTCACTCAATAAATGCTGGTGTTCCCCAGGGATCAGTTTTGGCCCCAATTTTGTTCCTCATTCATATCAATGATCTCATATCTACCACTCATAATCCAATACATTCCTACGCAGATGACTCAACACTCCACAGTTCCTTCACATTTACCAATTCTTTCACCCAACCCGATCTTACAAATTCAAAAATAAACACTGCAATTTCTCTGAACCAGGACCTTTCTAGAATTAATGAATGGGGACAAAAGAATCTAGTTTCCTTTAATGCACAGAAAACCAAGTACATTCAATTTTCTAACCGACAGAATCTCACGGACTCCCTTATTTTTTAATGATGTAAATATTCCCACTTCCCCTAGTATTGACATTCTCGGTGTAACATTAACTACTAACTTGAGCTGGACACATTATGTTAGAAGCATTGCTAAGAATGCCTCTAAAAAACTGGGACTCCTGTACAGAGTTCGAGAATTCTTCACTGACGAGCAGTTGGCCGTAATATATAAAAGTCATGTGCGTTCTCAGATGGATTACTGTTCACCTCTGTGGGGTGGAAGTGGAGTGGTTGCATTGAGGCAGTTGGACAAAATTCAAAATAAAGCTATTAGATTAATCAATAACCCTGCAATCACACAGGACCTTCCTACATTATCCATACGAAGAAACGTTGCATCCCTTGCATTATTCTACAGATATTTTCACAGTAATTGTTCCGAGGAACTTGCTTCAATTGTGCCGCCTCTCCACATCTTTCCCCGTAGAACTAGGGCAGCTGAGAGCGCCCATGAATTTACACTTTCTCCTCCACAATGCAGAACTTCTGCATATCAGAATTCATTTATCCCCAGAGCTACTACTCTTTGGAATTCACTTCCCTCGAATTGCTTTCCACAAACTTACAATCTACAAATGTTTAAATCCAGTTGTTACAAACATTTTATGAATGGAGGATGCCTTTAGGCACATGGACCTTTTTGTTTTATCTGTGTTTTTCCTTCCTCCGTTCATTGTCTCTTAAAAAAAAAAAAAAAAAAAAAAACACACACACACACAGCCCGTAGCCTAGTAGGTAGCGCTCTCGTCTCACACACGAGGGGTCGGGGGTTCAATCCCCCGGCCAGGCGGAGACAAATTGGGCTAGTCTCCTTTCATGTGTTAGCCTCAGTTCACCTAGCTGTAAATAGGTACCTGGAATAAGTGGACGACATTGTGACGTCCCATCTGGGGTTGGCAAAAATGGTACAAGGCGAGATGGGTATCATATGGTTCACCTAAGCTGATGGCTACCTAAGCCTTCGGGCGAGACGGTACAGTCTATAGTGAGAATGGTACCATACAGATCCACCCTAAGCCTTCGTTTCCGATGTCGCCAATTGGCTAAAAATACAGACTACACACACATCCACAGCCATTCCAACGATACATATAACACCTACACATATAGGAGGCGGGAAATAACGAGCATGCTCACTCCCGCAATACAACTAGAGTAAGTACACACACACACAGTCTCGCTTTCTCTCTTCTCTCAGAAAGGATGTTAAAAAATTGGAATATGTGCAAAGGCGAGCCACTAAACTAATCCCTTCATTAACCCGTCCAGCCCCAGCGACGCGTCTGACGCGTGGGCGATGTATGTAACGCACAGCCCCAGAGACGCGCCTGACGCGTCACCCTAATTGCGCCGACCGTAACCTCAGGTGTAGCCACTCAAGAGGGCTCAGATTTGTATGGGAACTGTATACGTATCCCACGCAACCGTGCCGATGGTTGAAAACTCTCAAAGTCCACGTGCGTGCGCGCGAGCGCGCAATAACCTGTTTTTTGGGGATAATTGCCTTCAATTTTTTACTCATGTAAAATCCGTTTTCGGGGGCTCTGTAGGACCATTTTTTAAGCTTTTTGAGCGGTTTTTCGTGGTTTTTCCTTCATTCCTAACCCATTCGCTATTGTTTCTGGAATAAAACCATTTTTTGAAAACCGGCCGGGTTCTGGTGCGCAAACATTACAAAACTAGCCGGGGCTCCACGGGTTAAGAAATAAATCATATGATGAAAGACTGGAAGAAACGAAGGATGAGAGGCCATTTGATAAGAGTGTTTTAAAATTATAATAGAATTCAGTAACATTAACCTAGATAAGTTATTAACAAAAAGCCGAAGACACATCTACAAGAGGAAACTATTTAAAGTTATTAGGTAGGAGAGCGAATCTAGATACAAAAACAAAAAAATCTTCACTCACAGTGTGATTGATGAGTGGAACAAACTCTCAAATAAAGTAATAAACAGCTCCTCTATAGATACATTGAAGAAAAATAGATAGAATTCATACCTCTAAATGTGAAAATTTACCAAATTAGATCGTAGTTAACCCTTTGAGGATCATGACGCGTTTTGACAGTTTATTGGTACCATCATTAGATGATTTGATATAGCCGAGGAAGAATCTTTGGGAATTAAAAGGGTAAAGACCATCTCAAACAACCCTCTGACTTCCATATATCCTTTCTAATATGAATAAAATCGTCTAATAATAGTCAGAACACATAAATTAAGTGCGTCATAGATCCTCAGAGGGTTAATACCTCTCGATCTAGCAGGAAAGTAGCTAAATTGACCACTTGCAAGTTTCGTTATATAAGGAAGTTAGAGCTGTAGATATTGATATTCAGCAGAATTACATGTTAAAATGCAGTTGTAGTAAATTTATAAATACATAAAACCCAATTCAACATACTCTTTAGCCATTAGAAACCTACTTAATGATTGCATTTCTATTTACCATAAATGTCTACAACTCCAACTTCCTTATAACCTGAAACTCGCAAGTGGTCAATTGGCAACACTGCGAGTCTCGTGTGAGCTATAAAACAGTGTTGTAGTCTCGTCATAATAACCAGATAGGTTCCGGTCGGCTGGTTCGGTGAAAGTATTATCAGTGTTTGACAAGCTGAACAACACCGCCGGGCCGGGCAGGTGATACAGGTAGCTTCCGGGATACTAGGGACCCAATATACAGTTAAGGGGGGGTCACCTGATTTGTTTTCTCTTCTTTTCTCGCTTTTTCTGGCTTGTATCCATTCGGCCCCATTCAGCCTACTGTTTTAAGACGTTTATCCCCATCCAGGTGTCGATTTCTTCCTGACGAGCGATAGCGAGCCAGCATTGTATGGAGAAGTCCGGCTTCGCCGTAGACATTTCATATTGTTCGATATGTTTATATACATAAAATTAATTTTAGTTTCCGCCCTAGAACTCTATCAAGTTTAAAAAAGTATTCCAGAGATCCCCCTTCTATAAACTTGTAAATTTTTCGGTAAAGACATGTCGCGTTCCTCCTAAAATACAGGCTCGCAATCGCTCGCCAGGAAAAAATCGACACGTAAATGGCAAGAAAGATCTGATTATTGACATAGAAATGGAATGAATTGTCTTAAAATCGCCAAGATAATGGGTGAAACTTCTTAAAAACTGAAAACTAATAGGGCTAAAGGAGAAAGGGGAGCCAGGAACCGCCCCCCCCTTAACACCATTTGGGCCGATAATGGTAGCTTTCGGATACTCAGGACCAAACATAGCCAAGAAACGTTTGATATTCACTTTAACCCCTATTTGTGACTGGCCCAGAATAAAATCGTCAACAGAATGGAGTGAAGCGTCTTATTATCGGCAAACTAATGGGATGAAACGACTTAAAATCTTCAAACTAATGGACCAAAACAGGGGAGGACCAAAAAGAGCCCCCCTCAGCCCAAATGGGGTTGTTTATTCTGGTTTGGCCCCTAGAATTTTCACGGAGAAATATTATTATTACCCTGTGTGACGCCAGAGGGCTGATATGTGTGTGTGTGTGTGTGTGTGTGTGTGTGTGTGTGTGTGTGTGTGTGTGTGTGTGTGTTACTCAGTTACTTGTTCGTCAATCCACGCAATGCGAGCTAAGCTCATTATTATCGCGCCTCCTTAACTGGGAATGTATTGCGTGAAATGCATGTTAAGTGTTTTATGTATTGTTGGAATGGCTGTGGATGTGTGTGTAGTCTGTATTTTAGCCAATTGGCGACATCGGAAACTAAGGCTTAGGGTGGATCTGTATGGTACCATTCTCACTATAGACGGTACCGTCTCGCCCGAAGGCTTAGGTAGCCATCAGCTTAGGTGAACCATATGATACCCATCTCACCTTTGTACCATTTTTGCCAACCCCAGATGGGACGTCACAACGTCGTCCACTTATTCCAGGTACCTACTTACAGCTAGGTGAACTGAGGCTAACACATGAAAGGAGACTAGCCCAATTTGTCTCCGCCCGGCCGGGGATTGAACCCCCGGCCCCTCGTGTGTGAGACGAGAGCTCTACTACTAGGCTACGGGCTGTATGTGTGTATGTGTGTGTGTGAATGTGTGTGTTTGAATGCGTGTGGTGTGTATACAGTATGTGTGTGTGTGACTGTATGAGTGTGTATAATAGGAAATGTTGATCGTATGCATCATATCCGTCACACATGCACAATATACCCTCATCCCTTTGTCATCTTAACCCTATTTTATCCGCGGGAGGCCTTTTTTGGAGCTTCCCTGGTTTCGCTCCACTATAGTCCGTTCATTGTAGGTTGGGCAGAAATCGTAACCTCTTGGAACTCAAAAAAGTGCTAGAGCAAATGAGCTGTCAATTTATACACATATTCCCTTGCCAAGTCTTCCTATTTATTAGTGGCCCCTCCATCATTGACGAACATGCCTATTACATAAGGCATCCTCTTCAAACACTAATCCGCCGTAGTTTGAATCTACCGCGCAGAGCATTTAAAAACTGAGGAGCCTTCATCATGAGCGCACGCGACCTCACTCATGGCTTCAGTCATTATGAATTGGGTTCTCACTACGAAAAAACTTCGTAAAAAATAAAAACAAAAAGAAAATAAGAATAACTATCCAATAAGCTTTCCATCATATCGTGGATGTACTTGTGTGGATTTCTGACCAGACGCTGAAACAGGCGTCATTCCTCCTTCTTTGCTCTGCGCTCAGCCTGCCCGGACGTTCCTTTCAGGCTCCGCTGGTTCCGCATTCGTGGCGTCCCTAGTGAGTTTTTTCTCATTTGTTTACTCTGGGATGTATCGAGTAAGGTTAGGATAGGCGTAGCAGGAGTGTCCTGGGCTGGTTGCCCGCAGTGCAATGTATTTTGGGTCGTATGTATGGGGCATCTATTTCGGATGTACCCTCGTGGTCCTGTTGTGGACACGTGAACTTTTCACAGTTTGGTTTAGTTGGTGATGCAGGCGGCTTTCATTACGCGTTAATTTTTGCTGCCTTTTATCCTTCTGATGAGGTAAGCTGTATGTTTGCTGACGTTCCCAGCGTATTTTTCTTCACTTAGTGAAGTTTTTTCTGGGTCCGTGTCAGGCTTCCCGGGGTTGGGAAGTTATCGCTTCGGTGGTGTGTTGGCGGTGGTTCCTGTTGTGATATTCCAGTGTGTGTTTATATTTCAACTATGTTCTTGCCGTCTACCTAGGCCTAGCCAGCCGCTCGTAGCTTTGCCACATGTCTAGTGTTATTATTTATTTTATAAATATGCCCTACTGTGTCATGTGTATCCGGGTTTTAGTTGTGTATTGGCTAATTCCTCGGACTATATTTGTTTCCTGGTTTAGTTGTGTATTGGCTAATTCCACGGATTATGTTGTGACCTTGGTTAGTCGTGCGTGTCTCTCCTCGTGTCGTATTGTTCAGATGGTGTCTGTTCAGGGTGGGGTTTGCCTTCCGGCGGGTTTTTCTCGGTTTCACCGTGAAAAAACCTGACCGATGAGCAGTGTTAGGCCACACGTGGTTGTTAACACTGGCTGGTTCCCCGGCGGGGGAGGTGTCTGTGGCTCTCCAGGACTGCGTATCTGTGGGTGCCTGGTTTCAGGCCTCCTTTATTTCCCGGCGGGATGGCTGTACCCATCCTTACATATATATTTAGTTATATATAAAGAAACGATGTTCGTGAGAACACTTGTTTTTTATAGGTTTTTCTACCTGGTTTACGACAAACCACGGGGAAAACCTAGCTGTTGTTTAGGCGTTCCTCCCCGGCGATCTTTTACAAAGTAGTGGGGTCAGGAACTTGTGGGGTTAACTTTTAGACTTCTCACCCGGCGGGTGCACCTTAGCAGGGTGGGATAAAACGACTTAGGTCTCTTATAGTTAACCAATCCATGTGAGTGATACTCTGTGTATCGCCGCCTTTACTCTTACGGCATTTGAAGGATCAGTGAGGTTTAACCAAATCGATTTCCACACCCGGCGGGTGTCCCTAAGTATAGGAACTAAGGAATTTATAAACAAATTCAATTTCGATTAACCTTAATTGGGTGATACTTTCAGTATCGCCGCCTTCTATTTTTACGACGATCGTTTGGGACAATTCGTTAAAAAATCAGATCTCGTATTTTCCTGCCCTGGGCTATTCTACTAAAATATTTCAAGGGCCGGCGTCTTTATGAGGGGGGCTTTGTTACAAAATTGAATCTTGAGACAGTCACCACCTCCTACAGACTATAAGTGCCATACTGGACCATTATATCAGAGGGTATTCTTCATGTTCTTAGCTAAGAAGACTTGTTTAGCCTCTTTATACCCAGCCGCGTGGCGAGATGTGTTAGCTGTGTCTTTGCATCCCGTTACCCGGCGGGTTATTAACACTTGTATGCGAACACTTGGGTTAACCTTATGAGCATTAATTCCTGGAAATTTTCTTTATTTTTCCAGAGCTGAGCTCCGGCGGACCAATACAGACCCGGCGGTAGTTCCTCTCACCAGTCTCTGTCATGGCTAATGTCACCCCAGTTTTTGCCCTGTGCATTACCCCTACTTGCGCGGGTATCCCAATTTTTGCACATACCCTTTGCATAAGGTGTGTTAGATGTCTAGACCGTTCAAGGGGTCTCTGGGTTACAAGTAATTGTTCTTTTTGCTCCCAATTAACCAATAAAGTCCTGTGTGACAATGACAAGACCGCGGCGGTAGCGTTGAGAGAGGTCAGACAACAAATGTCGGCCTACACTACCATTGTCGCACATAAGTCACTTCAATGTGACAACGTCCCACTTTGGGATAAGTTGCTGTCAGAGCACCCTCCCCCTAAACGTACCTCTAGAGTAAGGGGTTTTAAGCCGACAGAGACTAGCCAGGATTCTGTATCGTCTGTGGAGACGTTTAAACGCCCGAGAGAGCCTACTCCCCCGGCAGCCACCTCCTCGTCGCAGGCGAGATCGAGGTCAAGGTCTCCCCTCAGACAACGGTCTTCAAGTCGGGCCTCTTCCCCGGCTAGTAAGAAGTGCAAGACTGAAGCTTCCCCCAGGGACCATGGTGGTGATTCTTCCAAACCTAGGTCCAGTTCGCGGTCACACCGTAGCCATAAATCCTCCAAAAAGGATTCCCATAAGAAGTCCTCTCGACATTCTTCTAAGTCTAGTGCATCTCATCGTACCTCTACACCTGACAATGTTTCTGTTACAGCCTCAGAGTATAGTGAAGCGCCTGTCCCTAAACAAGATTTACCTATTGATATTTTAACCCTAGAAATGGAGAGTTCAGGATATTCAATAATTGAGAATGTTTCAGACTCTCAAGAGAGCGTAGGCCAGAGCCTCGGTGTTTGGCGTTTTGCTCAGCCAGGGTCTGTCCATCCACGTCCGACTCATACGAGTCACACAGTAGCCGATGTCCACAGGGACGCGGCGACCCCATCCTCTATCCCTGATTTATCTTGGAAACAAGGTGCCCCTGCCTCGGCGGGGTCTTCTCAGGAGGATCGGGAGGGACAAGATGAAGTGTCATTAATTTCAGATAGGGAAGGACAAGGGTCAGGCTCAGGCCTGGACGCCGCCCATGATAATACTAATTCACCTGAAAGTTCTGCACCTAACCAGTTTGTTACAGCACAAGAAATTGATGGGTTACTTACTCATGCTCTATCAAAATTCTTTAATCAACAACGAGAAAACCCCACAATGGACTTGGGGGCTCCCTTGACAGGTTCTGCGGTACGGCCTCTGATAACGTCAATCGATTTATCTAAGATTCCTAACCCTCCTACTTTGTCACCGGCAGGGAGCTCTAAGCCAGCTACGGCGGCATTCACTACGTCAAATGTCAGGGTCATTACGGATGTTAATCCACCCCCTCTAGACAAAGCGCCTCTTAGAAAGGTAGCTATGCCCCTGCTTTATGGGCCAGACGAGTCATGGGTCCCTTTGAACCCCTCTAAGCCAGAGCTTGCCCAGCCTACCTTGTCAGGGGAACTCCCGGTACCAAGTGAGTGGTTTATCCAGGGAAATAAGTCTAAGAAATTAAGGGCATTGGATGCCTTGGGTAATGTTTTGGATGTAAATATCAAGGCTATACCTAGTTATTATTATCAGGATTATTTTGTTTATGCATCTAAGCCTGCTTTACCCCCTGCCTCAGCTTCAAAACTTTTTTCAGACTGGTCTAAGCTGGATGGGTTTAATGATATTAAGGCTCTGTTGGCTATTACTCCTGAACTAGATTTACAGACCGTCACAGACGAGACAGCTAATCCAGTGTTGAAGGTGGGACAGTTAGGACCAGGACCTTGGGTGGATTGGGAGGTAGAGGCTCAGAACTTTGCAACCACTTTCACTTCTAAATCTTCCCACCAGATCCCTCAGGATACACATTCATGGTTCTCAATGCCGGTAGGTTCTGCCGGCGGAGTTCCGTCAGCTTTATTTTCCTTTTTAGCTGCCCCTAAGATTAATCTTTGTGAACTAAAGGAACCATTCATTACCCCTACCCCTTCTCACCTAGACAGAGAATTTAGGCTTAGGGGAAAAGCTTTCCGCCTGTTTTCACAGTACATAGTTTCTCAACAGGTGGCTAAGTCTTTACTCAGGTCTACTCAGGCAATCGCAGACGCGGATGCTCGAAGATCAGTTGAATTATCCCGGCGTCTGATTCTTCAGTCGTCAATTCAATCCTTAGGTGACATACGCACAGCCTTACTTGAGGCGGTGCGAGCACGACAGGATCTTAGAATGTCATTAGTTCGCAAGCTGCCTGATCGCATTGCTAACCAGGTGGTTATGTCCCCAGTACTTACACCTTCTTTAATGTCCCCTGATGTATGGCGAACAGTGTTTAACATGGCACAGGCCGTGAAGCACAGTCCCGCACAGGCTAAGAAACCCGCATTTAACTTCCCCAAACCTAAGCCTCCTACTAAAGCTCAGCCAGGGGGTTCTAAGCCGTTTCTTCCGCCTAAGTCCTCCCAATCCCCCCTGGGTCAGTTCAGGCATAGACAGAGAGGGTTTTCAGGACAGAGGGGACGCGGCCAGTATAAGCCGGGTCAGGGCCAGTCTTCGGCCCACACCAGCCAGCCGGCGAAGCGGCCAACACCACCAAAACCACCATAAAAAAACTAAAGTCTTTCTCACTCCCAGTGCCTACCTTAGAGCCGGAGGAACCGAGGGAAGTACAGCCGGCGAACCCTTGTCTGCTAACTGGGTCGTTCCGAACGTGTCACCAAGCATGGCCGTTAAAAACATGGGCACGGATGGTGGCACGCAAAGGCATCACTTGGCAGTGGCTCCGGCGACCTCGCTTATGTCAGCCGACAACGGCAAATTGTGTTTCATTAGAGGTGGAGTGCTGGTCCAGGAGATGATTGCCAAGAATGTCATCATCCCGGTACCCCCAGATTACCCTGTATTCACGTCAAAACTGTTTTTGGTTCCCAAACGGGACAGTGTTCAGATGAGGCCGGTCGTAGACCTGTCGTATCTGAATCTTCACATTTACAACGAGTCTTTCAGAATGTTAACAGTTCATCAAATCAGGCTAACACTTCCGCCGGGTGGCTGGATGTGTTCCCTAGACCTGACAGACGCCTATTGGCACGTGTCGGTCAACAAAAGATTTCAAAGGTTTCTGGCCTTGAGGATCAGGCACCAAAATTTTGTTTTTCAAAGGATGCCGTTCGGTTTGAACCTAGCACCTCGATTATTCACAAAATTAGTCAGGCAAGCCCTGATGCCATTGTTAAAACAGGGAATCAGAGTGTTGTGGTATCTAGACGACTGGCTGGTGGTGGCAGAGACACAACAATTATGCATAAAACATGTCAATATCATTTTAAATCATGTCAAAACTCTAGGCTTCAAGGTAAATCTGGTAAAGTCAAACCTTGTTCCCTCAAGAGTAATTCAGTGGATAGGGCTGGTCTGGGACACCGCCGCTCTCACTCTGAGTCAGAGTGTGGACAATCGCAACAGGTTTCGCAGGAAACTGTTCAGGTTTCTTCACAGTCTGACTACGACACGAAGAGTCTGGGAGTCTCTGGTCGGCTCTCTCAACTGGATTCAGCTAACTGTCAAGTTGGGCCGGTTGAAAGTAAAACGATTAATATTGGAGGGCAACAAATATTTCCCACTCTTACCGGCGGGAAAATTATGGCCCATACCAAAATTAATCCACACCTTACTAGCGGTCTGGGCGAAGAGGGAAACATTGCACTCAATCATGTCATGGACCTCTCCTCCTCCAACGGTATGGGTAGACACGGATGCGTCAGGCACCATAGGGTGGGGATTTCAGTCAAATCAGGGGCACCAGGGTCAGGGACTTTGGTCCCACTTAGAAATCGCTCACATAAATGTCAAAGAGTTACTAGTCCCATTGTATTTCCTTCAGGCTCACGGCTCGGCGTTACGGGGCAAGTCAGTGGCCTTCAGAATGGACAATCTGAATGCAGTTCACTGTATTCAGAAACAAGGGTCAACGAGGTCAAGGAAGTTGCTACTCGTGTCGGAAGAGATTTTTGTCCTAGCCACCAGTCTAGATATTTATCTTCACGCATCTTATCTCCCAGGCGTAGCGAACGTCTGGGCAGACGCTCTGTCCCGGAGACAGAGCACGACAGTAGAATGGGAGCTCAAGCAACCCATTTTCGACCTAATGATTGCGGAGCTCTCCCATCCACAAGTGGATCTTTTTGCGTCCGAGGAGACTCACAAGCTCCCTCTATACCTCACCCGCCGGACGATAACGCCGGCAGGGGGGCCAGACGCCCTAGTGACAGACTGGAACAGATGGAGCTCCATCTATCTGTTTCCACCGCCAGATGCGTCACTAATGTGCCACGTAGTGAACAAACTACGAGTTTATCGAGGCTTAGTCTCGCTAATCGCGCCCCTGTGGCCGGCGCAGGTGTGGTGCCAGCAGTTAATAATGTGGTGCCCGGACCCGGTATCGCTCCCGGTCAGGTACTTCCACTTAGACACGATTGGCAACCTAGAGACCTCGCTGACTTTTGCATTATGGACATTCAGGAGGCCAAGTGGCTAGCACCATACGGTAGGGATGTGACCAATAAATTGCTCAATCAATATACTCAGTCTACTAAGCGACAATATCAATCTCATTGGAAAGCTTTTACTTCTTGGATTGTTAGAACGGAACAAACTGTACCCTCAGTGGCATTGGTTTTTAATTACTTGAACTATCTGTTTGAGCAGAAACGTTTATCTGTGGTTACTCTGAAGAATCACTTAACTGCGATTAGAGTGCCCTTTTTCGACCTTACAGGTCTATCCATACCGGTGGCGGAGGAAACAGGATTTATGAGAGCGTGTTTTAAACTCCGCCCACCTCCCCGTCAGCTCATGCCTACTTGGTCTCTGGACAAAGCTTTGTCTTTACTTCATTCTCGTCTGTATCAAAATACTGCAGACTTTGCTTTAATCTTAAAGAAGGCAGTTTTCCTTTTGGCTTTGGCCACCGGAAACAGAGTGTCTGAGCTGGCGGCGATGAGCAACACACCTAATTGTCTTAGGTTTGGTAGACTTAATGATTCCATTTCCATTGCACCCTCCCCGGCGTTTGTAGCCAAGAATGAGCATAGTGCACACGTGTTTTCTGAATTCACGGTGCCGGCGTTAAAAAGGGGAAAGGTGCATCATAATTTATGTCCAGTGCAAGCTCTAACCAAATATTTAAGAATAGCTCCTCATAACCCCCAAGGTGCTTTATGGGTAGCGAGTACGGGTAAACGCTTACTTAAACGGCGATTAGCCTCTCTTCTGGTAGAAGTCATTAAAGAGAGTAATCCCGGCGTTGTGGGTAGGGCCCACGATTTACGCAAGTGGGCGGCCTCTTTACGTTTCCTGAAAAACTTTTCAGTTGAAGATATTGCGTCCACACAGTTGTGGGCGTCTAATCATACGTTTCTCTCTAGATACTTGTCAGTTGCTCTAGACAAACCTTCCTTACCATGTATAGCTTTAAGGCAGAGGGTCTAGGTGGCCCTGCAGTCACTTATGTTTATTTTCAAGGAAAGGGGGGGGGGGGGGTGCAGTCAGTTGACATAGGACACCCTAGACCCCGCCGGAGTATGAGAACTGTGATACAATTTAAGGTTGAAATGTGATATGAAAATTTCTCTGAGAGAATTTGTGCTAGTACAAAGTTTAGTACAAAACAACAGTGTTGTTATAGTAGTTTTAGCTGCGAAAGCAATGTAACATTAGTTCAATGGAGTTCATTAGCAATTGATCTCCACATGTATTTTGGGGTTTATGATGTGCACATATAAACTTATAACTTATTATTTGTCACCACTCGTTGAGTGGGGTGCCTTTTGTAACTACAGATCTGTGTTCAGAATCTTCAGGGTTACCTATTTTTGTCAGGCAGGCTTCTTTGAAGCACGCACCTGCCTGAACCCCCTTTTTCTTGTATATTTCCGGCCTACGCCGTATTAAATACATTTTTCAAAAGTAAGAATACTATGTGGTTGTTTTTATTATCTGCTTTTCTAGAGTTATGATATGATTACGAATGTCCCCCTCCAGTCTTAGATATCAGGCATGTTCGTCAATGATGGAGGGGCCACTAATAAATTATAGGTTTGACTCCTGTAAGGAGATTAGGAAAACCTAATATTTAGTAGTGGCCCCGTAATCATTGACGACTGGGGCCCTCCCGACCGTCCCCTTCCCATTCGTTGATGTATTAAGGATTTTGGTTTACTTGATATGTCAGTGAAGGAGGAATGACGCCTGTTTCAGCGTCTGGTCAGAAATCCACACAAGTACATCCACGATATGATGGAAAGCTTATTGGATAGTTATTCTTATTTTCTTTTTGTTTTTATTTTTTACGAAGTTTTTTCGTAGTGAGAACCCAATTCATAATGACTGAAGCCATGAGTGAGGTCGCGTGCGCTCATGATGAAGGCTCCTCAGTTTTTAAATGCTCTGCGCGGTAGATTCAAACTACGGCGGATTAGTGTTTGAAGAGGATGCCTTATGTAATAGGCATGTTCGTCAATGATTACGGGGCCACTACTAAATATTAGGTTTTCCTAATCTCCTTACAGGAGTCAAACCTATAATTTGGTAGAAATATTAGCTCGATTACTCTAGTCCTTTTCGAGTTATGAGAGGTTAGGGGTTACGATTTCTGCCCAACCTAGAATGCACGGACTATAGTATGAAGATTTATAGAAGTTCATAATTATCCACTTGCGAGTTTCAGGCTATAAGGAAGTTGGAGCCGTAAACATCGATATTAAAAAAAAAACGAACAATAATAAAATATGCGTCTAATGGATAAAACTTATGTTGAATTTAGTTGTATACATACATCAAATTTTAAGACCGAGTGTTCCACACATCAGTGCAGTTTCAGTCTCTTGTCCTAATGGCGGCGTTCCAGGCAACCCTGTTAAGGGCTGCTTCACTTGTCAAGTTCTTGGATTTGAGATCGGCGCGTATAGTCCGATCCCAGGTCTTCCTCGGTCCACCCCTTGGTGCAGCTCCCTCCACAATCACAGACCTGCATTTTTTCACCCAATTTTGTTCATCCATTCTCTCCACATGTCCATACCATCCCAGTCTACTTGTACGCATCACCTCGCTAATACTCTTTATACCTAAAAGTCTCCTCAGCTCAACATTTGTTATTCTATCCTGTAGCCTGGCCCCACACATCCATCTCACCATTCTCATCTCATTACGCTTCATTCTGTTGACATCCTCTACTTTAACGGCCCATGTTTCCGAGGCATACGTCATTGCACTTCTAACACATGAGGCATACACCTTTCCCTTCAGGGGGAGAGGCATTCTTTTCATGGTCAGGATTGGCATCAATTCTCTGAACTTCCCCCAGCCACACCTAATTCTAGCAACAGTGGCAGCCTCGGCCCCACCACCGGCAGAGATGGTATCTCCTAGGTAACAAAACTTGTTCACCAGCTCCAAAGACTCATTTCCAAAATTCACAGCCACAGGATCATCACTTAACACAAGCTCGCCTTTGCACACTACGCACTCAAATTTCTCTATTTCTGACTTATCCTTCGGCAGGGGCCCCTTTATTCTACTACAGCGCTTACTCCCATGGTGTACCCAACATCGACTGTCTACATTGAATGGAGTTAACGCCCACTCCCTTTCCACACACTGCACATGGGTATGCACCGCTCTTTTCCACATTGCCTCGTCTCAATCTACAATGCATAACCTTGGTTTTGTTAATATTGACTCTTAAACCCTTGCTCGCCATGCCCTCTCTCCACTCTGAATTTGGCCTCAGCATCCTGCATACTGTCAGCTATTAGGACTAAATCGTCTGCATAAAACAGTTCCAACGGGAGTCCGCCTCTAAAAACTCTAGTACAGTAATTATATAATTATGTACCACAACAACATTTTAACTGGTAATTCTGCTAAATATCAATGTAAAAAACTCCAACTTCCTTATAGCCTGAAACTCGCAAGTGGTCAATTAACCACTTGCGAGGTTGAGGCTATAAGGAAGTTGGAGCTGTAAACATCGCTATTAACCCCTTCAGCACGATCACGTATCTCTACCTCATATTCTGGCTAAAGCTAGACGATATTATGCAATTTAAGAAGGACCCAAGCTATTCAGAGGGTTTATTGAAATCGTATTTACCCATTTGAGTCTTAACCCTTTGAGTACCAGCGACATGTGTTGTTTTATATTCTAGCTATATTTAGACGATATTGTGCAGCTTATGAAGGCTCTGTGGTAGTTATAAGGGGTGGTTGAGATAGTTTTGAAGCCTTATTATTGCTAGAGGTCCTTCCTAATCTGAATAAAATCGTCCAATAGTTGCCATAATATAATGAAAAGGACGTCACCGGTACTGTATGGGTTAATCGATCCCTTCACCGGTACTGTATGGGTTAATCGATCCCTTCACCGGTACTGTATGGGTTAATCGATCCCTTCACCGGTACTGTATGGGTTAATCGATCCCTTCACCGGTACTGTATGGGTTAATCGATCCCTTCAGAACCATGACGTCTTTTTAACTTTGATTCTGGCTGAAATTAGATGATTTTATGCAGTTTAAAGAGGACCTATGTTACTAAGAGGGTTTATTGAGATCGAAGTTACCCATTTGAGTCTTAAAGGTAGTATATAAGTTAAAGAAGATCGTCTAATGGTAACCAGACTATGATCAAATTGCGTCATCGTGGAGAAAGGCTTATACAGAAATACAATAATACTAATGTAGGTTTCTGTTGGATAAATATTGTGATGAATTGGGTTTTATGTATATTTAATTTACTACGAATTTTAGCTGGTAATTAATGTTAAATAACGATGGCTACAGCTCCAACTTCCTTATAGAACGAAATTCGCAAGCGGTTAATTTAAGAAAACATAAAATTCTTCAAGACGTCGAACCTGATAGTGCTAATATAAATAAATAAATAAATAAATACATAAATTAATTAAATAAATATGATAAATATATAAATAAATAGACAAGGTAAATAAATAAATTAATTAATTTAATAAATAAATAAATAAATAAGTTAAAGAAAATAATAAGGTGGGCCTGGCCTTGCTGCTCCCTGACAATGTTAACGTAGTGGCCACAGATCCTTCCTAAGCTGCATACAATCATATAGTAATAGCCAGAATAAACTGTTCTGGGGTCTTAATAGCTAGAGGGTTAATCAAATCAATACATATATAAAATATAATAAAGCCGAGAAGACGAAAGTGGGGTAAACTAAATAAATAAATAAGTTAAATATAGTAGAATAAGAAAATTGGACAAGATAAATAACTAAATAAATAGATAGCATAAAATAGAGGAGAAGGAATAGAAGTGGGGCAAGATAAATGAACAAATAAAGTAAAGGAGAAGGAAGTGGGGCAAACTAAATAAACAAATAAAATAAAGTAAAGGAGAAGGAAGTGGGGGCAAGATAAATGAGAAAAATTAATTAAATAAAGTTGAAGAAGAACGTAGGGCAAGATGAATAAATAAAGGAGAGAAAAGCGGGGCATGATACATAGATAAATACATAAATAGATATATAATAATAAAGAAAACGAAATTGGGTCCAGTTAAATAAATATATAGAAGAATGAAGTGAATAAATACAACAATTCAACAATCCAAGCTAGTACTAAGGTGTGGCTGGCTGGCTGGTTGGACTTGCTTGCTCCTTAAGGGGGGATGGGCCGGGTTTTTGGTCTATTAATTAATTCCTTTATTTCTTAGTTTCCTCGCTAGACTTCCATCAAGCTTAGAAAAAACACCACCTAGATCCCACCACCCCCCTTCAAGATAAATTTGTAAATTTTTCGGTAGAAAAATGTTAAGGCCGAAGACCTGTTCCTGCTAAAGCTACAAGCTCGCTATCGCTCGCCAGGAAAAACCCCCCCCACCTAAATGGCACGAAAGGTCTTAAAATTGACAATGAAATGAGGCGAAAAGTGTTAAAATCGCCAAACTAATGGACTGAACGTCTTATAATCTCCAAACAAATGGGACTTAACACGAGGGAGAAAGGAGACCTAAAAACGCCCCATCTGCCCTTGACAGTTATAATAATGTAAGCGGCCCCCACATACCTGTACATAGCCTGGAGCCACGGAGATATCTCAGGGGGCAAGGCGCAGTTATTAACCTAAATGCCTGCCTGCCTGCCTACCTCCCTCCCTCCTTCAGGTACGCCATTACTATTACGACTACTAAGACTATTAGCTCTTTGTTTGGTCTGTGTCTCTGTCTCTTGTCTCATTACTACTACTACCACTACTACTACTACTACTACTACTACTACTAGCCCTTTGTTCGGTCCGCCTCCCTGCTTAAAGGTTTTCAAGTTATTATTTGACAATTTTACTGAGTATAGAAAGGGTATATGGAAGTCAGAGAGTTAAGGCGGTATCACACGAGAGCTTTTATAGTCAACATTCGATGATCAACATTTTTCTGGCAACATTTCTGGAATATTTTGCAACGGTATCGGAAACTAGACTGTTGATGGATGAACTTAGGTAACAGAAATATTATATATGTTGACCACATAAGCTGCCAGACCAGTGTTGAGGATAAATGTTGAGTGAAAAAGCGCTCGAGTGATACCGGCTTTTAATTGTAATAGTCTTTACCCGTTTAATTCCCACATATCCTTCATAAGCTGTATAAGCCGACTAATAATAGCTATAATAAACTTTCAAAGCGTGACCTAATTACCAAGGAAATAACATCCAATCAGCCATCAAGTACTGTATGTGTGTGTGTCAACTATGCAAGGAGGAAATAGTGGTCCGGGAGTTGTTGTGACCTGCCTGGAGGGGTGCCTTCCAAGACGCCAGGTGTAGAGCGGGAAGCTGGCAGTAGTACACCCCCATGGTCACCCCCACATCACCCTACTCTCCCCCACATCACTCTACTCTCTCCCACCCCACTCTCCCCCACATCAGCCTACTCTCCCCCACATCAGCCTACTCTCCCCCACATCACCCTACTCTCCCCAACATCACCCTACTCTCTCCCACATCACCTTACTCTCCCCCACATCACCCTACTCTCCCCCACATCACCCTACTCTCCCTCACATCACCCTACTCTCTCCCACATCACCCTACTCTCTCTCACATCACCCTACTCTCCCCCACATCACCCTACTCTCCCCCACATGACCCTACTCTCCCCCACATGACCCTCCCATATCACCCTACTATAGTAGTATTCAATAACGATTCAATTTATGAATAACAGGTCGAAGCGGACTATATAGGTCCACTCAGTCGTCTTACGCCGAGGCGCGTGGAGCTACACACAGGACGAAATTTAGAAAAAGGGCTCCGTTACGGCCTAAAGGGTATATCGGAGTATAAACATGAGGAAGATCATTAAAATTGCTTCAGTAATACCCAAGAAATGGCAACTTTAAAAGAGTGTCGTCCTAACAACAATGACGACATGAGTAAACCCTAGAGGTCCTTGCTTCGCACGGACCAAATAATTGGTTATATTGGTTAATTGGTTATATGGTGTCGTCGTCTCATAATTATTGATACAATATTATTCTTGCTAAAATATTAGTCCATTAAAAAAATAGTAATAATAATAATCAAAACCCTCAATCATGATTAAACTATATATCATAATAACCCCAAAAACGTATTACCAGATAGTGTTAATTAAACCAGACTAGACAAAAACTTCAGCAATACGCTAAATCTGAATGGTTGTTTGCAAGAAGCGAAGTGGCATACATGGCAGAGAAAGTTGGGGTGTGTGTGTGCAAACAGTGAGAGAGAGAGAGAGAGAGAGAGAGAGAGAGAGAGAGAGAGAGAGAGAGATATAGATAGGCAGATAAATAGATAGGTAGATAGATAGATAACATGACCAGATATAGATAGACCGCTAGATAGATAAAACGACAAAGAAAGACCAAAAACCTCTCAACACTCCACGAAAAATCCCCCATCCTTGTTTTTGGCTACGCTCGTGTAACACCGCAGGAGTTTTGGTGGTGTGTGTGTGTGTGTGGGGGGGGGGGGGGGGATAATTACACTGCACAGGGGGTTACCAAATCAAGTCCGCTAGGTAGTACTAATAAAAACCGAAAATCTCTCAAAATAATGCCCAAATCTCTAGTAGAATATAAAATGGGTCAAATCTCCAGAATATCGCTAGAATTTATGTGGCTAGATATAAGAATTGTCCTCTAGATCCAAGTCAATACCTTTAGATTTAGCGGGAAAGTAGCTAAATCGACAATAGAGAAAAAATAAAAATAAAAAACACCACTGCTTTGATCATGCACGAGTGGGCTTGGGGGTGCTGCAGAATCGGGAGTCCGGTACGGTTTGCCAAATAAGTCTTGTCGCCGCTGTCATTAAGTTTGGCTCGCTGTGTGCTGTATTAATGTCCGTCAGATGTTGAATAGGGTGTGTAAAGATAGGAAACTGTTTGTATATCTCACTGGAAACTATGAATTATTGCTTAGATAGTGCTGATACCAATTATTGATCGAATTATACTTTTGATGCCACGACATCACTTATTTGGCCGACTGTACGAGGGAACTGATCCTCACGCTCTGCCCCTTCAGGATCTCAGACGCAATTTTGTTTCCAATTTCTGGCTATTATTAAATGATTTTATTCAGATTAGCAAGAATACATGGTGGTAGAGGTTTAATGAGAGAAACTGATGAGAAACTGCAGCGGGTAGTCAGAGAGTTTGGTGTGGTTTGTGGAAGGAGGAAACTGAAGGTGAACGTTAATAAAAGTAAAGTAATGGTGTGTAATAGGGGAGAGCATAGGGTGAATCTAGATGTGAGGCTGGATGGGGAAATATTGAAACAAGTAGAGTGTTTTAAATATCTAGGAGGAACGATAAGTAGGAGTGGAGGTATGGAAGTGGAGGTAAAACAAAGAGTGTGTGAAGGAAGGAAGGTTTTCGGAGCAATGGGAAGTATGTGGAAGACGAGAAATCTCTGAGTGAAAGTAAAAAGTGCACTGTATCAAGGAATTGTTGTGCCAACAGTGATGTATGGGGCTGAGACATGGGCTCTGAAGAAAAAGGAGAAAAGAGGGCTGGATGTGATGGAGATAAGCTGCTTGAGGAGTATGTGTGGAGTTACTCGTAGAGACAGATTGAGGAATGAAGAGATACGTAGGAGAGTGGGGCAGCAGGAACATTTGTCAGCCAGAGTGGACAGAAGGGTGCTGAGCTGGTATGGTCATGTTGAACGAATGAGAGATGAAAGGCTTACAAAGAGAAAATGTGAGTCAGGTACAAGGGGAGATAGAAGGGCAGGAAGACCCCCATTGAGATGGAGAGACTGTGTAAGAAAGGCTTTGGATGATAGAGGAATGACTATATATCAGGCAGGGGAAGTGGTGGTGGACAGGAGTGAATGGAGAATGCTTGTGAATAGTTGAGTGAACACTTGGTCATTTGGAGTAAGGGCTCGGGCGCAAGTTCGACTAGATAATAGTCCATCAGGCGCCTGGCCCGGGGGGACGATTAATATGAAGGGTGTGCCTGGAAGTGTGGTGGGAGGGCTTGTGGCTTTGGCTCCGCTGCATGTCTGCCTGCCGAGATCGGAACCTCTCCGGGTGGTCAGGGGCCGGGGGAGTGCTGGAGCGACCTTGGTAACCCTGGTCTCTGGGTCTTCTCCTGGGTGACCTGGATGTGTGTGAGTTTGTGTTTTTTATCTGTGTTTATTTTTTGTTTTATGTTGTTTTTGTGTTTTCCCTGTTCTTGCTCTGTCTTGAGTCGGCTACCCCCAAAATGGGGATTGGGCCTGAGCATATAGATAGATAGATAGAGGTTTAATTAAGATTGCCTTTGGCCCTTTTACTACCCACAGATCCTTTCTAGTCCGTTTAAAATCGTCTAATGATAGCCAGGAAAAATTGTCAAAACGCGTCAATCTTCAAAAGGGTTAACCCCTTCTATACCGGCGATGTTTTTTCAATTTTATTCTAGCTATATTTAGAGGATTTTGTGAAGTTTAAGAAGGTTCTGTTGTTGTAAAAAGGGTTAAGTGAGATAGTTCGAAGCCTGTTCATTGCTGGAGGCCCTTTTTAAATTGAATAAAATCGTCTAATAGTAGTCAGAATATAGTTAAAAGGACGGCATCGGTACAGAAGGGGTTAACCCGATTTAGTCCGAGGGAAGTATTTTTGGAGATCTCATGCTTCGTTCCATAAGTTTAGATATTTTAGGCCATTCACCCCATTAGTTTGGCGATAATATGACGCTTCATCCTATTAGGTGTCCATTTGTTTCATGGAGTGTATTCATCCTATTAGGTGTCTATTTGTTTCATGGAGTGTATTCATTCATGTGGTCACCCGTACCACCACTGCCACCACCGGATAATGCATTAATGGGAAAGGGTCTATATTTTGGTCGATATTTTTCATATATTTATTATTTCTTAAGTTTCCTCCCTAGAAATCCATCAAACTTTAAAAAACATCCATTAGAACCTCCTTTGAGATTGATTTGTACATTTTTCGGTAGAAAAATTTCCCGGCCGAAGGCCGGTTCTTCTCAAATTACAGGCTTACTATCGTTCACCAGGGGAAAAAAAATGACTCCTAAATAGCACGAAAGGTCTTAATATTAACAACGAAATGGGGCGAAAGGTCTTAAAATCGAAAACTAATGGAGCAAAAGTATCAACATTTTAAAACTAATGGGGATAAGCATCCTGAATAAACGACCCATCTCCCAGTAATGCATTAACTTTTTATACAATATTATGAATTGAATGACTTTATTATCCGTATTGATCTGTAGACTATGGGGAATCCCAGAGTATTGTACAGCTGGTTACGGGAATTGGTGGCCACTCAGTCAGTCATGTTAGGTATGGGAAGAGGAAAATGTGTGGAATGATTATATTAGAAGGGTATTTTCTTAATCTTATGGAATAGTTAAAGAAGGAATGTTATCAAGATTGAATTAGGGTATTTTCTTAATCTTATGGAATAGTTACAAAAGGAAAATGATTAAGATTGAATTAGAAGGGTATTTTCTTAATCTTATGGAATAGTTAAAGAAGGAAATTATCAATATTGAATTAGAAGGGTCATCCTGGTACTCTGCATAATCTCAATCAGCAAAGCACAAACTTCAGGTCACTCAAAACTAAATTGCAAGATTCATGCTGAACCTAGGACCCAGATCACATGTTGGTCAGGAACAACTTCAGTCACTTGGTATGCTCAATGTCTCTGACAGGGCCAAACAAATCAGATTCATTAATGCCTTCAAGATATTTTATGATAGGGCTCCTGGTTATTTAAAGAGTAATATTGTTAAAGCAAATGAAAGGACTGAACAAAATACACGGAATAGGATGTATAATTTTACAGTTCCGAGAATCCAAGGACAGGGTAAACTAACATTCTTCTTCACTGCAATCAAAGACTGGAACAACCTATACCAGACATTTTGAAGCATGGTATCATAATCACATTCCCCAAACCCAACAAAGACCCCACGCTACCCTCCTCGCACCGCCCCATCACACTCCTTTGCTCCCCCTCCAAAGTCATGGAACGCCTAGTATTACAACTAATTACACCTGACCTACCCCTAGCTCCAACACAACATGGCTTTAGGCCACTGCACTCCACAAACACTCTTCTCACAGACCTTACACAAAGAGCTTTCGACGGCATCAACTCCGCTAGACCACCACACAGATCACTATTAGCCACACTCGACATTAGTAAAGCCTTCGATGCCATCCCCCGCCACAACCTAACAAACAAAATCTACAACACAAACATGCACAACAACACAAAAAGGTGGCTGGCCAACTTCCTAGCAGGCAGATGTGCACACATATCTTTTGCCGGTCAGTCATCTAAAATCAGAAACTTTCCAAACGGAGTCCCACAAGGATCCGTCCTATCGCCCGTACTCTTCAATCTGTACATGCACGATATAACTACACCCAATACGCCCCAAATAAACTTAGCCTCCTATGCAGATGACAGAACACTCACATGCACACACCATTACCCAAAAAGAGCAACAGATCTCCTTCAACCCTATCTCAACACACTACATGGCTGGTGCACTACAAACAGACTTAATCTAGCCCCAGCCAAATCCACCGCAACCCTGCTCACAAGTTGGACAGAACACGAATACATCCCTCAACTCACCATAAACAACACACCCCTAACACATACACACACACCCAAAATCCTAGGTGTAACATATGATACTCATATGACATTCAAACAGCACACCACAAACATTAAAAAGAAACGGACACCCAGACTTAACGCCCTCAGGTCACTTGCTCACACAAAATTTGGACACAACAAAGAAACTACCACCACAGTATATAAACAATACATAAGATCAGTGATGGAATACGCAAGCCCAGCCTGGGCTTCTAACCTAGCTGAAATGCATCATAAGACTTTGCAGACTATTCAAAACAAAGCCCTGAAGATCATTACAGGCTGCACAGCTACTGCACCCACAGATCACCTACATCAAGAAACCAAAATCCTCAAAGTCAAAGACCATCTGGACATGAGAGGCACTCAATTCCTGGCAGCAGCCTCCACGAACCAAGACCACCCACTAAACTACATGGCAACACACCCACAGACACCAAGAAATATCAAAACAACACCCAGCACACGGTATCACACACAATTATTGTCCTCTCTCCCTCCCTGCCCACCCCGAACCAACTTCCAGAAGCACATCCATACTCGTATCTCTCACCGATCCATCCACTCACTCACAGACAACACGCAGCTGCATGCACGACCTCCCGAAATCCATCCTTCCGAATCCTCCCTTCCTCGCGAGGACAGAGTCCACCTGGCCAGGCTGAGATGCGGACACCATCCAGCTCTCCTGAGCTATCAGAAGAGACTGGACGACTCCGTTGTCGACTCCTGCCCGGGATGTAACACAGCACCCCATACCATTAAACACATCATAGAAGACTGCATTTCACACAACCACTTACGCCAACAACACAATCTACACTCAATGAGAGCTCTGTGGGAAACCCCGATCGTGGCCATGGCCTTCCTCGAGACTCGGGGCTGTTCGGCCAGGCAGCTTAGGGGGGAACAACAACAACCTACCCCAGTCAGTCCGTGAAGAGAACATTGTATTCCTTCAGACGTAGCTTGAAGGAGCACCTGAACCGAACAGCTACGAGAAGGGAGCACCAAGCTTATGTCTACTACTAAATACGACATAAGAGATAGGCAAAAAAACAAACTAAAAATGATTACTTAAATATTTTAGGTAAGGTATCTTAGTTTAGCCCCCTAGATATACTTTATCTAAATTGTTTACTACTCAGATTCATTTAAATTTGTTGTTCTCCCCTTTTTCCCCAAACTAACTTAAGGAGAGACTGGCCGTTTGTTTGGTCTATTAATTAATTTATTCATCTATGTTTTTAGTTTCCTCCCTAGACCTCCATCAAGCTTATAAAAACACCCCCTAGACCCGCCTTCAAGATAAATTTGTACATTTTTCGGTAGAAAAATGTCCCGGCCAAAGGGCGGTTCCTCTTAAAATTGCAGGCTCGCTTTCGCTCGCCAGGAAATAATCGACACCTAAATGGCACGAAAGGTCTTAAAATTTACAACGAAATGGGGCGAAAGGTGTTAAAATCGCCAAACTAATGGGCCGAACTTCTTGTAATTTCAAAGCAAATGGGGCTTAACACGAGGGAGAAAGGGGACCCGAAAAACGACCCATCTCCCCTTAACCTCAACAGTCCATCAGCCTCACCTTAAGTACCGTTATTATGGTAGATACGGACGTCCTATACACGCAAACACATAATAGGTACGAAAAGGGCAAATAAAGTGTCCACAATCCCCATTTAAAGGTATATTGGCAGTATTAATCGGAACTTTATATGGATTTGTTCATTTATTATAATTATATTGATTAATTTCTTTTTCTCCGAAGACTTCCATCAGGCTTACCAACTACCCCCAAGACCCCCTTTCGAGATAAATTTATACATTTTACGGTAGAAAAATGTGAACGCCACTTCCTCCTAAATTACAGGCTCGCTATCGCTCGCCAGGACACAAATATAGGCCCTACACCTAATTGGCACAAAAGGTCTTAAAACCGCCTAACTAGTGGAGCGAACGTCTTATAATCTGAAAACAAGTGGGGCTAAACAAAAGGAAGAGTGTCCAGAAAAAAACCCTCCCCATCCTATACACTCAAAATTTAATAGGTAGGAAATGGGTAAATAAAGTGTCCATGATCCCCATTTAATAGGTATATTGTTGGCATTTAATATATGAATATATCAATAGTAAATATATAAATAAATAAGTATATAAATAAGTAAATACATAACTAAATATATAAGTAAATTAATAAGTACATATTTAAATAAATAAATCAGTATATATTAAAGTAAATAGCATAAGTATATATATAAGTAAATAAATAAGTAAATATATAAGTAAATAAATAAGAAAATTAATAAGTAAATAGATAATTAGGAAGTAAGTAAATAAATAAGTAAACACATAAGTAAACAAATAAGAAAATCAATAAGTAAATAAATAATTTAAAAGAAAAAACAATTAAATATGTAAGTAAATTAATAAGTAAATTAATTAATCAATTATATAAGTAAATACGTAAGTATATATAAGTAAATAAATAAAAAGTTATATTAACCAGACTCCCCTTCTTCTCGTTTTCTTATATTTTCGCGTCTTCGACGAATTTTGGACCCCCTTCTCCCTGATGTTTAGCCCCATTAGTTTTAAAATGTTAAGACGTTCGCCCCATTAATTTAACGATTTTAAGACCTTTCGCCCCAGTTTGGTAAATTTCAAGACAGTTTGTGCCATTTAGGTGTCTATTTTTTTTTCGTGGCAAGAGATAGCGAGCCTGCATTTTAGGTGTCCCGTCCTTCGGCCGGGACACCTTCCTACCGAAAAATGTACACACCTATCTCGAAAGGGGGTCTTGGGGGAGTTTGTTTAAGCTTGATGGAGGTCTAGGGAGTAAACTGAGAACCTCCCCATCTGTCTATCTATGGCTTGACGCCGTGATCCCCGAAGGGATGGCCACGAACGAAATGCCCCCATGCACCTCTGTCCCCAGTCAGTCGACGCCCCTCCTCCCAAGCAGCACCGCCTTCATCCATATACTTCTTCACTCCATCTTTCCACCTCTCTTTCGGTTTACATCTCCCCATAAGTGTGGTTATTTAATACGGAGGCATTGGCTTATGCGGCCTTCTTCTATGCTCTTCAATTAAACATTTCATACCCATTATTTACCTTTCTATCCTGGTATTAGAGGGATTTATTAATACCAATACACCTTTCAATGGGTAGATTATCATGGACACTAATTACCCGTTACATACCCATTATTTACCTTTCTATCCTGGTATTAGAGGGATTTATTACCAATGCTCCGTTCAATGGGTAGATTATCATGGACACTTTAATTATCCTTATCATACCAATTATCTATCTTTCTATCTTGGTATTTGAGAGATTTATTACCACCAATACACCTTTCAATGAGTAGATTATCATGGACACTTTAATTACCCCTTACGTACCCTAATTATCTACCTTCTTATCTTGGTATTAGAGGGATTTATTACTAATTTACTACCAATACACTTTTCAATGGGTAAGTTATTTTGGACACTTTAATTATCCTTTTCATACAATTTTTTTTTCCCTACCATGTGAGCAGAAACAGAAAAGAAGGTGCATGGATAACAAAAAAGGGTTAAAGGCCTGGAGAGAGCAGCAAAAATAGTGAGAAATGAAAGTGAACAGAATGGTACATTTTTTATACATGTTTCTCGGTTCAGATATTACAGCAACGCATTTCTAGACTAACATTTTCTTTTCTCATAACTATCTGTTTATCTATCTATCTATCTATCCCACTCTCTCCTTTTCTTCTGATCTCCATCTTCTTTATTTTCTTCTGATCTCCATATTCTCTATCTCTTTAATTTCTTTCACTACCTCTTTTTCTCCTACTATGCGCTCTCTCTCTCCCTCTCCCCCCCCCCCCCCCCCTCTCTCTCTCTCCTTAATTTCTTCGACTACCTCTTTTTCTCCTACTATGTTCTCTCTCTCTTCGGTAATTTACAGAAAGTGGCTGTTGTGCCTTTTATTTTACTTACGAGGGTCCATACACAGGTAGTCCTGCTTGTGACTTAAGAAAAATAATCATAATAATAAACAAATAACTAAAATACTACTACTACGACTACTAACAATAATATTAATACTAAGACTACTACTACTACTACTAATAATAATAATAATAATAATAATAATAATAAAATAATAATAATAATAGGAATACAGTTTTAACCTTTACTTTTTATGTTGGCTAACATTATGATAATTTACAAAACTTAAAAAAGTTCTATATCATTTTGATGGTTGATTGAGATAGTATTTACCTCTTTGAGTTCTAGATCATAGGCTGAAGAAAATCGTCTAATGGTAATCAGAATATGACTAAAATGATGTCATCGTGCTGGAGGGGTTGACAGAATTATATAATGCGTTATAATTTGCATGAAGTAGTCAATAATTATTAATATATATCGAACGCAAACAAGTCATTACAATCCTTCACTATAGTTCATATACTTCAAAACTGGGCTTTAAAGGTTCGAAGGTTCGAACTTGTGCTACCCTTAGATATTAGATATGAGAACTGTAACTATTCCACCCACCCGAAAGAGAAAGAAATAATGAATATATACAGTATTTTATTTAACTCTTCATTCCGAAAGCTGCAGATCATTCAATATTGGGAGTTCAGGTCAAGATAATGAGAAGTTTCTCTCTCTCGATCTCTCTCTATATATATATATATATATTTTATATACGAGGTTGAAAGAAATGGCAATTTCTGCGTTGGAAATTTTATTATTCAAAGTTTCCAGGTCTCTGATGAGTTTTCGCTGGGTGGCAGGAAGTAGATGAAGGAGATGAGCAGTCAGTCAGAGAGGAAGGTCACGTCCGTCGCGGTCCGGGATTTTTCGACTATCCCGCGGGATACTGGTGATTAAACTTGCAAAAAATCACACACAAAAACAAACTTAGTGTCGCGGTCCTGTGAAGTGCAAAATCGAACCGATTGATAAAATATCTGGAGATATACGCGTTTTGGAGAAAAAATCCGTTAACTCCTACAGCAGTGCCACGGCGCTGGTCTAGGACAGGCCTAGGGCAGGCCCATAAGGCGGGTGGAAAGAAGAAGGGAAAGAAAAAACCGTTACGTCCCAAAGCAAAGTGTTAGCTATATAGTCCTATGAAATCAAACAGGGCTATGGGAAAATAGGAAGCCTAAGTTAAAAGTGATAGTGAACATCGTATATCACGTAAATAAGCTAGGAAAGTATAATACAGAGAATTAAAGTCAGGGGAACTTTTAACTTTTAGCTTGGGAACAGGACGTATGCTGTAAACAAAATACCCTCGGTGACCACCGCAAAGACCATAAACACACACATCCCCTCGCTCTCCTGGACACGTCTCCTCTCCTCCCCTCCCCCTATACGATTTTACCAAATGCGAAACTTAACCTCGACAGGAAAGGGTACCGACAAAACAAATATCGTAAATAATAGCAAACAGAGAAAAACAATATATAAACAAATTAAATCAGTGCAGATTATTTCTCGACCATATCGCAGGTTAGTAGTGACGTTATTGGAGAGAAAGATCTCCCACGCAACCAAATGTGGTGAAAATTCGAACCTGAGCAGTGTTGAATCAAGTTGATAGGTAAAATATGAAAATTAAAATAGATACTATATATATAGGTAGCCTGGAAAGTTCGTTATTTTCCTAGAGTGCCGTATATTCCGCTAAACAGTCGACCAAAAACGGGAAAAGTGGTTAGGGCAGTGAGAATTCTGTTTCATAAGATAATTATTGAAAGTGTTACTTAAAGTTACTTAAACTTTAAACATAACGAGTGTAAACGAGTGGCACTCCCCCCCCCCCCCCCGCCCCCACAAACCGCGTAACAAACACCTTGTCCTCCAAGCCCCCCCCCCCCCCCCCCTCTCTCTCTCTCCCCCATGTAAGGGCGGGTGGAAAAACAAACCTGTTTACCAGAGACAACTGTACGAGTTGTAAGATGAATATACACATGCATAAAGGCACCGCATGTCGGATATGCAAGCAACCATACCACTGGATTTGCATAGGATTGACACCAATAAATGAGGCGTACAATACAAGAGGGAAGAACCTCCATTTCTGCGATAGTTGTTTCGATATCACATGGCAAGTCATACAGACTGTAGAAAATACAGAAGTACAAGATAGACTGAAATATAGCCAAGACATAGCTACCTTTCACAGCAAATGGGGAATTATTGGGGCCTCAGGGCCCATACTAATATCACAACCCACACACGCACACCTTCCCATGAAAATGCCCACATTGCCTCCTGCACATCAACACACATCGCCTGCCGAACAACAACCTTTCGCACCCTACATATCCACAAACCCTGCCGCACATCTCCCCACACCTCCCCAGACCCAGAAAACACCCACATTAATCCCATCTATGGCCATTGACCACCCTACTGCTGTTGATCAAATACATTTGCAGGATGAATGTAGGATGCAACAAGCCCCCATATCAGGCTCCCCTTCCACATCGTCTCCCCCTTCACCACTGCCACCTGCCCACCTACAACCGACCCGTAACTCCAACCCCCTGCAGGCCTCACCCACCCATACACCAAGCCCACTATCACCCACAACCACACTTAGCTCACCACATAGCCCCTTGCAGCCCCAGCCACACCTACTGGGGTTGTCTACACCAGTGTGCAGATATTATCTGGAAAGAAGGTGCTACTTTGGTCAAAAGGGCGAATATAATGGGAATTCATGTAGATTTGCTCATCCCAAAATTTGCAACAACATAACCAGTCATGGAAAATGTAGATTTGGTGAAACCTGCAAATACCACCACCCATCCCTTTGCAAGACATCACTTGAGAACAAGACCTGCTACAATATGAAATGCCCAGCTTTTCATATTAAAGGGACTTGGAGATATGCTAGACCTAACACGAATGGTGGCCCAAAAAACTCGCTCTAGCTATGCGAGGATGAGACGGAGGAAAAAGTCAAGGAGGGAAAGGGCAGATGAAGATGAAGAGACTGAGGGAGATGGAAGAGCACATAGAACACCTCGAGCACCTCCTGGCCTCCCAAGAGTGGCCAATACATCCCGAAGACTATTAGGTACACATAGTACTCCAAACAATCCCTCCCCAATCTTGTTTGCAAATATCCAAGGCCTAAAAGATAGAACCACGAACAAAGTACCATTTATTAGGGGCCTGCTAGAAGAAGGAAACGCTATATTTGCGGCTCTCACAGAAACTCACATTAAAGATCAGGAAGATAGTGAGGTATGGATTCCTGGTTACAACCTACATAGGGCGGACAGAACGCATAGATCACATGGAGATGTAGCCTTGTACATACGTGACTCACTGATATGTACTGAATTCCTAAATAACAGTAATGAAGTGGTGGAAATACTTGGAGTTAAAATAGAATCCCTAAATTTAGCAGTTATTGTTACATACTCATCCCGAGAAGAATTCAAAACCCAGCTCAACAAAATAAAATCAGAAGTGGAAACCCTGGGGAACCCAACACCAAATATTATATGGCTAGGAGACTTTAACCTACCAAACATTAAATGGAGACTACTAGAAAACCAGTTAGTGGCAAATAACACCGGAGAAGCAAATACTAATACGAGAGAGCTTTTTGAACTTTGTGATTTTTTTAGTCTTACCCAACATATTGCTGAACCCACACGGGAAAACAATATCTTGGACCTGGTCTTCACTAACAACGACTCTCTAGTACACAGCATTAACATATCGGACACAATATACTCAGATCATAAATTAATTGAGATCAAAACAACCTTAGAAAGTGTACAGACAACCTCAGAATCGAGAACAAAAACCGGCCCCTTCAGCAAATTTAACTTCAATAACAAAAACATTAGGTGGGAAGAGGTAAATCAAGAAATGGAGGAAATAGACTGGGAAGATTTAATGGATAACCTGACACCAGCAGAATGTCTAGTCTTAATAACAGAAACCATGACCCAAATCTGTAGCCACCATATACCTGCAAGACAAACAAAACGAAGAAGCAAACAAGATCGGGAAAGGAGGAGGCTGTACAGAAGAAGAAAATTACTCACACAAAGACGCACACATCAAAATCTACAGTTTAGGCAAAAGGTCGAAATAGATAGAGAAATTGTGGAAATTGAACAAAGGCTAAGAATATCATATGAACTATAACATATGGAAGAGGAGAGGAAAGCTATTGCAGGTATAAAGGAAAATTCCAAATACTTCTTTTCATACGCCAAACAAAAGGCTAAAACAACATCAAACATCGGCCCACTGATCAAAGGGGACGGCTCTTTCACAGGGGACAAAAAGGAAATGAGCGAACTCTTAAGCAGGCAGTATGAAATGGCATTCAGTGAGCCTGATGAACCAAGTCATCAGAGAACAAAATATATTTTTCATGGAAACCTCCCCCACGGAAACCCCTCAGATGCTGGATATTGATTTCGGTCCATAAGACATAGACGAGGCCATTTCCAACATGCCATCCCACTCGGCACCAGGCCCGGACTCTTGGAATTCGATCCTAATGAAAAAATGTAAGGAAAACCTCTCAAAACCCCTGGCTATAATGTGGAGAAGGAGTCTAGACACTGGTGACATACCAGATAGCTTGAAAAACGCAATAATTGCCCCACTGCATAAAGGAGGGAGTAAAGCACTACCAAAAAACTACCGCCCGGTAGCTCTAACCTCTCACATCATTAAAGTTTTTGAGCGAGTCCTGCGAAGCAAAATTTCAACATTCATGGAGACTATGAACTACACAACACCGGTCAACATGGGTTCAGAGCGGGAAGATCATGTCTCTCACAACTTTTGGAACACTATGACAAAATTCTTAAAGCGCTAGAAGAAAAGAAAAACGTGGATGCCATTTACACCGATTATGCTAAGGCATTTAATAAATGTGACCATGGTATAATAGCCCACAAACTGAAAGCAAAAGGTATAACTGGGAAAATCGGACGGTGGATATACAATTTCCTCGTAAACCGAAAACAATCGGTAGCAGTAAACCAAGTCACTTCTGAGCCTTCGGATGTCAAAAGCTCAGTGCCCCAAGGAACAGTGCTAGTGCCCCTTCTGTTCCTCATACTAATTTGCGACATAGATACCAACACCAGACACAGTACGGTGTCGTCTTTTGCTGATGACACAAAATTAAGCAAGATAGTAAACACACAAGAGGACATGGGCCGACTGCAGGAAGACATGAATGTAGTGCTCCAGTGGACCAGGGAAAACAACATGCAATTCAATGAGGAAAAATTCCAATTAATACGGTACGGAGATAATAATGGTGTTAAAGAAATTACAAATTACTTAACAGAATCTAACCACATAATAGAACGGAAAGACAGTGTGAAAGACCTTGGGGTATTAATGTCTGAAAATATGGGTTTCAAAGTACATAACCAGGTCAAAGTGGCGGCTGCGAAACGTCTTAACGGGTTGGATTCTGCGTACTTTTAAAACACGCGGTGAATTGCCTATGATAACGCTCTTCAAATCTCTAGTGCTACCGCGGCTTGAATACTGTAGCGTATTAACATCCCCATACAAAGCAGGTGAAATAAATGACGTAGAGAGTGTACAAAGAAATTTCACTTCGCATATAAGTTCGATAAAACATCTACACTATTGGGAGCGTTTAAGAGCACCGAATCTGTACTCACTGGAACGTAGAAGAGAACGTTACCTAATAATATACACTTGGAAAATCGCAGAGGGTTTAGTACCAAACCTACATGCTCCGATAGTCATGAAATTCAGTGATAGGAGAGGCTGGGAATGCGAAATCCCCGGATGAATAACAGGGGTGCTATGGGCTCTCTGCGAGAGGGCTGGTTATCACACAGAGGCCCACGTCTCTTCAACAAACTCCCACGGCGAGTAAGAGACATGAGGGACATCTCGTTAGACAACTTCAAGAGAGCCCTAGATGTCGAACTGCAAAAAGTGCCAGACGAGCCCATCCTTGCAAGGGAGCGAGCCGTCGCTTCAAACAGTCTACTGCACCAAATCACCACCCATAACGAGGGGCGTCGCGCTCCTTGGTGCCGCTAGAAGAGCGGCGAACACATCAAAAGGTATCAAGGTAAGGTACAGGGTTACATTAATGTACATGATGATACAGGATATACGACGCGTTTCACTGGACAACCAGCATTATCAAGGAAGGATAGAATGATATAAAAGGTAAACAGGAAGGGTATATATAGAGGGTGGAGGATCAGAGGAGGCAAAAATCAGGGGGCAAAAGTCTGCTATTGGTGGAGGGGTATTCTAGGAGAGAGAAAGAGAGAACCGCTTCACGCATGCGCACTGGATGCGGGATGGTGGTCGGTTGGCGGGGTCGAAGCCGATTGGCTGCGTGTCGAGGGGCGTGGCCTAAGTTCTGTAGTACGTGTGGCGCCTGCGGAAGACGAAGCTGAAGGGGGTAGCGCGGGGGGCTGCGTCAAGGGCACCGGGGGGCGAGGGGGGGTGTTAGGTCCTGTAGGAAAGTGCCTTTTGGCAGAAGGAAGGATCTGAAGGTCCAGAGTTTGGTTGTTGATGTTGGGATATATAAAGGCTTGGATATATAAAGCTTCGAGTATAGGTAATCTCCTTGGGTCACTTTCTTTATCGAGTATGGTGGTGTGTTTCTCTAACTCGTTGCGTGTGAGGTGGGGGTGGTTAGGGGTGAGATAGTAGTCTTTGATGGCTCCAGCCTGAAGGTGAAGAGTTAACCGACGTGAAATACGAGTCTGCGTCATACCAATATAGGAATGAGGTCCACAGTCCTCATAATTACAGGTATGTTGGTAAATGACGTGATCGTCGGTCATCGGGCTCTTTATCTTGGTGGAAGCAGGTTTGTTGCGGAGAACGAGGTTGGAGGTCTTGGGGGATTTGTAATAAATTATTAATTTGATTTTGTTTTCCGGGTTGGTTGGGTGGACATGCTTGGAGATTATTTCTTTTAAGACGGCCTCGTCATATTTGTGTTCAGAGGACATAAATTTGCGGTAGAAGATCTTAATTTCATTGGGGGGGTCAATGTTGGGAGGGCTTTGGGTGTACCATTTTTCAAGATGGTGGTTGATGGTGCTGGAGATGTCGGAGTTGGAGTATCCGTTATTTACTAAAACTTGGGATAGTCTTTCTAGTTCCTGGTGGGTGTCGGCCCAGGTAGAGCAGTGCGTGAGGGCTCTCCTAACATAGGCGGAGATGGAGGATAGAAGATAACGGCGGGGGTATTCACTATCGCCGTTGAGGCATTGTCCTGTGTTAGTTGGTTTAATGTAGACGGTGGTTTTGAACCCATGGTCGTTCAGAGCTACGAGGATGTCGAGGAAGGGGAGTTGTCCATTGTTAGATTTTTCAAAGGTGAAGTTAAGTCCGGAGGAGGTCATGAAGCGACGCTGGAGTTCCTGTAGTTCGTGGAGGTCCTTGATTTGCACGAAGATGTCATCCACGTATCTACAGTAGATGGCGGGTCGTTGGGCAGCTAGGAGCTCTTCCTCGATGGTACCCATAACAAATTTAAGAAATAATCTCCAAGCATGTCCACCCAACCAACCCAGAAAACAAAATCAAATTAATAATTTATTACAAATCCCCCAAGACCTCCAACCTCGTTCTCCGCAACAAACCTGCTTCCACCAAGATAAAGAGCCCGATGACCGACGATCACGTCATTTACCAACATACCTGTAATTATGAGGACTGTGGACCTCATTCCTATATTGGTATGACGCAGACTCGTCTTTCACGTCGGTTAACTCTTCACCTTCAGGCTGGAGCCATCAAAGACCACTATCTCACCCCTAACCACCCCCACCTCACACGCAACGAGTTAGAGAAACACACCACCATACTCGATAAAGAAAGTGACCCAAGGAGATTACCTATACTCGAAGCTTTATATATCCAAGCCTTACATCCCAACATCAACAACCAAACTCTGGACCTTCAGATCCTGCCTTCTGCCAAAAGGCACTTTCCTACAGGACCTAACACCCCCCCTTGCCCCCCGCGCTACCTCCTTCAGCTTCGTCTTCCGCAGGCGCCACACTTACTACAGAACTTAGGCCATGCCCCTCGACACTCAGCCAATCAGCTTTGACCCCGCCAACCGACCACCATCCCGCATCCAGTGCGCATGCGTGAAGCGGTTCTCTCTTTCTCTCTCCTAGAATACCCCTCCACCAATAGCAGACTTTTGCCCCCTGATTTTCGCCTCCTCTGATCCTCCACCCTCTATATATACCCTTCCTGTTTACCTTTTATATCCAGCAGAGATCAGCCAGCCAATCAAGATGCCTGATACTCCCAGTGCCACCACCAAGCTCACTGGCCACGTTAAGTGGTTCAATGCACTAAAGGGCTTTGGTTTTATCACCTACAGTGGAGGTGACATTTTTGTCCACTCCACTGGCATCTCCAAACCCAATCCTCTCCATCATGTGCCCTCTCTTGCCACCAATGAGAGGGTATCATTTATCATCAAGAGGAGAAGGCGAGGAGATGAGGCCATCAATGTCATGGGCCCTGATGAAGAGATCCTGAAGGGTTCCAGGCATGGTAGAAGAGGTAAGAGGGAGGACTACCACCAAGCCACAGCAGCAGTCAGTTGTTCAACACCGGACTTGGTCCAGGTTGTTATTACAACTGCAGTGACCCTCTGCAAAGGGGATCACAAGCTGCTTCAGGAGTATCTTCCAACACTCCTGAAGGCTAATAACCTCCCTCCCATCATCATTCCACCTCTTCCAGGACCATCTGCACCACCCAGCCTCATTCCCACTCAGGTTATGAGGCAAAGAAGCCACCCGAGAAGAAGACTGGACATCCAGAAGCCTCTCTCAAGACCTCCACCACCACCACAAACAGTCTCTGCATCACCACTGCCATCACCAGTCAATGTTGCCAGCCCAGCAGCAGCATCGACTCCAGCACCTGCCACCCAAGATCCAGTGGCAACCAACTCCTCCACATCGTCTGAGTACTCCGACTCCACCACAGAAGACGTCGATGTGGAGGGGTTGGAGGAGGGAGAAGAGGACATCGACCTGGGAATGACCACAAGCGAGCTGGAGAAGAACATCATCGACTTGACAGCAGAGATCCAGCAGACTGCAGCAGCAGGAAGACGTCCCCCTATAGCGGCCCAGAAGAAGCTGACCAAGTTGCTACACTTATCATTCCAGCAAAAATAGAAAAAAGACAATGGAGCACTCTTGGTTGGGCCCGAGAACTTTTCATCTCCTACTGTACTTCGCACTTCTCCACTTTATCTTCCTCTCTCCAAAACTCTCCAATCTCCTACTTTACTCAAGCCATCATCATCATCATTTTATATAAATTTGTCCTGCTCCAGCAAAGGCAGTAGCTGGTTGGGTGATTGCACCCGGTACCAACATTGACCAGATGTTGCCCTAGGGGTGGGTGAAATTTCCCTGGCTTGCCACCAGGGTTCAAGTAGCCCAGGAGTGTTGAACAAACTCCATTCCCTGTCAGTTCCGTCTCACTCAGACGAAAATGAGTACCTGGATTCATGGTGGCTAAAATGAATTCAGGGGCCTGATTGGTGGCTTCCTACAACCAATCAACACACGAGACTGAGAACTTGGTTAAGCCACCAGGATTGCTCAGTGGTCATTGGGCAGGCCTTCTCTCGTGTTCGCCTCGTCCCACCCATACGTTAAACTGGGTACCTGGAGTGTAAAATCGGCCTTGGCGTAGGTCGTATCACTAGGGTAAATTTGATTACTTGACTCGCCTTTACTACATACTTCCGTTCCCTATGTGTTGTCCGTCCTGTCCCCTCTCGAAAAGTATCCTCAAACTGTCTCTCCAACAAAAATCAGCTCAAGCAAGTTGGGTCAAACCCCGACGCCTTCATCTCCTACTAAAATTCACTTCCTCACCCCCTACTACTTCTGTTGATATAGGTTAAGTGCACACACAACATATATACAGAGTGTACACATGCCTTAATCATATTGCAACATGCACACATGTACTTTCAGGGCAATACTATCATAGTTTAATATCCCATGATAATATACCGTACTCTGTAGTATCGGCAGCGTTGCACCAAATATATCCGGCACCGCTGCACATGTTTTCATCAGTAACATCCGGTCGGCACTCCGCATAGCAGTGCCACCCCAGCTCTGTATATCTTTGGCTAATAAGAACCTATAAACTTATCTCTGGACTTTTATTCTACATCCTTGTGCAAGAAAGGATTATCAAGGTTGTTGTAGCTTCACATGACAACCATACATGGCGCAGTCAGTGTATTAAAGCCAGGAGATACGAGCCAAGACCGGATTCTCAGCCAGCCATCTTGCAAGACCTCACCTCTCCAGCCCTGGATATATTATTGTGCAGTGCTTTATAGTGCAGTGAAGTACTTAAGGGTGTAGTGCAGTGCCTTTATTATATGTCCCATGTCATTTGTGCCCATTCCCAACTTGCTGTGAGGGTTATAGCCGCCGAAACAGAGCTGGACAAGAGCTAGGAGCAGCATACCCTCCCTCTCCGACGGCTCCAGCCACACTGAACTCTGCAGCTAAGCTACCACCCCTCACGCCTTCCAGCTGTGCCGGCACATGCGCGCACGGACACACGCACATCGTTGCCAAGTCAACACGGTGGTGCCAAGCCTACCGCACTCACTCACTCACTCTAGCACAGATAATTTCTCTCACTATTAAATAAACTGTTCCAGTTGTACTGCACATTTTCATTGTTCCTGCAAGACTACAGTGTGTCTGCTATCAACCAATTATGGAGGGAGATGAGCAGATTCATGGGGAGCCCAGAGACACCCCACACGACCATACTGGGGAGGGAGATAATGGTGGAGCTACTGGTGGAGATAATGATGGAGATACTGTTAGAGTTGCTGGTACGGGGTACCAGTCAGTTCATTCCACTCCAACCTCTCCTCTCACCACCCCTCATTTTACTCCACCTCCCCAACCTCGCCCCACTTTACCTCCCCTACACTATAGGGGGATGCCACCCCTGTCACCACACCCTGCAAGTCTACAACCTACCACAAGTGCAGACCTCCTTCAGGTCATACAGTATATGGAGCAATGCAGACAACGGGACGACTATACCAGAAGACAGGAGGAGGACCGCAGAAGATGGGAAGAGGAAAACAGACGACAGGAGGAGGAAACAAGACTACGCACGGAGGAGGACTACAGGAGACAGGAGGAGGAAACAAGACGACGCACGGAGGACTACAGGAGACAGATGGACGATGCCAAGTTCTCCGCCCTTGTCCAGGCTCTGGCCCAAATTACCCCACCTGCCGCCGCACCTACACCTACCTCAACGGGGACAACACCCAATTCCACAACATCCTCCACCCGTACAGCTCCACCTCCACCACAGAAGGCTATCACCCAGAACCCGCCGCCTCTTCGTGCTGATGCCACCTTCCAGGTTTTCAGAGAATGGAGGCGTCGGTGGGACGATTACTCTATTATGGTAGACTTATCTAAATTACCGAGGGAGAAACAACTGATCCAGATGCGGATGTGCTTAACCCTGGAGACACAGCGGCTTTTGGAGCACACCTTAAGCATACCCCTTGACACCGACAAGACCATTGATGCAGTCCTCGATGCACTTCAGGAGCACATCAAGAATTCTCGCAATGAAGCTCTCCGTCGCAGGGACCTGTTCAGTTGCAAGCAAAAACAGGGAGAGTCATTCAACAACTTCTACGTCCGCCTCTGCCACATCGCCGAAGAAATTGAAGTCTGCCCAGGGAACTCTTCAGCCTGCAAGGAGACCCAACTCAAGATGGTCATTCTGATGGGCATACATGACAAAGAACTTTTACAGAAGCTGCTTTCCCTCGACGCCACCCCTTCATTACAGGACATCGTCAACACTTGCCGTTCCTACGAGGCCACTCGAAGCGCTACGTCAGCCATACGTGCCCCACCGTCCCAGGTTAACGCCATGTCAGCGTACAAGCAGAACAAGCAAGTTAAGCAACGCGACAAGTTCTCCACATCGCAACAGTCCTTGGCGTCGGCTGCCGCCTGCCAGCGTTGTGCTCGCCGGCACGACAAGAACAAGTGCCCGGCTGAAGACTACACCTGCACTAACTGCGGCCGTCGTGGTCATAAGCCTAGGACTCCTGCTTGCCCTGCAGCCACCGCCCAGTGTCGTCGCTGCAACCATATGGGCCACTACGACAAATGCTGCAGATCTTCCAAGACGCCCGCCACACAGGACAACAACGCTTCCTCCCACAACAAGTCTACAGCGAAGAAGACCACAAGTTGCCGACGTGTGGGATCACCTGTTCAGGCACCCACACTGACATCCGTGAGTCTCACCTACAGCGGCACCACTAGAAAACTCCACACGTTTCCTGACACAGGTGCAGACATCACAGTGATCGGCCGACGACACCTCGACATACTTCGGATTCCTCTCAGCAGCCTACGACCTCCGCCTCCGACAACAACGCTCAATGCGGATGGCTCTGCAATGGCTCCTGCTTTGGGGACGTTTCATGCACAACTCACCATCAGCAAACGCTCCTGTTCGGCCACAATCCAAGTCCGCGAGGGTGTTCAGACGCCGCTTCTGTCCAAACGCCACTGTCAAGCATTGGCCATCATCTCAGCAGAATTCCCCAAGCCAATTCTACAGGTTAAACATATCTACAGGTGTAAGGAGCTACCCTTCACAGCCACCACATCACCTGCACAAGCCAAGGAGTTCTTTCTTCGAGAGTTCAAGGACGTTTTGGTCTCCAAGGAGGATCTCCAGACAGCTCCACTCAAGCCTATGAAGGGTCCCCCAATGCGGATCCACCTCAAGGACGATGCCGTGCCTTTTGCCATCTACACCCCGCGGCAGATCCCCTTTGCTTTCAGGGACAAAGTTAAGCAGGAGCTGGACTCGCTAGTGGCACAAGGCATCATTAAACCGGCCGGCGATGAACCTTCAGAGTGGTGCCACCCCCTCGTCGTCGTCGCCAAGCCCAACGCCGAAGTTCGCCTCACCGTAGACCTCACCAAGCTCAACTGCCAAGTTTCCCGCCCAGCCCACCCCTCACCGACGCCTTTCGAAGCGATCCGCAGTGTGGCCCCGCAGGCGAAATTCTTCAAGACGGCAGACGCCCTGAGTGGATATTGGCAAATGGAACTTGCGGAGGAGGACCAGCATCTCACAACTTTCATCACTCCTTATGGCCGTTTCCAACACTGTAGAGGTCCAATGGGTTTCGCTGCGACAGGTGACGCCTTCTGCCTTCGCGGTGATAGGGCCCTCCAAGGGGTGCAAAATTGTGCCAAGGTTGTCGACGACGTGCTGCTCTACGACGAGGACTTCAACAGCGTATCCATGAAGTGCTCATACGGTGCCGCGACAGTGGGATCACACTCAACAAGGACAAGTTCGTGGTCGCCGCACCCAGTGTGAACTTCTGTGGGTACACGCTCTCAGGTGAGGGCATCTCGGCGGACCCTGGCAAAGTCGGAGCGATCAAGGACTTCCCGACACCAGCCAACATCACCGACCTTCGCTCATTCATGGGTTTGGTGAACCAGCTGGCGGAGTTCACCCCCGACATCGCCACTGCCGCTCAGCCCCTGCGCCCCCTGATGAGCCCGAAGAGGTCGTTTATGTGGACCGCTGACCATGATGAGGCTTTCCGCCGGGTCAAGGCTGCCCTGCTCAGTCCACCCGTCCTGGCCCCATTCGACCCTTTCCTACCAGTGATTCTACAAACTGATGCGTCCCGCCTCAACGGTATTGGATACGCCCTCCTACAGGATCATGGCAACAACCGTCTCCGCTTAGTTCAGTGTGGCTCGAGGTTCCTAAGCGACCCAGAGTCCCGCTATGCCACCATTGAGCTGGAGATGCTAGCCGTGGTCTGGGCCATGTCCAAGTGCAAGTTCTACCTCATCGGACTGCAACACTTCACCCTCATGACGGACTATCGCCCCCTCATCCCCATCTTCAACAACTACACCCTTGATGCGGTTGAAAATCCCCGCCTCCAACGTCTGAAGGAGAAAGTCGCACCTTACCTCTTCACAGCCGTCTGGCGCGCTGGCAGGTTGATCTGCATCCCTGATGCGTTGTCACGGGCCCCTGTCAGCCACCCGACGCCAGAGGATGAGTTAGCATGTGCCGACGCCACGGTTCACCTCAGGTCCCTCGTGACTGTCAACGCCGCCGCCACCGACGTCAACTCTCCTTCACAGGACGCAGACAGGATTCTCCAGGAACTCCGAGACGCAGCCAGAGCGGATACTGTGTACATCCGCCTGCGTGAGCACGTTACTTCGGGTTTCCCCACCAACCGCTACGACCTGCACAACTCTCTACTCCCATTCTGGAAACTCCGAGACTACCTGTCAGCAGATGGTGAACTCGTCCTGTACGGAGCGAGGGTTGTGGTTCCTGAAGCCCTCCGTCGCCGCACCTTGGCTCGCCTGCATGATAGTCACAGAGGCGTGGAGGCCACTAAGCGTAGGGCGCGACAACAGGAACCCATGATCAACGACTACAACCCAACTAGGCCTTTCGAGTCGGTTTCAGCGGACTTCTTCGCTGTGGCGGGGAAATCCTTCCTCGTCGTAACAGACCGACTCTCAGGCTGGCCCGTTGTCGTACCCTGCAAAGGAGATACTACCGCTTCAAACACCATCAGGATCTTCTGCCACTACTTCAGGGAAGTTGATGTACCCCTCCGCCTACGTACAGATGGAGGCCCACAGTTTACTAGCCGTGAGTTCCGGGACTTCATGGAGCGTTGAAGAGTCAATCACTTGGTCTCTTCCCCAATCCAACGGTCATGCCGAGTCTGCCATCAAGTCCGTCAAACACCTCATACTGAAGACGGCTCCCTCAGGCAACATCGACTGTGAGGACTTTGACCGTGGACTGTTGGAGCTCCGCAACACCCCGAACTTCACAGGCCGCTCCCCGGCACAAATCTTGTATGGCCACCCACTACGGTCTTGTGTCCCTGCTCATCCTCAGTCCTTTGCAGCAGAGTGGCAAGCCAAGGCCGAGGACTGTGACCGCCGTGCAGCCGCCCACACTGCGCTGGTGCAGAGAAACTATGACCAGCACGCACGCCCCCTTCCCAGGTTGAGAGTCGGCACCACAGTGCGGATCCAAGACCCGACTTCTCACCGCTGGGACAAAGTTGGGGTCGTCATGGGCTGCGGCAGGTCCAGGGATTATGAGGTTCGTCTCCCCAGTGGTAAGATATATTGGCGGAACCGTCGCTTCCTCCGCCCAGTGAATTCCCCTGAGATCCCGGTGTCTTGCACGGACCCAGAAAGAGAGTCCTTCACTTGCCCCATGGCTCCACGTAGGTCTGAAAGGCTCCTAGAAAAAGAGTCGCTCGACAACGTCTTGCGAGCTTGAAGGGGGAGGGAGGTGTTGATATAGGTTAAGTGCACATACAACATATATACAGAGTGTACACATGCCTTAATCATATTGCAAAATACACACATGTACTTTCAGGGCAATACTATCATTGTTTAATATCCCATGATAATATACCGTACTCTGTAGTATCGGCAGCGTTGCACCAAATATATCCGGCACCGCTGCACATGTTTTCATCAGTAACATCTGGTCGGCACTCAGCATAGCAGTGCCACCCCAGCTCTGTATATCTTTGGCTAATAAGAACCTATAAATTTATCTCTGGACTTTTATTCTATATCCTTGTGCAAGAAAGGATTATCAAGGTTGTTGTAGCTTCACATGACAACCATACAACTTCTTCTGTACCAACTCTAGTATTCGAAGCATAAGAGTGATCAAAATTATTACTTGCCTCACCTTTACTATATACTTCCGTTCCGTTCCTTTTATATCATTCTATCCTTACTTGATAATGCTGGTTGTCGCGTCGTATATCCTGTATCATCATGTACATTAATGTAACCCTGTACCACCATGAATTTTGCTCATCTCCTTGATCTACTTCCTGCCACCCAGCGAAAACTCATCAGAGACCTGGAAACTTTGAATAATAAAATTTTCAACGCAGAAATTGCCATTTCTTTCAACCTCGTATGTATTAAAGAAAATTTATTACCTGGCTTTACTAACATATATATATACCGGTACATACTATATATATATATATATATATATATATATATATATATATATATATATATATATATATATATATATATATATATATTTTTTTTTTTTTTTTTTTTTTTTTTTTTTTCAACCTTGAGACTATGAGAACTTAAGGGGAAGTTTTAAATCCTCCCCTAGACCTTTATCAAACTAAAGACAAAAAAATTACCTTATTATACCAAATACCCTATTAAGTATTTCATAACTCCAACCTGATCGACTTATATAATTCATGTTGTTATTCAGAATACCTATAGTCTTACTTATAGCATATGGCGACCTTGCGAGGATATATATATATTTTGTCAGATTATTAAGATATTCTAAACAACATACCATGAATTAAATAAGTCAATAAAATACGAATACTATAATACTTGATAGGTATTTGGTAAAATAAGGTAAGCCGAGTTAACAATTTTACACAGATAGATAGAGGAAGGTTAATAATAAGAGTAATTAAATATTCATGACTTGTATTATATGCATCTAAGGAAACAATAGCATTAATATTACCATAATATAAGTATGACCGAAATACTATCAATAATAATTTAACTAACAATAAATATCAATAATCATAATAACTAACAACAAATATCAATATAATAAAAATAATAATAAAAATAAAAATAATGCACACATACCATAAAGAAAACGAAGTACACGATCACCAGTAACACCGTTTTCTACAACATAGATTTTACCCCAAAAGACTATCAATTTCCCAGCAGTATTTCATTAAAAAAAAATATATATATAAATAAAAACGACATTCAGTACAGTCCCGCCCAAAAGTTCCTGTCATTGTTTAACCGCTTCAAATGTGTTCTCTTTTGTTTGATAATTAACCCTCTCGGTATTCTATGACGCACTAATTTTCCACTTTCTGGATATCATTGGACGATTTTATTCAGATTAGGAAGGTTGTTTGGAAGTCGGAGGGTTTTGATCGAGATCGTCTTTACCCTTTAACTTCTACAGATCATTCCTAAGCTGTACAAAATCGTCAATTGAGAACCAGAACATACTGCTAAAATGCGTCATAATCTTCTAGGCTAATCCTCCACACACACATTAACCCCTTCGGTGTATGCGGACGCCTAGAGTGTGGCTAGCATTATACAAAATATTCAGTTTGATTAAATACGCTTAACACACAAGATTTGTTTAAAATACGAATTATAGAAAGCTTTGCCATTGTAGGATTTGTATTATGCATTACGGGAAAACAAAATACAAGAGATACTTTCCGACATAAATTTTGTAGGCGACTGCAAACATTTTCACATCAATTTCCAATACCCATATACGAAGCTGATATGCACTACTGAAAAATAAATAATCCAATTTGTTCTCCATCGATATAAACAGTACTTAGGGGTAACTTTACTTAAGTTACCTTCTCAGTGTAGGTTAGTACAGGTTAGTACGTTACTAAGTCGAGTTAACTTCAGTGTCATGACGTTATTTCCATTCTATACTGGCTATCACTAGAACACTTTTTTCAGCTTAGGAAAATCCTCTAGGGATCAATTAAGGGAACATGATCTGAATGTACTTTTGTGTTCCTATGTGTAAGAAGGATACAAAAGGCAAAGCTGCCTGTAACAAGTATCTCATCACATTATAAGAGTGGTAAAGAGACAAATGCAAAGGAATTTAGAATAAAAATGTCTGCACACACGGAGCTTGAAAGAATTTAAGTCATAGAATGACGGGCATGGAGACTGAGGGAGAAAGTTTGAAAGTCTACTTGTTAAGTGAAATATAAAAAGACTGGGAACCTTGGTTCACTCTTGAATTAGAGAGTCGTCATTTGTTCAACTTAGGAATTGGGTCTAGGGAGCAACTGAGTAAAATATATATCAGCAACTTTACTACGGTGACAAGTCTTTCCTAAACTGAATAAAATCGTCTAATGCCAGTCAGATTGAAGTGCCAAAATCCATCATCGCACTAAGAGAGTTGAGTATACTACCAAGTAGTTATATTTCCAAGTAGGGTTAAATGGGCACTCATTATAATTCGTGGATCCCCTATGTTTTCCTTTATGCAATTATAAGTATCTGGATTGATTTTTTGGATAGACCTTGCTTTTCAATAAATATTATATATAGTTATGTAGTTGACATATAGAAACTTACATTCATAGACTCGTTTCCAATATATACTGCCAAGATCAGATATAATGTGAAGCCTACGAAATATTATGAGTGTGATAAACCCGCTATATACCAATTATAAAGGTAAATCACCATCAATATGTTATACCTTTTTGCATACTATTTTTATACCCTCGATTTTGTACAATATACTCTACAGGGAAGGCAAAGTTAAATTAGTCTGTTATTAACCCCTTGAGGATTATGACGCGTGTTAACAGTTTACTCTGGCTATAACTAGACGATTAGATTCAGCTTAGGAAGAACTTGTGGGAGCTGGTGAGTTAATCGAGTTTCTTCCTAAGTTGCCTCAAATCGTCTAATGATAACCAGAAGAAAGTGTCAAAAATGCGTCCTAAAATACCGAAAAAGTTAATAGTTAGAAATGTACTGTACAGTATGTGTGTATGTATGTAATGTATGTATGTATGTATGTAATCATGTATGGACCAAAAGTGTTTTGTTTATCTATCTCTTCATTGTTTCAAAGATTTGTTGTTTGATTATTATTGTTATTTATTTTGCGTTCGTTATATTTTGTATTCGCCCTGCAGTGCAAGCCCAAACACACTCCGGGACGTTGTAGCTGAAGGGGTATGTGTGTATATGTATGAGTGTAAGTGTGAGTTTATGTTAATGTGTACAGGTTATCTAATTGGAAAATGCATTATTTAGAGATAAAAATATAAAATTGTTTGCGGTAAAGTCACGTTTTCTTCTACACCATAATATAAGAAAATGTTTTTTAATATGGGTAACTTTTACAAATGTGAATAACGGCATATGGTCAAATATGGTCATATGGCAATGGTCAAATTATACTTGAGTGGATGGAGAAATATAAATTAATCATGTTAAATGATGACCCAGGATGTGAAGGGGAAGTGACATGGAGGAGAAATGAACAATACAGTACAATAGATTATGTTTTCATTTCAAATAAAATTTATGTTGACTTCCGAAAAATGAAAATAGATGAGAAACAGGAAATGTTTGATTTGACAGATCACAATATGATACAGGTAGATTTTGACTGCAAAGTGAGTACAGGTAAAGGTTTTAACAGGAAGAAGTGGGAAACAAGAGAATATTACAAAACAGATAATGAGTCTTTGTCAAAATATATAACAGAACTGGAAAGACGATTGTTAAATAGTGAAAGCAATGATATACAAATATTCAACCAAACTATGAAGGAGGTAGCAGATGATAAACTTAAAACTACTTCCAGAAGAAGAATAGGGAAGGATAAAACTAAAAAAGAGGCACCATGGCTAAATGACAGTATAAGACAAGGAATTAAAAAGAGGAGACAGTATAACAGAAGAAGGAGGAACGCAAAAAACAGAGACGAAGAAGAAAGATATAAAACTTTGTATATAAGACAAAAAGGTAAAGTACAAAAGGAAGTTAGGGAAGCTATCTATGCACATGAGATAAAACTAACTAAAGAAATAAAAGATAGTGGGGATACAAGTAAAAAGATGTGGACACATATAAATAAACTAAGAAATAAAAATGTAAGCCAGAAGAATGAATTAAAAATGTATAATGATCAAGGGAGGCAATTAACAGATGTAGAAGCAGCTGAGGAGTTAAAGAATTTCTGGAGCAATATATATAAAATGCATGAGAATAAGATTGACGAAGTATGGAATCAAGATATTCAGAATCAATATATAGAAGATAGGGAGAGAGAAATGCAAGACAGACAATGGGGGGGAAGTAAGAAAAATAAGAATAGGAGTACCAGTAGTTGAAGACCATAACTATAGTACCGGTATCCATACAGTAACAGAAGAGTTAACGGAGCACATGGATATGGCTTTTAAGATTGATAATTATATTAAATATATGGATAGACCCAAAATAACTATAGGAGAAGTTAAACAGAGTTTGAAGAAGTTAAAAACAGGAAAGCAGCTGGGTTGGATTCATTAAAACCTGAGTTTTATAAAGCTATTATTCAAAGTAATATGTTTAAAGAAATTGACAAGCTGCTTTAATAGAATCTTAGATACTAGCATAATACCAGAAGTTTGGAAACAATCAAAGACCGTGATGATACTAAAAATAAGTAAACCAAAGGTGAATGAATTAAGACCATTGGCACTTACAGATGTATCATAAATTATTTATGACAACTGCAATTAAAAATAAAATAGAAGAACATTTAACATATAATAAAGAGGTTAGAGAGACTCAAAGTGGATTCACAAGTAAAGGCAGAATAGAAAATAACCTCTTTATCTTGAAGTACTGTATACAGAGAGCTTTTGAACTAAAGAAACCACTAATTGTCATCTCTATTGATTTTTCTAAAGCGTACGATTCAGTAAGAAGAGAGAAGATGATTGAAGTGTTAAAGGACTATAATATAAATTCAGATATAATTAATGTAATAAGTAAAGTTTATATTGATGACAGCACAATTATAAATAAAGGTTATAAAAATGAAACACAGATTCAAGTCACTAGTGGCATTCGACAGGGCTGCACGGGATCGACCACACTTTTTAAACTTTTAACTTCTGAAATTATAAAAAAAAATTGGAAAAAGAAGGAGGATTCACAGATGAGTTTTTTAAAATAAAGGCGCTATTCTATGCTGACGATGGTCTACTTATGGCACATACAATAAAAGAGGCTGAAAAAGCAATAGAAGATCTAATTAAAATATGAAATGAATGTGGGCTAAACATAAATAAAAATAAGTCATATTAATATTTAATATGAAGGAGAAACCAAACAATATCAAAGAAATAGAAGTAGTTAAGCAGATTAAGTATTTAGGAATAAAAGTAAATGATACTAGACATTGTTTCAAAGACCAGAAATCTGAGGCAATAGGAAAAGCGAATAGAATGGCTAATATGACCTATCCGGTAATAGCACAAAGCTGCAACAAAATTATAATTGGTAAAACATACTGGAAGAGTGTGGTGCTCCCGTCGGTCCTGTATGGCTCAAGCATAATAGGATTTACAAAAACAGAAATAAACAAGTTACACAATATTGAAAATAGGGTATTTAGACAAATATTAGGGGCACCGAGATATGCACAAAAAGTGACCTTGAGAGGGGAGATAGGAGCATCCACAATGGAAGCAAGAATTATGGAAGGAAGTATAAAATATTTAAAATATTTAAGAGGAGAAAACAGTAATGATTTACTTAGAAGAATAACAGAAGAACAATTAAACAACAAAAAAGATCCATGGACAATGGAAATTAGAAAATATATACAAATTTTAAATTTAGGAGAAACAGATTTAGCAAGTATACTGAAGGAAGAAATTAAGAAGAAAGTTAAAAATTGGGATACAAGGAAATGGCAGGAAGAGCTAGGGGAGAAAAGCAGTTTAGAAATATACAGGGCCTTTAAATCAGAAATAAAGGGAGAAGAAGAACTTTATGATAATACAGAAGCTTCAGTCATATTATATAGGTGTAGAACGAATAATTTAAATTTAAGAGACAGGAACAGGCATGTAGGAGGAGATATAAAATGCTTACTATGTAATGCTGAGATAGAGGACATCAAACACTTTATTTTATGGTGCCCTATATATATATATATAGAAGAGAGAGTAAAGGAAACAGCGCTACAACAACCTTACGTTGAGGAGGAAAATCAAGTGATAGGAAATCTACTGTTCAAAGAAGAACACCAGGAACGAGTGAAGAAGATGTTATATGGGATGTGGAGAACAAGAACCAAGAAAATGAAGGAGCTGGAATAAGAAGAAATAGATTATAATGCAACATATAGTAAAAAGAAAAAGAAATACAATATAATATAACAGAGCACGTCACAAAAGGAAAATTACAAGAACCTCTCAGGGAAGTGCCGTTGTTAAGGCATTACTTCCCGAACCACATCTGATCTGATCTGATATATTTATTTCCATATTTTCGCAATTCTAACTACATTGCATCATGAATAAATATATAGAATTATATATGCAGACAATTAATAAGATGTATGCACTACGTACTACGCTTTTATTACCTTAGCTCCGACAAGTGGACAATTTAACTTCTAGCCTATACTTGACGCACTGCTGGACTGTAGGTCAGTTTGTGTTCATCAGCGAAAGTGTTTAGACGTGTTTCTTGTGTAAGCTTGTATTCCTTAGTGCCTTATATAATAATTTATCTCTTCGCTTTGCGATTGTGTAATTTATCTTTATATTCTTCTTAGTATAACATATAGTATGTATCCTAAGAAGAATCAGTTGTTATCTATAGTAGCCAAATCGCTGGCTTGGGGCCTCTAAGCCCCCTACATTTATTTACATTAATTATCAGAACATAAACCCACGCAGGTATTTATCTAGGTGTTTAAAGGAAACAAAAATATAATCTTTGACCTAGGCTCCTGGGTGAATGTTGATAATGGGTGTCAGGAGTGCAAGGCGTACAGCTCTGTGCGAAAAATATTTGATCAAGACTTTACGCAGGTTGATCTCAAAACAAAATTTGTAAAAGTGAAATGGATGTGCGGTTTGAAAAAGATGGGTAAAACTAAAATGTTGTTAGGAGATTTTATTGATTCATTGTTAAAATATAAGGAAATAGAACTGAATTTAAACCATCTCGAGTTAAAACTAAAGTTCTATGGTCAAGGAGACGACGCCATTCAAAAATGTGATGAAAGTAAAGAAATAAGTGTTGAAAATAAATGCTTGACGGATAAAGTTGAAAAATATGAAAATAAATATGGACAGGTTAAAGAGGAAAACGAGGAGGGAAAGGACACTGAAAAAGACAAGGAAGAGGAGGAGGAAGTGAACGAAAAAGACAAGGAAGAGGAGGGGGAAATGAACGAAAAAGACAAGGAAAAGGAGGGGGAAGTGAACGAAAAAGACAAGGAAGAGGAGGGGGAAGTGAACGAAAAAGACAAGGAAGAGAGGGGGAAGTGAACGAAAATTAAAAGGAAGAGGGGGAAGTGAACGAAAAAGAAGAGGTGGAGGTAGAGGGAAAAAAGGAGGAGAAAGTGGTGGACAAAATTCGGAATGAAGTTTTGCCGGAAACTGAGTGGAGAGAGGGAAATTTTGAAAATGAGAAGGAAAAGGTTCGAAATGAAGATAAAAATTCACCCGAGGATAATACACAGGAATCATTGGTTCATAATCCTTGGCCCTGGGTACGTGGTCAGTATTCCAGTGATCGAAAAGGACTCCATGAGGAGATATGTGACTTTTGCGAATGGATTCGCCCGACAGTTCCCGAACAGAGGATTCGGGAGGAGATTTTATGTCTGGTAAAAACGTCCATTTGCCGAACCTGGGGCCCCCCACGTTCATGCTGAGATGACCGGGGATTCTCGGACTGGATTATACTTACCCGGTGAAGGGGTAAATATAACGGTGATTGACGAGATTGAATCCCACTCATTAGCCGAAGTTATACAACTTTTAAGAGTGTTGGATTTGGCTTTGGATAATTTTGTGTTTATCACGGACAAATCCATTGGTCGAGGAATAAAATACGTTGATAAAATTCATAAACGCATTGTAGTTCTTTCACTTAACAATAAAATTAACATAGACCGGAGTGTTGTTACTACCAAATGCCTACGGCAGCACAAGTACGTTGAGATGTTGGTGTTCGTAATAAAGAGTGTTTTGCAACACCACGGTCTCCAGGATGAGTCCCGTGGCGGCATGTCCACGCACCTACTCACTCGTTTAGTTACAAACCATGTCAAAAAGCATGCTTAATCTGGCAATGTCGGCAAGTTATTGATGAGCTTTCTTCATATAGGAGCTCGTTCAGATTTTTACGAAAGTTTTTACTATAGACAATAAAAGGAAAGAATACCCACGAAGTCAACTAGGGAAATCTTCTTTGCTTAAAAATGTGTAAAAAATGCCATATTTTGAAGATCCGCTGGACAAAGATCATAATATTGCCTAGCGATGCACTAAGTTTAAGAAAATTACTAAAGTATTTAATGAAACACTTGAAGGTCTTAGGCACGACATATCAAGCAATAAGACGCAATAAGACCGTCTCAACTTACTTTGGACACCTGATTAAAGTCCCCGACCCAACTCAGACCTGCCGAGTTTGGCAGCACCGTTCAATACATAATGAAATGTTCTGCAATATATTCTGGCTATAACACCTAAAGAGCGGCCTAGGCGGTAAATAATATGTAGCCACCAGCGGGGTGTTTTTACCCAAAATAGGGCTGTTTACGTGATCATTTTCATGCCTAAATAAGACCCAGAGCGTAAAACAAGTATCTATCCCTGAAAGGGCATAAACAGAGCTTTCCAATGACACCACAACGATCCTTGTATGACCGCTAGTTTTCTTGCAACAACCGCGCAACACGAGTGCAAAAACCATGTAATTCGGTACTTTCCCCATACATTTCACTATGTAGCGAGTGTGGAGGAGAGTGGGATTCATGTCAGTTGGTCCACCGTGGTGGTCTGGAGCAGTCATACGCTCGCTACTCTCCTGCCACCACTTGTCTCTCTCTCTCTCTCAGCAACATTACATGCTGAAATTGCCACACGACCTATGTCGCGCACCGCCACATAGTCCAAATTTATTTCACTCGACTTATGTTGCGCGCCGCCAGTTAAGGGTTAATGAGATAGTCGGTGAATTATTTTTATGTTATAAAATGTTCTTAATTAGATTCTGTGATAGTCGGTTAATAATAGTTATCTTTTAATCAAATGTTTGTACTTCATTAAAGGATGCCTTTCTTCATTTTATTCTGGCAATTAGTAGACTATTTTTTTCATCTTAGAGGGAATCATGGGAGTCAGAGAGTTAACTGAGACAGAGTTTACCTCTTTGATTCCCTGAGGGTCTGCTAAAACTGAATGAAATCGTCTAATGCTAACCAGAATAAAGATAAAATGCGTCCTCGAATGCTGAAAGAATTAACCCCTTAACCCAGCAAGCGCAATAGGCCTCACGGAAGTGTCTGTATAGCGTACGCGATACAGACACTTCAGTGAGGTCTATTAATAGGCTCATGGAAGCGAGCCCATGAAAAGATATGCAAAAAATTCCCTACAGGCACTCAAATGGAAGCAATTTGTGATAACGGTCTTGATATCGTAATGCATAAGTGCGCGGAATTTCGATGTGAGTATCCTAGGTTAGAGTCCTTGGAGTGCCACTTGTATTTGTTGATTTCATTAATTGAGTTTAGAGGTGAAGTTGGTTGGTGGAGAAAACATAATAATTAGGTAGTATAATCAATTAGTGTATATAAAATAGCAACATACCGGCAAAATCTCCTGGCGGTGGCCGTTCCGTTTTCTTGTAGGGTAACAATCCGTTTTCTCCCAGGGTGGTTGTCCGTTTTCTTCCAGGGTGGCAGTCCGTTTTCTTGTAGAGTAACAGACCGATTTCTTGTAGTGTGACAATCCGTTTTCTTGTAGCGTACCGGTCGTCTCTTCGTACAACTGTCATTTTCTCCGTTTGCGCCGTGCCTTCGTTTGCCGTTTGTCGTCCATCCGTCCATCCTCCTCACACCATGCCTTAAAAACATTGTTGACCCATTAGTTCTATACTGTACTGTCATTTATGGGTGTAAGGGGAGGTTTTGAGAGTTTCTGGACCCCATTATTCATATTTAACTCCATTAGTTTGCCAGTTTTAAGAACTTTTGCCCCATTGCCTTGTCAATATGACCTTTCATGCCACTTAGGTGCCTATTATTTCCTAGCGAACACGAGTGAGCCAGCAATTTATGAGGAACTAGCACTTGGCCAAAAAAAAATTCTACCGAAAAATGCACAAATTTAACTCAAAGGGAGTATTTGGGGTGATTTTATTTCAACTTTTATGGATGTTTAGGAGAGGAAAAACATAAAATTATTAAACAAATAAATGATATAAAACATAATGGATGTCTAGGGAGGAAAAAATAAAATAAAAATCTCCCCTTAAGATCTACATTACATTTAGGGAGCAAGTTAAATTGATGGTACTCCTACGCTCCAGTTATATAAAAATCTAATTAATTTAATAAAGCAGTGTAGTTCATTCATATACTGTACAGTGTTTAACCCTTTTAGTGCTGGTGACTTATTTCATTAGATCTATATTTGGAAGATTTTTAGCCTCTTAGAAAGGACCTGAACTAGATAAGATGGTTAATCGAAATAGTAGCCTGTTATTCCAAAAGGTACTTCCTAAACTGAATCAAATAATCTATACTTTCTTTTCAGGCGACGATAAATTGAATCCCTTAGCAGCAAATTCCTCGATACTAAATGGAAAAATATTAACCTACTATGTCTCAGCATCATATGAAGACCAAGTTTATATAATTAGCACCAGATTTCACTACAAAATCTTCAAAATATTAGAAATCTTGATGGGGACTTTGCAATTTACCATCAGTTGAAAAGAAACAGACTAGGCCAATAGTAACATCCAGAATCGAATGAAAAGACGTCACTCGTACTGAAGGGGTTAATGTAGAAGATGGTTTGATGGTACTTACCTCGTTGATAGGATGCTTGGTTATCGTTGGTGTCTTCTTCCTATGTGTATGTGTGTGTGTGTGTGTGTGTGTATGTGTACTTACACTAGTTGTATTATGCGGGAATGAGCATGCTCGTTAATTCCCGCCTCCTAAGATATGTTTGTCATACCGTGCTTTGAAACTATGCACTGATGGATGGTGCAGACACTACTTCGGCTGGCAATTTGTTCCACCCACTAATCGAGTTGGTAAGAAATCTTTTACTTTTCAGATCAGATTTACTATTTGGCACTTTCAGTTTGTAGCTGTGACTTCTTGTTCTCTCACCTCCATCCCTCTCTATGAAGTTTCCTTGGTCGATTTTGTCAATACCTCTAACACATTTGTATATCTGAATTTGCTGTCCTAGTTTCCTTCTCTGCTCCAGTGTAGGTAGATTCAATCTCTCGAGCCTCTCTTGGTACTCCAAATTTTCCAAACCTGGGATCATCCTCGTAGCTGCTCTCTGTACCCTCTCAATTTTGTGGATATGTTTCTTCATGTGAGGGGACCACACTACAGATGCATATTCCATCCTCTGTGTGCGTGTGCGTGTGCGTGTGTGTGTGTGTGTGTGTGTGTGTAAGATCCCTCCATATCATGTGTGTAATATCCTTAATAACTAGTCTGGTATCTATATCAGTGTCTGTTGAAAGGCTAGACTAGGTTCTACACGGATATATAATAAGGTCTGTCTCCATATTACACCGTCCCTATGTGTCCCTGTCATGTCCCCTAACCGAGATCATTTCTCCGTGTACCATCCCAAGCCTTTCTTAGTTTTAATACATACAAGTTTCAAGACCACTTCGTCCACAATGAGTGTGATTACAGTCTCACGTCCTAAATGGCAGCCTCTGTTGCCAAGTTCTTTATTAGGAGATCAGACCGGAGTACTGTACTGATCCAAAGTCAATTTAAGTCTACCCCCACGTCCTAAATGGTTGCCTCCGTCAAGTTTTTTTATTATGAGATCATACCGGATTACCTGCTCCCACATTTGTCTAGGTCTACCGCCACATCCTAAATGGCAGCCTCCGTTATCAAGTTCTGTTATGAGATCGGACCGGAGTACCTGATCCCTCCTTTATCTAGGTCTACCCCTACGTGCAGTTCCCCCCACGCTCACAGTCCGGATTTTCTTCACCCAGTTCTGATCATCTATTCGCCTCATGTGTCCAAACCAACCAAGTCAACTCGTACGTATCACTTCACTGGTACTCCTGATGCCCAGACGCCTCCTTAATTTCGCACTCTATATTCCGTCCGCGAGGTTAACCCCATACTGTATATCCTTCTCAGTTTACAGATTTTATAATAAACTCCTGTAGTGTAGTTTTGACACTTCACCCAATCACCCTCATCCGTTCACCCGACATTGGTAGCCTACTCCAGGATAGATTGTCCACACGTCACTCCATTCCCTTCAATTCTTTAGTTTATTATCAACTATGGAATAACTAATCTGGTACCAGTGGAAAGGCTAGACAAGGTGTTGTACAGGTATGCTAAGGTCTGTCTATATTACACTCTCCCTACACGTCCCTGTTATGTCTCCTAACTTTGATCCTTCCTTCGCTTATCCCAAGACTGCGTCCCTGTCATATACACTCACTTTGATTCTTCCTCCGCCTATTGTCCCACCAAGTCTTTCTTAGTTTACCGGCTTTCTAGTCTCAACTCGCGTAGTATTGACAACACTTCATCCAGTTTTCCTCACTTTCCCGACTATCTAATTTCAACTCCCTCAACGTACTCCACCCAGTCATCCATTCTCCCCACATGACCCAAGCCATCCATACTTTTGATAAACTTTAACCAGTCATCCTCTTGCCATGACCAAACCACCACCATCTACCAGTACACCAGTCGCAACTCTTTACCAGTACACCAGTCACTTGACTCCTGTTCATTACTCAAGTTTTACAGCCTACATTTCACCATATCTACCCGAACTACATATACTCGCAAAACCTCCACCGGTCTCCATTTTGTCTACTTGTTAATTGTCTCCTCTATTGCAATTTTCCCCTTAATCACAAACTCCCTCCAAACATCCCTTTCTCAACTTTCCAATCCCTTATTCCTATTGGGTGTGATATATCCCTAAAACTACATCCGATCAAAATTAGAATCTTCAAACTTCACTTAGTTAATCTTTACATCCTATCATATAATCCTCCATTCTTTTACACTTAATTCTTAACCAATAATTTCATCCTTCATTCTTAGTCAATCCTTTCATCATTCTTAGTCAATCATTCCATCATACATACATAAAAGTTTAAAAACCGTTTGTCCACAGAGAATGTGGTTATAGTCTCACGTCCTAAATGACAGCTTTCCAGGCGGCCCTGTCAAGGGCCGCCCCTGTTGTCAAGTTCTTAATTTTGAGATCGGACCGGAGTACCCGAGCCCACGTCATTCTAGGCCCACCCCTATGCGCAGCTCCCCCCATCCTCCATTCTTAGTCAATCATTTCATCCTATCCTCTTAATGCCTCAAACATTTAATCCTCCATTCAACCACAAGCACGCAGGGTTGTTTGAAGCTCTCGAACATCTCGCCATCTTCTCCCAAGTTGCTGGTAAGGAAGGGGGTCGATCCACATAACAGCAGTTAAGAGCTTCTGGGCGAGTCTTCCTTACGTAGTAGGTAGTAGTAGTAGTCGTTCCCTAAGGTGCCTGGCCGAACAGCCCCGAGCGGCTGAGACCGGGTTTTCCCACAAAGTCCTCAAGGAGTGCGTGTTGTGGACGTAGTAGGTTGATTATAATAGTTCAGAAAAAAAGATTGCCACCTGAAATGTTAAGGGCGTGTTAGAAGCCAATGAAGGCATCCTAGCGATGACGTACAGCAAGCGAGAGGGAGGCACCTTTGTCGTACAGCAAGTGAGAGGGAAGCACTTTCAACATTCCCTTCAACATAATTAGCCTACTCTGTAAGATTAAAGAAAACGGTGAGGTACAGTACCTGCAAAATTATAGAAAATGTGAGGTACCTGCAAAAGGATAGAAAAAGTGAGGTACCTGCAAAAATAAAGAAAATGTAAGGTACCTAAAATTTAAGAAAATGTGAGGTACCTAGAATAAAAGAAAATGTGAGGTACAGTTGGTCAAAGTTCCAGCTGACCCACCCTTGCTCTGGGGCTCGCAGAATTAGCTGGCAATACTGGTGTAGTGGTGCAGGGATACCACTTGCCATTAATGTGTTACCTGTGTCTGTCCTGTATATTACTGCACATTAGACTATGTAATGTTCACGTTGTGAAGACTAAATGCTCCTCCATTAAGCAGCCACCAATAAAACAAATATGTATTGTTATAAAATCGAGTAAAGTATGTTGTGTCAGCCAGCAGGTTTGATATGCGTTGCCAATCAGTGGATATAATAACTTTAATATTTAAGCAAATCTACGAACTTTGGGTGAATGTTCGGTATCATAAATAGCGATGTATGCATTTTTATTTGAGACAGGCTTACTTTCCCTTGCTTAGTATATGTTCTAACAATTATATAGCCGAAATCATATCTACCAATCCCAATCTTTGTAAGACACACCTCCTTTCTAAACCAGTATTGCCAGATAATTCTGCGAGCCCCAGAGCGAGGGTGGGTCAGCTGGAACTTTGACCAACTGTACCTAGAATAAAAGAAAATATGAGGTACCTATAAAATTATAGAAAATGGGAGGTACCTGCAAAAATAAAGAAAATGCGAGGTACCTGCAAAAATAAAGAAAATGCGAGGTACCTGCAAGAAAATAATAAGTGAGGTACCTGTCAAATTAAAGAAAATGTGAGGTACCTGTAAAATAAAGAAAATTGAGCAAAATTATTGAAAACAGCGATACGGAGAACAACGAACATGTCCACCTAGAAAACAAAAATTGGTCCTATCTGCAGTAACTAAACAAAACCAAGTGATTATTAATTAGTAAATTACCAAGAATTGTTACTTTTACGATCATCTCATTTTACGGTATACAAAAAACAAAAATAAATATATTAACAGGTTCGTTACCTATAATCATTAGGCCTACTTATAAATGTAATATGGAAGAAAAAAAAAAGTTATCAGATTTGTTACTTTTACGATCATTACTTATGGAATATGAAAACAAAAATGCAAAAACAATTGAATATCTTATCAAAGTTTAAGTCTATCAAAAACCATACGATACAAATTCCGCTTGCCAAATCTTAGAGCTGGAATAAAAAGGTTTTCCACAATTTATGGTTACAGATGACAGTGGCGACCGATCAACTCTTAAAACCAGTATACCATATCAACCAGTAGCTCTAAACCAGTGCCATATCAATGCCATGGCACTGGTTTGTTCGCTCCTGGTTGAGATCTATTGGTCGAGCTGCCGGGAACCATGAACAGGAACACTCACCTCAGCCAATTGACTAAGTAATGGTGATGGTGATGGCGGAGGTAGGGTGACTAAAGCTTATTTATACTAGGTCTAATTAGTATGCTGTATTGATAACACTAAAATACCCACAGAACACTAGTGAATTGTTAGATTAATACAGTGGTCTCCTAATTTACTAAACTATCGTAAAATTTGACATTAATACTGTTCTCTAAAAATGAACCTAACTCATACAATTTGACACGTGGTCTAAATATGGACAAAACTACCATACAATCTTACATAAAGTCTCAAAATGGACAAAACTATCACATAATTTGACATTTCAAAATTTACCAAACTATGAAAAAAAACTATACATTAATCTATCTTACAATTTGACACTTATTTCAATATGGACAAAACTATCGTACAATTCGACCCTATATTAATCCAACCACTAAGTTTCCGTTGTTGTTGTTGTTGTACTCTAGGCTGCCAGGCCGAACAGCCCCGAGCCCCTAAAGAAGGCCATGGCCAAAGTTTCTGTGGGTACCGGTAGTATTCTCACCAACGCGTACTAATTAGGCCAGTGAGTACAAATCAGACACCCCACCCCCCTCTACTGTAGGATGTTCCAGGCTAGCCGATGTCCGACGTGAAGGGATGGGAGCGCTGCGGAGAAGGTGATCTATGCGTAGCGTTGGGCAGGAACCGATTGCAGAAGGTTCACGTTAAATTCTACGTTAAGTGACTATGATGCTTAGGTTTAGTGCCGAAGCTTACATTTACAGTTAAGATTACGTTATATTGAGTTTTAGTTAAATTTAAAGCTTTATTGTTACATTAAACTAAGCTTATGTCGAGTTAGTTATATTTAAAGCTTTACATTTACAGTTACATTATACTAGAGTTAATGACAGGCCATTTTTTTCATATATTTTCGTTGTCTATTTCAAACCAAGCATTTTCTTTTAGTTTATAGACAGTTGAAATGGATTAATTACTTATATTTAGTCAAACTAATAATTTAATTTTAATTTACAGACAGTTGAAATAGATATATTTTCCTTTAGTTTATAGATAGCTGAAATTGATTATATTACTTTTAGATTAATTTGTAGTCTTGGTAACTTACACGGTTCTATAATTATTTAAATCATTATTATTACTATTATTATATGGGAGAACTCAATTACTTCTATCCGAAAATACCCGCAAAAAATGGCCCATGAATGACACCAAGTGGACACTGACATACACGACAGAATATCACACTAAGGTTTGAGATTTTAAGAAGTTTGCCCCATTAGTTTGTCGATTTTAAGACCTTTCACCCCATTTTGTCGATTTTAAGACCTCGTGCCCTTTAGAAGTCTTTCGATTTTAAGACCTTTCGCCCCATTTTGTCAATTTTAAGACTTTTCGTGCCCTTAAGGTGTCATATTTTATTCCTGGCGAGCGATAGCGAGCCTGTAATTGTGGAGGAACCGGCCGTGACATTTTTCTACCGAAAAATGTACAATTTAATATTGAAGGGAGATTTAATTGGTTTTTATTTTAAAGTTTGATGGAGGTCTAGGGGAAAGACTACATGAATATATAAATAAATAGTCCCATAAAATAACCACTGTCCTATTTAATTGATACCATGGCAACATAAATACTTGCAACTGACCAGAATTTATATAATAAAACCTTAGTGTGGTAATATTTATATAGATATAAATAGGATTACTTCCACGATTTGTACCAAGAAAATACCGGTATAGCTTAGATTTGTAAATTTAAAGATTAGTAATTTATTTTAATTTTTTCACCAACCCACCAATCAACTTACAAATAAACCTAATCAAAATGTGAAACTTGCAAAATAAACAAACCAAAACTTTGAAGACAATATAAAGGCAAAATAACTCTCCAAAATCAGTCTTAACTTAATTAAATCAGTCAAATTAATACCAATTAGAAAAGTATGACTATCAGCTTTAAGTCAAGGAGTACCTACTAAATTTATCTCTTGGTACAAAAAGTATCAGTAAAACACAAAGCATGCACAAAAAGATTTATAGACATAGTCTGCAGTCAAAACATAATCTGCTGAACAGATTATGAACAATTGGAATAGTAAACATAATCTGCTGAACAGATTATGAACATTTGGAATAATCTGCTAAACAGATAATGGACATTTGGAATACTTTCTGGATGTCTTTGTCTCTAGTCTTTTTAGAACGCATGAATTGATATACACACACATACACACACATCGAATCGACCCACACATCATTAAATTCAAGCGTTCTAAGACTCCCAAGACTTTTATAGACTCGCATGAAGCTGGTTCCCTTCCAACAAACCCTAAACCAAATATTAACACTTTCCGTCGGATACCTTTTCTGTTTCGGCCCTGGCTACCCCCGGACGATTTTAATACTTGTGAATAATCTTTGGGGTTAAAAAGGTTAGTTGCGTACTTCACCTTTTGATCCGTAGAGACCGGTCATATGCATCGTAAAATCGCCCGACGGTAACCCGAACGCAAGACAAAAAGGCGTATCGGACGGAAGGGGTCAAGGTCTAAGACGAACCCTACCTAATACCCTCTCTAAGACAACAGCTGATCCTGCCTCATCGCCCTCTATGCCTATCACTCGCTAGGCAAAGGACAGAGCCTCGACGAATCCAGCGTTCAGATCCGTACAGGGACGCGACGGCAGCGCAACCTTAGGGAACCAGTAGATTGACGTTCAAATTTAGGTTTACAACTTAAGAATATACATATATTATCAATTTTTTTTTTTTACGATAGAATTAAAGTGCATATGTAAAAGATTATTCACATCCCACCCATCCGATTCTATGACGAACTCGCTAGACGGAGGACATAGCCTTAACAAACCGAACGTTCCGAATCCGTCCAAGACGGGAATGGAACGAGACTTTTTGGGTGCCAATGGATGTGTTAAAAGTCAGAATTAAAGTGCAAATATAAAAGATTGTTTACATCTCGCTGAGGAACGAACTAGACGGAGGACAGAGCCTTAACAAGCCTAGCGTTCGGAAAGGAAGCAGGGGAAATAAGGGAGGAATCAGCGAGATGTTATTGACGATAGAATTAAAGTACATAATTATAAAAGACCATTCACATCTCACTGAACAACGAACTGAACTAGACGGAGGACAGAGCCAGAACAAGCCTAGCGTTCGTTGTGTGTACAGAACGGGAGAGAACGCAACTTGGGGGAGGGAATCAGGGAGATGTTTCGTTGCATATATGACGGGTAATTGACTTAGAGAATAAATTGATCACCTCGGAAAGGGATCAAGGCTAAATCCGCATAACCAGTTTTTGTGACCAGCGATCGTATGTTAAATTAATTCTGTAATATCAATACGGTTCCCGATTATTTATAGGCTCAAGGTATATTAATGTTAAGACAAAGCCAAATCCACTCAAATATCAATTACTACACCCCTTCTTCATGTTTAGCCCCATTAGTGTAGCCATTTCAAGACCTTTCGCCCCATTCTTTGTCATTTTGAAGACAGCCAGCGTTTATTTTTTCCTGGCGAGCAAAAGCAAGCCTGCAATTTAAAAAAAGAAAAATCTGAAAAATATACAAATTTATCTCTTAAGAGGGCTCATAGGGATACTTTTTTCTTTTTTAAACAGGCTTCGAGAGCAATTTTTTTGTTTTTAAACATACCGGTACTATATTAAATTAATTACTACAGTATATTAACTGGTCACACGGATTTTGCCACACAATATATAAAGAACCAATACTATCGGACAGATTTTTAGGAATTACATTAATTTTAAGTAAATTATTGCACAATTTGGCAAGAATTAGCTCTACTTTATGTTTGGGAAGTAAATAACAGTTGATTAAAGTAACAAAAACATTACTGTAACTAAGAATTAACTTTTGAAATAAAAAAGATCAAATTATTATTATGATTAGAGGGAGGGGAGTGAAAGGTACAGCATGGTGGACAGAAGAGGTAAGAATAGCTGTGGAAGAAAAGAAGAAAGCATATAGAGAGTGGTTGGGTAGTAGAGGGAATGAAGATTTCGAGAGACAGAAACAAGCGAGGTACGTGGAGAGTAAGAGGGTGGTGAAGAGAGTAGTGAAGGAAAGTAAGAGAAGAGTAGATGAGGAATTTGGAAGGAATCGGAGTGTAAAATGGAGGGAGAGTAAGAAACTGTTCTGGAAAGAAGTCAAGAAAGTTAGGGAAGGTAGCAAGGGAAACAGTAAGGGTGTGAAAGATAAGAATGGGAGAATGCTAGCCGAGAAGCAAGAGAGAGTCGAAAGATGGGAGTATTTCAGTGAGTTGCTAAATGTAAGGAATGAAGAGCCAGAAAACATAGCTGGATATGGTATGGGAGGGAGAAGAAGAGAAGTAGTGGAGGAGGAGGTGGGGATCAGGAGGTCAGAAGTGTGGGAAGCCATGAAAAGAGTGAAGTTGGGGAAAGCACCAGGAACAGATGGAGTGTGGGGAAATGTTGAGGTATGGTGGTGAGATAGTGATAGAATGGGTATGGAAAATGTGCAAACTAGCATGGGAGAAGGAGAGTGCACCTGATGACTAGAAGACTGGCATAATAGTTCCCCTATATAAGGGCAAAGGGGAAAGAGGAGTGTGTGGTAAGCACCGAGGAATAAGTCTTCTAAGCGTAGTAGGGAAGGTATACAGTAGGGTAGTGATTGAGAGAGAGTGAGAACTGAGAAATGGATAGGCGACGAGCAGGGAGGTTTTAGGAAGGGAAGAGGATGTGTAGATTAGATTTTTACCCTGATTTGTGTTGTGGAGAAGTATCTGGAGAAGAAACAAAAGGTGTATGTTGCCTTTATGGACTTGGAAAAGGCCTATGACAGAGTGGATAGAGAAGGTTTGTGGAAAGTACTTAGAATATACAGAGTAGAGGGCAAGTTGCTGAAAGCAGTGAAGAGCATGTATGAGGGTGCAAAGGCGGCAGTAAGTGTGGAGAGTGAGCAGAGCGAGTTCTTTGACCTGAATGTTGGTTTGAAACAGGGGTGTGTGATGTCCCCGTGGTTGTTTACTGTATATATGGATGGAGTCATGAAAGAAATGCTATCAAGAGCAGTGGATATTGGTGTATCGCTGAAAAGGGAGGGAATTGAGTGGAAGCTACCTATACTGCTGTTTGCGGATGATAGTTCTGATGAGTGATAATGAATGGGAGTTGCAGGGTCTGGTAAATGAGTTTGGAACAGTGTGCGAATAACGGAATTTGAAGGTAAATGCGGGGAAGAGCAAGGTTATGGTCTTCGAAAGGGGTGAAATCACAGTGTGAGGTGAAGCTGAACGATCAGGCTATGGAGATCGTCAACTCTTTTAAGTATCTGGGCAATGTGTTGAGTAAAGATGGGACTATGGATGAAGAAGTGCGGGAGAGGGTACAACAGGGGAAGAGGGTTATAGGAACGCTAAAAGCAGTAACAAGAAATAGGGTGGTCAGTATGGAAGTGAAGAAGTCCTTGCATGACAGTGTGGTAATCCCGACACTGACTTACGGAAGCGAAGCATGGACGTTGGTTAGAGACTCGGACCAAGAGTGAGAGCAGTGGAAATGAATTACTTAAAGAGTGCGTGCGGAGTTACATGGAAGGATAGACAGACTAATGAGGAAGTAAGAAGGAGGTGTGGTGTGGAGGTAGATGTGCTGGAAAGTGTGAAAAGGAACAACTTGAGATGGTTCGGCCATATGGAACGTATGGAAAGCGAGAGAATGACTAAGAGGGTGTACGAGAGCGAGGTTGAGGGACAGAGAGGGAGAGGTAGACCGAATGAGAGGTGGAAGGATGGAGTGAGGAAGTAAATGAACGAAGGCGGTGCTGGTTGGGGGGAGGGGCATCGACTGACTGGGGACAGAGGTGCATAGGGCGGTTCGTTCGTGGCCACCCCTTCGGGGATCACGGCGTCAGGCAATAGATAGATTATCATTATCTACTTATTTAATTATGTACTTTAGGGGTAATAATCAACAGAGTATACCCTACAGTAGAATGACCATGAAAAAAAAAAAAAAAAAAAAAAAAAAAGTATAATTAATAGTATAAAATTAAAAAATAAATAAATTTATATATAATTAAATAAATATGATCTACATTTACGTAATCCAAGATAAAATTTAGATATTTTTAGGCAATTCCCAAGATTAATATTAGAATTTCACATAATTCCAGAGATTAAGATTAAACATTGCGATATATATTTACGTAATTCCCAAAATTATAATCTGTTTAATAATATGGTCCCCTGTGTCCACTGGTGATAAAGAACTTATATATTAAAAGTTAACAATAGAACTGTATTTACAAAGCAAGTTTCAAATTATCAAAAAAGCATCATTTCAAAAACCAGCAAAAACATTAACGTGAACCATTCCGATCTTACTAACCTGCGAAATACAAAAAATAATTAGCACAAAAATTAACAATTAGCAATCACAAAAAGAAAAAGCAAGAATTAGCAGACAAGAATTAGCAATTACAATTCAAACAAAATAATTAGCACAAATAGTATAAACAAGAATTAGCAATAGCAATAAAAGAATTAGCACAAAAAATAGTACTGTACAAACAATTGACCACTTGCGAGTTTCGTTCTATAAGGAAGTTGGAGCTGTAGACATTGATATTTAGCAGAATTACCAGCTATAATACAGTTTTAGTGCATATATAAATACATAAAACTTAATTCAACATACTTTTTATTAATAAAAAGCCTACATTATTATTACATTTGTTTTATATCCATGTTTACGGGTCCTACTTCCTTATAGCCTGAAACTCGCAAGTGGTCAATTAGCAATCACAAATCAAAAAGAATTGCACAAAAATAAAAGAATTAGCAATCATAAATCAATGAAAACAAGAATTTGAACAAACAAAGAATAGTAGGGCCTACAAACAAAACCGTAAACAAAAAAATAGTACAAACAAAAATTATCAAATCACAAATAAACAAAAAACAATAATTAGCACAATAACAACACAAATCAACAAAAACAGTTATATATGAATTGCAAAGATCTTTCGAGGCATTATTATAATGTTCTGTCTAAATCAACCCTGTCGCGCACGTATGGACGCCATGGCGTCCTGAGCTACTTTTGCCCTGGCGCACGTATGGACGCTATGGCGTCCTTAAGCCCTGCACGAAATTCAGTCCATTTAAGACTATATATCTGGTCTACTAGTCCATATGTGGAGGTATCTGGCAAAAAATCATAGCTGGGTGAACGGGAACAATGAAAAACCGTTAGCAGCCCCAGACCGTGTGTCGCCTATCCATGGAAAGTTGGAAACTTATTCAGACCGGAGACAAAATTATTTTCCAACAATATGTTGGAGCAATTACTGACTGGTAACTTAGGCATTAAACTTGTACTAGTCTTAACACTTACGCTGCAGGCATATTTGGGCTATTTAGGGCATATTCAGGCACTCCTGAATGATTGAGGGTCTGCATGAAATGAAATTTATTCAGCCAAAAAGTAGACAAACATAGCTTCAAAATGACACTAGAATGATCTTCATAGCTCGCAGGGTTCACCCGCAGCGCTACCATAGACATTATGGAAAATTCTCAATTTAGTAGCAATATAGGGCTTTCTTGCCTTTGCCAGCACTGCTGAGACCCGGGGCTGAGGTCTCGGTGCACGGACGGACGTGCTGGCGGTAGGAGGTGGGCCCCTCGCGCTCCCGCCCACGGACACTATTTCTACGCCTTTAACAAGCTTTAAAAGCCTGTAAATTGCTGTAAATTGCCATGGCGTTCCGGAACTCCTCCAGCAGGGAAAGGCTTAAGCCACCAAACAGTGTTGCCAATTTACCTACTTTCTTGCTACACTTAGGTGTTTACTTTGACCTAGAGGCAAATTTTACATCTAGCGGCAAGAATTCTAGCGATATTCTGGAGATTTGAGCCATGTAGCGATATTCAAGAGATTGCGACATTCTATAAATTTTCAGCATTTATTTACTATCTATCGGACTTTATTTGGTAACCATCACCAAACATCTCTGAATTTCAGTCTAGTTCCCAATACCAATGTAAAAAAGCCCCAAAATATTGCGAGAAAAAAATGCTAGCAAATTGCCGGAAAAAAACCGCTTGTGTAAATAATTTTACATCCTAGTACCTTCTATTTTGACCCTTTCACTCTTTCTACTTTGGGAGACACTTGTAATTTTGGCCTTTTGTTGCCTTCATACACATAAAATAAACAGTGGGACCATTTATAGCGCACACACACATCGTTCTTAACACCAATAACACTCCAAATTAACCCCTTGAAGCTCAGACGCGTTTTAACAGTTTATTTGGGCTATCATTAGATGATTTTATGCAGCTTAGTAAGGATCTGTGGGTATTAAAAGGGTAAATACTATCAATCAACCCTTTGACTTTCATATACCGTTACTAATCTGAATAAAATCGTCGTATACTAGCCAGAAAACAGAACAGAAATGCGTATTGGAGCTTGAGAGTTAAATTAATGAAAGCACTGGGACCTGGGAATCTTTTGGTGGGGACCCCAACTGGGCCTGGGTCTCTGGGTTTCTCTCCTGGGCACCTACTATGGGTTTCAGGGTCTGTGTGGCATCGTTTTTCGGGAATAACTTTGTATATTTATACTTTAAATTGACATTACTTTAATTTGAAGGCGATAATAGGGTTGGATGGTGGCTGATAACTACCATGTTTGATGGAGGAGCAATAATGGTTTGGTGGTTTTCACAGGTAAGCCACGGTAGCCTTATCCGTTTCTTAGTCATTAATGTGCGACTTTAACCTCATGACACAGGGACAAGGGTCTTATTTCTACACTTTTGGTAATGCACTACTGTATATTGACAAAAATTAGGAGACTTCGTGAAAAAAAGAGCGGGGCTTATTTCTACACTTGGTAATGCACTATATTGACAAAAATTAAGAGACGGTGTGAAAAAAGCGGTGTCAAAAACTCAAAATATCATACTGATCCAACTGTTTGTTAAGGAGTTATTCCCGAAAAACTATGCCACACGTCCTCTGAAACCCATAGTAGATGCGTGTGAATTTATGTTTTAGTTTTTATTTCACCCCTATTAGAGTCGGCGAACCCCTGGGGGGGAAATAAAAAATAAATACAAAATAAATAAAATAAAAATGGGGTATGCGCCCGAATAGATGCATACATAGATATGATTCTCCCAGGATTCGAACCCAGGATACCACATACAGAACTTAAACGCTCTAACCATTACACCACCAAGACCGTTTCAAGTTTCTGTCAAGCTCCTCAGTGGTCTCATCGGTTTGGTGTCTGCCAGCTACGCTACAGACCCAGGTTCGAACCGTTCGAAGATAACTAATTTTTTACAGTATATTCTGGCTACCATTAAACAATTTTGTGATGATTAAGGAAGATCTGTGGTAATTATATGGGTAAAGACTATCTCAATTAACCCTCTGACTGCCATATATCCTTCCTACTCTAAATTAAAGTCTATAGCTGGAAAACAGAAAAGAAATGCGCATTGGATCTTAATAGGATAAATCATTTGCAGGATTGAACTATCAGCATGATAAAAACAAATAATGACTATAGGTAGCACCAACGAACTTTACAATAATCTTTACCCCTTAACTTCTCATAACTCAAAAGGACCTAGAGCAAACAGACTGTAAATGTCCACACCTATTTCCTGGCGGGCTCTTCCTAAATTATATAAATGTCAGCTCTATTGATTTCATTCGTTTTGAGTTATGAGAAGTTGAGGGGTCAAAATAATTGTCAAGTTCGTTGGTGCTACCTATACCACTACAGTCGGCCAAATATATTAGGTCTTGGAACCAAGTATATTTCTATCAATAATTGGTATCAGCGCTATCTAAGCATTAATCATTTCGAGTGAGATATACAAACATGTTCCTTTCTTTACACAACCTATTCAACATCTGACAGACATTAATACAGCACACAGAGAGCAAAACGTAATGACAGTGGAGACACGACTTATTTGGCCAACTGTACAAAATAAGTAGATAGTAAAACCCCTCTTATCCAGAGCCCTCAGATCCGGAAACCCAAGAGATCCAGACAGGCATTTCAATCCAGACTCGTGTTTCAGCCAATCAGACTTGTCTGGATGGCTTGGGAAAAATATAAGTCAATCCGGAAACGATTGAGACGAATACAAGTTTCCACACATATTATTTACATCCAGTGTTCGATATCCAGACTTGTATGTCAGCCATCCGGATTTGTCTGGATGGCTGAAACCTAAATCTGGTAGTTTAATTAAAATGTAAAACTTGCAAACAAAGTCAAACCAAAACTGGGACAAGACAATATAAAGTCAAAACAACATATCAAAATCGCTATGTGGAAACAACGCTTACTAAAATAAAATTTAAGAAATGAAAGAACACAATCCACCACATAGGGTGTACATTACTACATGAGCAAGTTAATCTGGTTTAAGTTAGATATCCGGACTCAAGTTTCAGCCATCCGGATTTGTCTGGATGGCTGAATATATGTCCGGACTTTCGGCAGATCCAGACAGGTTTCTCCCCCAATTAGTCTGGATGGGCGAGGTTTTACTGTAATAGAGTGAGCTGCATTGGCATATCTAATCATATGAAGGAGATTCATTCAGGGATAATAGCATCTGGCAAAAGAACGAATATTATAACTTGCAATTGTGCAATTTTTGTCTATATGAAATTAATATAAATTTAAATTGTGGCCACCATCTCACAAATAACGGCATCTGACAATAGATTGAATATTATAACTCTCCGATTTTGTGCAATTTGTGTCAATATAAAATTAAAAATTCATACAGCACTGAAAATAACAAAAAGCTTGGGTAGAATCAATGTGTACGTGCTCAAGAAATGATCGTCCAAGACAATACAGGTCTCCCGATTTACGAATAGGTTACGTTCCTGAAAACCCGTATAGCGAACCCTAAAATTAATGGGGTAAATGGGGATGCGTTCTGGGACCAGCCAAAAGCCAAACACCTAAAAACCTACAATAATATCGTAAATTATGGAATCGGATAGCGAGGGAGATCCGTATATGGTAAGCTATCTTATATTTATATCAAACTGTAACTGGTATATACGGAGACAAAAATATTTATATAAAATTCAGTCTGGTAAGATCCTGTGTAGCGGGTAGAACTGTTTTTCAGATGCCCATTTACTAAGAAACATTGAAAAATATATTTAACCAAAACCTAACCTAACTTAGTATATTAGTGGACTATTTATGAATGTAAAATTTAAAAATATATTGTAACATTACCAAATTATTGAGATATAAGTATAGGTCGTCCCGCTACACAGGATTATACCTCAAGTCTTTGTGGTATTTTTTTTTTCAAAGCTTCCGTATTCATTGCCGTAAATCTGCAACTATATTTCAAAGCCGCGCCACTTCACCAGATAAGTTTACCCAGGGACTGTGACGGTCCTTCCGGAATCACTGTACAGTATTCAAGTGAGTAAGAATAACCTTTCAAATAGTGTCATTGCTGGGAAATTTATCAAAATTGGGTGTCATAGAAAGTAGTGGCATCTCTCCATAAGTCATCCTTCACTCCTCACCCTCCCTGCAGCACTGTGGATTTATTTAAACTTCGCCTAAACAAATATCTCTCATCAAACCCACGACTGACTGGGTTTGTAAATGAATAACTGTTTTATCCACCTCTCAGTTACTAACCCATCTGTCCCCTACTAACTTCCTAATCCTGCCACGGACATTAGTTCCAGGGCAGTAGTTCCCTTACCCACTCTAAACCACTGTTTGGACACTTTATCCTCAGTGTTTTGGAGGACAAGCAGCCTAGAAGAGTCACTAGACCTGTTGTTGCTTGATTTCCTTTGTACTCCCTCAACTTGAACTTTAATTTCACATAGGTTCTAGCAGTTCATGGGTTAAATGCGCACATACAGAGGCGAATGTTTTCATAATTACTCTTCGCATGATGGGGATGAAAATATTTATATAAAAATATATATTTAGTCGATGGAACAAATTTTGAAGATACCGATGGAAAGAGCATACAAAAATTAAGCTAAACATCAGAAAGTCACCTGATATTCCGAGTAGGTTGGTGGCTGTTCCGGCGATCGATCGAGTCCTCTTCTACACGGCTGAGTGGCGTAAACCTGCAACAAAAACCTTATTAACCTCGTGACTATTAGGACACATTTGGCAGTTTATTCTGTCTCGAGTCAGCCACCCACATTAAAAAAATAAATAATAAATAAATAATCTATTTATTTATTTCAACACAACACCAAACACCTCCAATGAAATCAATGAAAGCATATAATTATGTGATCCACCAGGATTCGAACCCAGGTTATCACACACAGATGTTTAGACACCTTAACCATTACATCACCAAGACGGTTATAAACACAGTAAATACAAAAAAAATAAAAAATAAATAAAATGGGGTATGTGCCTGCCTGAGTATATAGTGATTATGGGTGAGGGCTGGTCCTCTCCCAGAGTGAGGTTTGGCATCCTGTACTCAACCTTACCCATTTAGGTGTCTTTTCCTGTACTGTACTGTACTGTACTACTTTTCTTACTTCGGGGTCGAGAGGCTATGAATCCTACCCTTGTAAAATTCACCTACTAGACAAGACAGAAAGGGACGAGGTACCGTACCGGTAACGTGAAAGTGGTCCCGGACCCTAGGAATTGAAACCTTAAATGTTTCTGTTCTGGCGGTCTCGAGTCCGCCACCCCCAGCTATGAGGTATGAGCCTGAGTATATATACACACCTACATTAACCCTTTCAATGCGGGTGACTTTTATTAAATTTTATTCTAGCTATATTTAGACAATGTTTAGCCTTTTAGGAATAAGTTGCTAAGATGGTTGATTTAGATAGTGAGCCTTATTGCTAGAGGTCCTTCCTAAACTGAATAAAACCATTTACAAAAAGTCAGAATATAACTCAAAGACATCGCCCGTACTGAAAGTGTTCAATATATTATACCCTGTTCATTATAGCTAGGCCAGAAGATAATCTTCAAGGACACTATATCCGCCCTATTACAAACAATTAGGAAAATTAGGGATCAATAGACACTCATATTTTTCTCATTATCGTCCGCATGAAGGAATTTAGTTATAGACACTTGAAAAAACCTGATTACACCGAAAAATAACACCAAAATAATGTCCCGACCGTAAACAAAGCATTGCGCACCATGAATCCTTCGACTTGAATCATCTTGTTTTGAATGATCCGGTGGGTGCGATTCACCCAATAAATGGCGTGAGCATTACTCACAAAAACTAAATACCGGCAACCTGTTTTTGCCCCCTTACAGATCTACTGTGCATATATGAGGATGACAACAAATCAAAGGGGGGTGAGAGGGTGGAATGCCCCCCCTCAACTCATCGTGTATCCAATTTACCCCACAATTTCACTTACCTACTGTAAAAGCGCGATTCACCCAATAAATGGCACAATTTGACGCTGTATCTTCAGATTAATAGATGATGGGTAAGTTTATGCAAATCCTCCACTCAAGCCATGCAAAACAACTATGAAACACTATATTCCTTGAAGAAAAAAACAAAAAACATGGTAAATAAGGCCGATGTAGTCTTGTTGAACGTTACCGGCCAGAAACCCAGAAGCCCAACCTCTTATAACTAAAAAGCGACGAGAGAAATCAAGCTAATATTTTCTACCTTTTGGGAAGAGTATGACAGAAAAGGTGCAGAAATTCACAGCCCATTTGGTTTAACCCTTTTTTAATTGTAGTTTCCTAGACTGTCTGGCCGAACAGTCTCTAGTCCGGTAGACCAAAGCAAAGTATCTAGATGCTAAGGTGCCATGGTTAGATTCAAGGTTATGGTTTGCAATTTCTGGCCTACCTACATTTTCTTGCATCAGATATTTTTGATTAATCAAGGTGTTTTTCCGGTCAATATTTACGAGCCGCACAACAGCTGGGATCTCATTTCTAATGGTAGTTTTGGGTTCCTATCATTTTATTCTTCATTGCTATATAATTTTTATCCACCGGAAATTTTGTTTTCTTTGCTTTATTTTATTTTTTTAGCATGAACCGAACCAAAAACCCTAACCTAATAGCCCCCAAATACATTTAGATTAGGTTAGGTTAGGTTTTTTGGTTAGGTTAATGCAAAAATATAAAAATAAATAAATAGGCCTAGGCATAAAGCCAAGAAAAAAAAAAAATTCCGGTGGATAAAAATTATATAGCAATTAAAGGTTTATTACATAAGCTGCATACCTCGTAAGATGTATATTTTGTATGCATCAAAACATTAAGGATGCTCAGGTTAGTGTATAATAAAGTAAATTTAAGTCAGTAAAGAAAACCAATATTAAACAGTTTAATATCTGGCGGCGTCTAATAGTAGAGCGTCTTGCATATTTCCCGCCTTCCAGTATTGTGATGGCGTCATAAATTCGATGATGAAGGCAACAGAAATTTACCTTTAACTTGACCCTATTTATTTTATATGTTAGGGGCAAATTTAAGGATATTCCCGATAATGGTGTAATACTAGAGCATTTAACGTTCTGCTAGAGAACTTATCTCACTTTTTTATCATCTTTGTGTAATTCACCTTTAAGCATAAAATGATAGGAACCCAAAACTACCATTAGAAACGAGATGCCAGCTGTGGTGCGGCTCATACATATTTACCGTTTTTCCTTCTGCAAATTGATTTTTACCTGTTACAGTATTAAGCAATGTTAACCCCTTAGACCCCAGGGACGCACGTTATACGTCCCACAGTACCAGCGACGCAACGGTTGCGTCCGCCTTAATTACTCGTCCTATGGCACCTAGAGGGTTCAGATTTGTATGGAAACTACTTTAAGATCCCACGGAACAATACCGATGGTTGGCAACCCTCCAAGTCCAGCAGCGTGCGTGTGGGCGCGCGCGTGAGTTATTTTAAAGTATATTGCCTGCACATCACCCAATGTTAATTGTGAATTTCCCCAGCCCCACAGGACTCCCAAATGACCTAGGTGAGCGGTTTTGTTTTTCCTTCATTGCTAACCTATCCCATGTGTTTTCCGAAAATTAAAAAATTGGCAAGCGGCGGGGGATTAACCTCTCAGACCCGGAAGGGCTCATAACCTGACAAGCGCTAAATAGACCTAGGGGCTAGGGTAGTTATTTGTGCATTTCTAGCCTTGGATTCTGACAGAATTTGTTATATTTACAATATAGAGCATTATTTGTTTTCGGTATGCTTTTATTTTACATATATGATGTATATATGAACCTTCAAGAGTGCTAAAATAAGTGGGAAAAGCATTTGGGTGGTGAAAAACGAAGATATTGGCCACCCGGTCATAATCTCAGGCGAGAGAGAGCCACAGGCAACCCTCCTCTCTCGCTGTCTGTGAGGTAACTGAGACGAGCGGGGCGGTGTGGGCCGGTGTCTGGGTGTTGCATAACGATCTTTTCTGCAACCCACTTGTGCTACATTATCGCGGGAGAGAAAAATAACCGATAAATGATGATAATAAGAGGAAAAATAGGTGATAATTGAGGAGGGGAGAGAGGGGGGAATAAGGAGGGGAGGGGGGGTGGGTGAGATTTACATGGATGAGTACTGGAGGGGAATTATCTCACCTAGAGACAAATTCCTTTGTTTTGATAGGCCCTTTTTTTATGGAAGGCTTTTTTTATGGTCTTGCTTCCGTGAGGCCTATCGCGTTCCCTATAGGAAGCCTTCCGTGAGGCCTATCGCGCTTGCCGGGTTAAACACCCATGAGCTTAAAGCCTGTAAGCTTGGTGTGCGAGGCGTACGTCCGACTCATGTAAACAACAGCCGGCTGGACCGACGCCCCGCATCTCCGGCCACAAGAAGGAGTGCGTCGCTTGGTCGCGTGTGCCTGTATGTTATTGTTAAGTATCGAAAAGTAGTGTAAAGTGGCTGTTTTTGCCATAAAGTTATCTCCAATAAAATAATCATCACAACTGAACCAGTTGACTTAGAGAGCTCTACTTAACGCCATGCTACAGGTACAAAACACATCTACGCTTGGGGATGCGCGGAAATGCGGAAGCAAGACAAATAACAAAGATGCGGTAGCCTAGGCGTAGAAGTTTTTCGGCCAAAACGGGGTTTCGGGTTTCGGGGAATATATATATAATACATAGCCGGGGCTGGAGGGTTAAGATAGGCCCCATTAAAACCCTATGTCATTAAGCTAACCAAATGATCTAACCTGGGAGCTACCACGCCCCAGATCCCCGCTGGTCTTACCATTGATAGAGAGGATAACAAAATACGGACAATATAAAGTTTGGTCAATATACAGGAGGCGCTACAATATTGGTAAAAAATTAAGCTCAATAGCATGTAATTAAATTCAGACATCGATTTTATCGTGGCCTATAGTTTTCTTATACCACATATTTCATTCCTATACGTGTCGAAGTGTGTGTAAAAATTTATTACTGATCCTGAAAAAAAAAATCCTCTATATCGCAAGAGGCGGGTGAGTTTTACATCCGCTGTGAGTGTAGCCTCGTCAACTCGCGTTAAGGAAAATGAGTTTTTTGCCACCTACTGTTTAAATACGAAGATTTCAATAAGCCCTGGCCCCCCGCCCCCCCAATTTGTATCCCACGGCAAACTGTTATGGCCAAATAGTTATTTTTCGCTAGTTGGGGGCGTGTTTTTAGATTGGTGTTTAATGGGTACATATGCATTTCCTACTACAGTATCATCAAACAACAAAACACCCTTACACAACTCTAAAATAGATAAACAATTTTTTTAGCAATATAATCAAACTTTATATTGACCAAAAATACTAAAAATATGGAAGTGAAATTAAAAAGTTAGTTCTACACAGATTGAAGATGGCCGCCTCTTGTTACCACCTTTATTTAGCCCAGTCAATTGAAAAATTATTTAACCCCTACAGTGCGGGCACATTTTCGCAATATTAGGGCTCATTCAGGTTATCCTGATTTAGGCAAGTGAATGAAATAAAATTTATTCAGTCAAAAACTAGATTAAATTAGCTTCAAAATGACAACAAAACTAGCTTCGTAGCTCATGGACTTCACCCGCAGCGTTACCATAGACATTCGCTAAAATGAGCAATTATCGTTAATGTCTCGCTACATTTGCCAGTATAACTTTATTTTAATACCACAATTTATTTTTATATACTTGAGGATAAACATGGAATCTATATGCTCTAAAGATCATATGAAAATTTGTTTTAACCCTCGGAAAAACCTAATATAAAAGTTTTCAATACGGTACTTTCCCGTTATCAACGTACAATCAAAGCTAAAGATTGCAGAGTACACACCGTAGACTTAATCGACTTTTCTTTCGCCTTCCTATTATCGACAGCCAATTTTGTTTTCTTTACTAAGGGATTAGTACCCAACCAACGGGGGTGTCCATAATACTAGGATAGGTTAAGTAAGGTTGCTAGGTTAGGCTAATGTCTTCAAATCATAACCCTCCCCACTATCGGGGGGGGGGGGGGGGGTTCTCGACATCGATCGAAAATTGGGAAAATAGGGTTTTCCGAGAGTTCTAATTAATGACAAACATTATACAGTATTGATGCAAATGAACAAAATAAAAATATAAAAACTGGGAAAAATCTTAGTATAAAAATAAATATTTTCCCATTTGCCTTTGGCAGCGCTGTATATCTCACGAGAGTATGCTTGAGTCCTCAGTGCCGTGGCCGGCTGGCTGGAGGAAGGACGTGTGGCCTGTCGCGCTCCCACTCCCTCGCACTCAATTCTACAGGCTTTAACCCCTGTCAAACGGGGATGTTTGGAACTTCTACCTGCCTGGCAGGTTATTTACCCTAAACGAGCTTCATTCCATGCTCTTTTTCATGCGTAAACAAGAGCCAGAGCGTAATACAATTATGTATCCGTGAAAGGGCGATAATAGAGCTTTCCAATGACACATAATTAATCCTTGTACGACCACGGGTTCTCTTGCAACGATTGCGCAACACAGGGAAAAAACCCTAAAATACGGTAACATCCCAAGTTTTTTCTTGGTCTCGCGAGGCCGGGGGTGTGGAATGGTGCAGAGGTTACGTCAGTTGCGGCGTGTTGGCAGTGCCGAGCGGTCAGAGCCCACCTTATCGTCCTCCCAATGCGTGGACTCTCAGAGCCGATGTGCTCAACATCCCTTGCGACATATGTCGGGCCCCGCAGGGGTGGCCATGGTTCTCTCGCTCGACTTATGTCGGCCCCGTGGCTGGGGTGTTAAAAGCCTGTAAATTGCCATGATGTTCCGGAATGTCTCGCGTAGCCAATAGGTTAATTAGCGGCGGTAATGCGGTACGCCCGAATACTACATCCTTGCCGAATTTAGTTATCGACAACTTGAAAAATCCTGAATTAACCAAAAAAAAAAAAAAAAAACTTTTACAATCATTAAAAGTCCTGACTGAAACAAGCATTTCGTCTACCGCCTTGTTTTGTAGGATGCGGCAGGTCTTTTCAAAACCGCGATTCACCCAATAAATGCCGCGAGCTTGACTCCCCGGCAACCTGTTTTTGCCCCTTTACAGATCAACATAAGAGGATAAGTGAGGGGGGGGCAATGCCCCCCCTAAACCCATCAAGTAGGCTATCCAATTTACCCCACAATTTCCCTCACTTACTGTAAAAGCGCGATTCACCCAATAAATGGCACCATTTGACGCCGTATCTTCAGATTGATGGATACTGGGTAGGCTAAGTTAATGCAAATCCTCCACTCAAACTATGAACAAAAAACTAGGCTATTCCTTTAAAATATAAGAAACATGATAAATAAGGCCGGTCTTCTTGAACGGACGGTACCGATTTTAATTCAGCTTAGGAAGGACGTCTACACATTAAAAGGCTGCAAACTAGGCTATCAATCTTTTTAGCTACCACATAACCTTCATAAAATTGTCTAAATGTAGCGGAAATCTAATAAAAAGCACTCCATCTTAATTCCAACATTCTACCATTATCCTATTCCTTCCCGAGCTTCATAAAATCGTATTTAACCCACAGAACCCCAGCTAACCCATTCGCTATTGTTTCTGGAAAAAAAGTTTTTCTCAAAACAGCCGGTCCCTGGTGGTACATTTATTATAAACTAGCTGGTCCTCAGCGGGTTAAAATAAAGGGAGGCTGAAGTCTTGACCCCCAAGTCAGCCTGTATAAGAGATAGTGTTTCTGGCATTATACCATCCTATTAAGTAGCTGAAAAAAAAGACATCACCGGTAGGCCTACTGAAATCAGAATATAAGAAAATGGGAGTCTGCACAAAGCCGATTGGCCCCACACAAGGCAGATCCCTCTCCCACCCAACCCTAATTATAAATGAAAACATCACCAGTAGGCCTACTGAAATTAAATCAAATAATAAGACATTAGGGGAAGGATGTAGTTACCGGGTGTAGCCTACCACTATCGACATAAAACAAACCATCTATAAATACTTATAAAATAAATAGGCTACTTATAAATCTATAATACTAAGTTAGGTTGTTTGGTTAGGGCAGGCGTCGGCAACCTGCGGCTCTTTCAGGACACTTGTGTGGCTCCAGAAGCTTCAGAAATAATAATTTTTCCTTCAGAATGAAGGAATGATATAGCAGCGCACTGAAGTTGGTTACTTTACTTTTTACTGGTTCCTTGTTGGTCCTTTATATCAATAAGTAATAAGTAAATAGTTTTAGTTACATTTTACGTATTCAAAATATATAAATCCAATACGTAAAAAGATGTAGAATAATTAATAAATTAATAGTTTTAGTTACATTTTACGTATTCAAGAAACAGATCCAATACGTAAATACGGACAGATTTTACTGGTTCAGGATAGGGCCTACAACTCCAATACGTAAACTCAGCTAGAATAAGTAATAAGTAAATAGTTTTAGTTACATTTTACGTATTCAAGATACAGATCCAATACGCAAAAACAGCTAGAATAAAAGTTGGCACTTCATATCAATAAGTAAGAAGTATATAGTTTTAGTTAAATTTTACGTATTCGAGATACAGATCCAATACGTAAAAACAGCTAGAATAAAAGTTGGCACTTCATATCAATAAGTAATAAGTAAATAGTTTTAGCTACATTTTTCGTATTCAAGATACAAATCCAATACAGTACGTAAAAACAGCTAGATATTACCGATTCAAAATAAGAGAAGTCCTATCGTGACTTTATAGCATTTCACTAGGCTATACATTTTTTGCCTGAGAAACTCTCTATAGTCACCTAACACTGGAAAATAATAAAACGAAAATTACTATTTTTACGTATTCGATGGATTTGACCTATTCAATAAGTAATAAGGAACTAGTTATACTTACAATTTACGTATTCAAAATGCAAATCCAATACGTAAAAACAGCTAGATTATATCTATTCTGGATACAACTCTCAATACGTAAAAACGGATCATATTTTACAGATTCAAGATGAGAGAAGTCCTATCGTGACTTGATAGCATTTCACTCTACATTTTTTGCCTGGGAAACTCTGTAGCCACCTAACACAGTACACTGGAAAATAATAATAAAACGAAAATGACTGTGTTTACGTATTCCATAAAGCGAGTGTGTGTGAGCGAGTCGGGTGGTAGGAGGGTGGAGGGAGAGAGGGGTGATTGATAAGAAGTAACGCTCTATATCTCAGACTATATCTCGCCTAAAAAGCACTTTTATGGCTTCACCTGTGCACAAACATGAGTAATTCAGCCCATATGAATAATATACACAGATAAATCAAGCGCAGAGAGGCACGAGGATGAATAATAGGAGAAATAACAGCCAGCAAAGGAGACTGGAGGGTGGCGCGGGGAGGAAGGAGTTAGGTTACAGTGGGTATGGGCGCGAATCTAGACCTCGTAGACTGCCTTCTGTTCAGTTTCTGATATTATTCTATATATGTACACCAATATAGTGCTTGATAGGCATAGTGGAAGGATTTTTGGTCAGCAGTAACAATTAATTATGGGTATGATTTTAGTTACTAGACAACTATTTGACAGGTACCGCCAACGGTTTAATACACATTTGTTTTCGGTTTCCACGCATCCAACACCAAGCTACACCCTTTTCTGGGGTGGGGGGGGCTCTCCCCCCCCCCCCCCCCCGTGAATTATAATAATAGTCATATATGTAAGGGGAGGTGTGGTGGAGTAGTCTTGCCACTGGCCTGGTAATCCAAAGGTCCCGGGTTCAAATCCCGATGTATCAATGGGAAGATATTATTGGGATGGAATTTGTGCTGTACCTGGTATCAGTGCATTACCACAAGCCCACCGAAACGTCAATAAAATACCCTCATTGTTCCCTGATTAAATAGCACTGTATGAATATTCCCATATTCAAAATATGCTATAGGGGTGCAATGCCTGGTGAGTTATGTGCTCAACAGGTGGCGTTGTGTGTGTGTAAGTGTGAGAGTCCGAGTGTAGGGGGTGAGACAGTGAAGCACAGGAACGAGGTGGCTTCAGAGATGGGGTAGTTTTGGGCCATGAGTGAGCACCGTGCCTCATGTGAAGGCAAGATGGCAGGTGCTCGTTGTACTCTACGTGCTTCACATGTCTCACTCCCTAGACTGAAACAAGACCTCACAGGCTTCACTGTTCATTGTAAAGCGGTGAATGTTAAGGTTCTCAGCCTATGCCCGAGAGGAAGCAAGTTGGAATATAGAAAAAAAAAAAAAAAAAAAAAAAATGTGGCCAGTATGGGGCAAGTAAAACAGCTGGCAGTCACCTCGAGAGCGTCCTGGGTAAACAAACCGGGACGATCCGAAGCGACGACGGACTCCCCCCGCCGCCGATTTTCGGCACAAACGCGCAGTTTTATTCTCGTCGAAAACCACATTTAAAAAGTTATTATATCGTTTTCAATACGATTACCGGATCAGAAAAAGGTGTAGCTTGGTGCTGGATGCGTGGAAACCGAAAACAAATATGTATTAAATCCTCGGTGGTAGCCTACCTGTCAAATAGGTGTCCAGTAACTAAAATCGTACCAAATTATGTTAGAAACAAGTTATAACATTACAAAATGTTTACGCACTATTTGCTTGCAACTCTTGAATGAATAAAGGTAATTTGTTTGCTTTAAGTGTACATTTTTGAAGTTTGTTGGTAATGACATAATTATATGTTGTGTAGAAATCTTAAACATACGAAATACCTCGATATACTGTACACCTTCCTCCCCGCGCCACCCTCCAGTCTCCTTTGCTGGCTGTTATTTCTCCTATTATTCATCCTCATGCCTCTCTGTGCTTGATTTATCTGTGTATATTATGCATATGGGCTGCATTACTCATGTTTGTGCACAGGTGAAGCCATAAAAGTGCTTTTTAGGCGAGATATAGAGCGTTAATTCTTATCAATCACCCCTCCCTCCCTCCACCCCTCACTCACACACTCTCTATCGAATACGTAAAAACAGTCATTTTCGTTTTATTATTTTCCAGTGTACTGTGTTAGGTGGCTACAGAGTTTCCCAGGCAAAAAATGTAGAGTGAAATGCTATCAAGTCACGATAGGACTTATCTCATTTTGAATCGGTAATATCTAGCTGTTTTTACGTATTGGATTTGTATCTTGAATACGTAAAATTTAACTAAAACTATATACTTCTTACTTATTGATATGAAGTGCCAACTTTTATTCTAGCTGTTTTTGCGTATTGGATCTGTATCTTGAATACGTAAAATGTAACTAAAACTATTTACTTATTACTTATTCTAGCTGAGTTTACGTATTGGAGTTGTAGGCCCTGTCCTGAACCAGTAAAATCTGGCTGTTTTTACGTATTGGATCTGTTTCTTGAAGATGTAAAATGTAACTAAAACTAATTACTTATTACTTATTCTAGCTTTTTTTACGTATTGGATTTTTATTTTGAATACGTAAAATGTAACTAAAACTATATATTTATTACTTATTGATATAAAGGTCCAAGAAGGGTGAATACGTAAAATGTAACTAAAACTATATATTAATTACTTATTGATATAAAGGTCCAAGAAGGGTGAATACGTAAAATGTAACAAACTTAATTTATTAATTATTCTACATCTTTTTACGTATTGGATTTCTATATTTTGAATACGTAAAATGTAACTAAAACTATTTACTTATTGATATGAAGAGCCAACAAGGAACCAGTAAAAAGTAAATAAGTAACTAACTTCAGTGCGCTGAATCATATAACATTCAAGGCAACATTAGATTTTTGTTATTCACGAACAGATGTATAGGCCTAGGCCTAGGTAATGGTATCAATCGTTATGATTCTAGAAGTGTGACATGTCTTTCCTAAGCTTGTGAATACCAGTATATTGAACAATATAACTATAATTTGTTTAGTTCAAAAGTAAAGTATATTTTCTTATTTTTGAAGTACTGGTACTGTAGATTTGAGTTGACGAGACAATTATATATATATTTTTTTTATTGCGGCTCCGACAGTACAAATTTGTTATGAAACTTATAAAAAATGGCTCTTCAAGCTTTAAGGGTTGCTGACCACTGGGTTAGGGTGATGTATTTTTGTATCCAAAGGCAGTCAAAATAGACGGGAACATGATGGTGAGCGTCCGCGTAGTGTAAACAAGACTACATTCTTGCCGACATTAGGCCTACCGGTACTGAAAGGGTTAAGTGACCATAATTGGCCAACATGTGTCTCAAAATAAAAAAAATAAAATAATGCAAATACAAATAAAATTAGCATCGCCTAACCTAATTAAAAATATAAGTAATCTCTGCTTTTGGTTCCTCCTAAATTACCGGTAACGTCATTTTCGTTATATTCTGGCAACTAATAATTGGAGGAATTCAGTCAGTTTAGGAAGGACCTCTAGCAATTTACCAGGCCACTGATGACTGATTAGCCATTAAGCTACCACAGATCCTTCCTAAGTTGAATGAAATTGTCTAATAGTTGCCAGAATATGGTGAAAGAACGTCGCCGGTCCAGAATGGATAAAGGCTGGCCAGGTAAAAAAAAAAAAAATAGGCTAAAGGGCACGAAACGCCGAGAGACAGAAATGGGGCGAAAAATCTTAAAACGGCCAAAACAAATTGTGAAAACTTCTTAAAATGCTAACACTAATAAGGCTTAAACACGAGGGTGAAGAAAAGCCAGAAAATCCACGCCCTTGAGGGCTTACGCACCCATTCTCGACGGAGCACTAAGAACGCACAACCTCTCAGACTGACGGACGGCGAAGAGATCCCCCCGCAGTTTTCGTCTGGTTCTTTATCACCTCGGTTTCATGAAGTCATCGCTCATTTTTTCCTCATTGCTCCCCTTTCCACTGCATTATTTCGTGATTTTAATGGATATCCCGATATATTAATCATATATATCCTTGCCTGGCTAACTTTGATGGCATAATTCGGCGTCTTTAAGTGAATTAGAAGTGATTGAATGAAGTAGCCTTCATCACGTGACTCAATTCTGGCTGATTTAATTCCTTTGTTTTTGCTGTAATTTTGAGTTTTCGGGGGTATTTCCATAATGGCCTAAGTGTATATTTTCACTTTTCTATTAGTGGAGAGTTCTGTGAAGCTCAATTATGTTGATTTAAGACAATAATAAGAGATTCAAAGCTGGCATCCTATTGGAGGGAAGCCCCGGGATGTCGTGTTCCCTAATTTGTTTACGAATCCGCAATATAATAATATTGCAATTTGGCCATAACTGCTGATTAATAAATTGTATTACACAATTATGGATGTATTTGTGTTGCCTGGATGATAAGTTTTAGCCATAAATAACAACTATGGAAATACGAGAGAGGTTTTGCGATTACGAGCAAAATCACAGGTGTCAAATCAGCCATCTATAAGGAAATAACTCAAATCCTTTACACTACCCACCATGAATGCAGCGTTAATCAGACATCTTTAAAGAATGAGCCAACTCCTTTACAATAAATAGCCATATCATAACCCATGAACCAGGCTTCAAAACAGCCATCTATAAGGAACAAAGCACCGAAAATCTAGTAGAGATCGGTGGAATGAAGCCAAATCTTTTTACAATGACCATGTTGGAAAACATTAATCGAGCGTCAAATGAGCCATCTACAAGAACTACAACCAAATCCTTTACAGTAATCACCATGTCTGAACCCATTGCGTTGTGAACCACCGAATAGAAACTCATAAAAGCCAGGAGACAAACTTTTGTGTCCAATTAATTATATTGATGTGCCGTTGTAAAGGCTTATCCCTCAATACCTTCACCTGGCTATACTCAATTGTTTTCCAGCTGATGGTAAATTACACCCCCTAACAACTGATACCTCGAGACTTTAACCCCTTCTTTACCGGTGACTTCTTATTAACTTTATTCTGGCTACTATTAGACGATTTTATTCAGTTTAAAAGGGGCTTCCAGCGATGAACAGGCTTCGAACTATCTCACTGAACCATTTTTACTGCCACAGATCCTTCTTAAACTGCACAAAATGGTCTAAATATAGCTAGAATAAAGTTATTAATATGTCGCCGGTACAGAAGGGGTTATTAATAATATATTTCGGTACAAAATCTCCGCAGAGTAATCATGAGAAGTGTAATGCCCTCGAAAATATCCCGCAACCCCAATAATGTACTACCCGAGTTGACGTCAGGTATAGTGTAAAATAGTCTTTGATGGGAAGTCCAATAAACTCATCACGTGAATCACCAAGAGACCATCACCTGGTTCTTACAAATCGGACTAAAGTTACTTTACTTTTGTACGTCCGTGGTAGTACAGTGGGTTAGCGCGCGGGCCGTTGACCTAGAGGCCATGGTCACTAACCAGGGTTCGAACCCCACCCAAGGCATCTCAAAACTTGTGGGTTTTTAGGAGGGTTAAACTCCCTTCAGAGGTTCGAGCCCCGCGCCAGGCACCAGGAAAGGTTGACCCTAAGTGGGCGTGGGGAGTTTTCCTGCACTGTAATTTTAAGGGGATACAGTACTATTAAGTGCGGGTATACAGAAATGTTCTTAACCTATTTGTAAGGGTACAACCTAAGTTACCTAACCCAGGACACTAAGTCTCGCATAACCATAATCTGTCCTTATAGGCTACTTTTGTTTTTGATTTGCCCGAAAAATATTACTATAAAAAGTTGATCGTAGTGATTAAATAAACCTAGAACCAAGAAATATACCGAAATCGCTCTTGTGCGCAAATTCATTGCTGTCCGATGTATTTCTAATGAATGCAGGTAGGCTGTAGATAGGCTTAGGCTATGGCCGTGTATAAGACAGTAATGTATGAAAACATTTATGTTAAATTATAAAACTTATTTAAATTGAAAACTTATTTGAATTGAACATTTATTTGAATTTAATTAGCAACCCCCCACACATACCGCCTTTCAGTATTAACCTATATCATATAGGCTAGGATTACCGCATTAGACCAAAGTCAGTGGACAAATTACCAGACCTTACAGAAAAACTTGTTTAACAAGAAGCACTTCATAATAGGCCTAACATTATATAGTACCATAAGAATCTCTTTAAAAGAACACCATATCGTCCGTATGTAGAAAAACTAGCAAACGATCACTGTCAATATAAGATAATTGAACAGCTGCTTGTGAATATGTAATATGAAGTACTTAACCATAAATCATAAGAAATTAGAAAAAATACTAACCTTGGTCACAATCCTAGTACCCACGAATGCACGAGAAGTTAATTTTCCCAGGCCCACTAAGTGCAGTGACTGCCAGATCAGCTGGCTGTATGTAGCCAGCTGCCAGCGCATGAGTCCTGACAGACTTCTCAAATTGGTGCGCATTTCAATGTTTACTTATGTATTAATGACTTATTTATAGTATTATAATTATCATTATACATTTTTTTTAAATTCTTATTTTATTATTATATTTATTATTATTAGTAGCGAATAAAATAGGAGTGAGAAGAAACCTGTTTGAAAGGGCTTCGAAATCATTTAGAAATATATCCTGAATAATAAACTTTCCTTATTAAACATAAATTTTCATAATACACCGTTTTTGGTAAAAAATGAAGAGACCCCGGACGCGGACGCATATTTCCGAAGTCGAGACTAGTATATATCATAGGGGAAATTAGGACCAATCAGAGGCCGCAGTGGCAGTGACGTCACCCACAAGGGGAGGAGCCAGTCTGTCTGTCTCTCTCTCTCTCTCTCTCTCTGGGTGAGGAGCCTGCCTGCCTCTCGTTTGTTTATCTCTCTCTGGTAAATAGAAGAAGTAAGTCACCTAGTATAACAAGTTATCAATATTTATTTGCATAGTTTCTGTCTAGATTAAATAAGCATCCAGAGTACAATGTTATTCCCATTAATTATGGTTTTACTTGAAAAGCAATGAGTAAACAATGACAATTTTGCGATTCTGGCATCTTTCGTCCCAAGATTTGAGGAGGAGGTTGTTGCCAGTTCTCCTTAGACAGTTAAATTGTTTCAAATAGTTCCTGTTTTATTTATCATTATCATTTAAATTTACATTCATGCACAACTTAAATAAACTATAAATGGTAACTTTTCACTCTCTCTCTCCGCATATGTAATGATCTCATTCCATAATATTATGTATGTAGGCCTACAGATGTATGTCTGTATGTATGGATGTATGTATGTATGTATACACTCAGGCACATACCCCATAGCTGGGGGTGGCTGAATCGAGACATAGACTAAGGGAATAAGTAAAGATCGATCGGAGAGAAAGTGATCGATTGATATGAAGGGAATAACAAAATTCACAATTATATCTCCTCGTACATCTGGAATCACAGTCCAACCTTACAGGTGAGTGTAACCTTTATGCCAAATGTCTCACTTCATATCGTATGGTTTCTTTATGTTCAGCGCCTTTCACGATAAAAATCGTTAATATTAGAGAACAGGCTGATTGAACTCATTGTTTTTTTGCTTAAAATCATTATTTGTGTTCCCAGTGTCTTGATCAGGATTATTTGTAACATTGTGCTTTATTTAAAAATGACATATTATATTGGCTTAAAGTACCGAGGGCGGTACAATATTGTACCGCCCTGGATATAATGGGGTTAAGAGGTGTTCAAGTAGCCCTAACCACTACTGTACTTATATAAATATTCATTAACATTGTCACATCATAACATATCGACTACAATAAAAGTAATATTTAGCAAAATATAGAAATAGCGGTCATACATAAGAATAAAAGAAAATGAGTCTACAGAAAGTCGATTGGCTCACACAAGGCAGATCCCCTTCACACCCAACCCTAATTATAAGGCCTAAGTAGCCTATAGGCCTAGGCCCAACTCACTAACACGTATCGTATAATTATATAGCCTACTAATTAGCCTTTGGCTCTACCTTATGCACTTAAACCATTAACTATTTCATAACATTTGATGCTTAATATATTTTGTACTATCTGATAATGTTAATGTGTTAATGACATTTAAAATAAAGTAATGTATAGGCTATGTATATACTGTATATATAACCCTTTAGATATACGAGTGACTTAAGTTCCTTCTTGAAATTATCAGCACAGGTTAACTGCTTAAGTGTCACAGGAATCAATATAGTTCGCCAGTGAAATAATAGTGCCTTCTAAAATTGTCAAGGAATTTCTGTCCATGGTTGTGCAATACGCGTAATACGGTAGGCTACTCTTATTTACTCATAACCATAACAGCACAATCATAATGCATCCTTAATGTAGTTAATATTTGAAATAACTTGTTATACTAGGTGACTTACTTCTTCTATTTACCAGAGAGAGAGAGAAACCAAAGAGGCAGGCAGGCTCCTCACCCAGAGAGAGAGAGAGAGAGAGCGAGAGTGACAGACAGACTGGCTCCTCCCCTTGTGGGTGACGTCACTGCCACTGCGGCCTCTGATTGGTCCTAATTTCCCCTATGATATATACTAGTCTCGACTTCGGAAATATGCACCCCGGACAGTCTTTTTACTAGTTAATTCTAGTTTTGTTTATTTTTCTTTGATATACAGTGTTGTTTAATACGGAGGACCGTCGCATTTTAGTATTTTCATCATTAGCCTAACCTAACCTAACCGAAAACTAAGACTGTCTAAACCCAGCTCACGTTCCCTGTTTATGGGTGCACGACGGTCTAAACCCAGCTCACGTTCCCTGTTTATGGGTATGCGACGGTCTAAACCCAGCTCACATTCCCAGTTTAGTTTTCGGTTAGGTTAGGTTAGTCTAATGTTTAAAATACTAAAATGCGATGGTCCTCGGTATTAAACAAAACTGTATATCAAAGAAAACTAAACCAAAACTAGAATTAACTAGTAAAAAGGCTGTCCGGAGTCTCTTAAATTTTTACCCCGTTTTTTCCTACCTCGAAGAATGCCATTTTTTCCTGTGCCTTTTTTCCCCAGTGCCCCCTTTTCCGGTGCATTTTTTCCTGCGCCTTTTTTTGTTCCTACATTCGGACCACTCAAATCGTGGATTTGATGAAGCACGACGGAAAGTAGTTGTGTGATAGCCCTTAATTTCTCAAGGAACAAGTCTTTCTCATGTAATATTTTAATTTTTAATGTTAGAGCATACCTTAAGTTGCAAATATTTCCAGTTATTTAGAAAAACTGGGCACCTGTATTTGAATTGTTGAAGGATCCTATTGCGAAATTACCATTTATGCCATTACTGTTTGAACTGTATATATTATGACAAATGACAATTATGAATGGGTATATTATAGCATACTCTCATATCAAGCAATATACAATCATACCGAAATACACACCCTTACAGGTTTAAAGTAAGCCCGGAAGTGTTGTGGCATTAAAATAAACATTTTGCTATATATGGGTGTAATTTATCCTATTGTCAGTTTTACTTCGGATGGCGGTAAATTTAATCCCTTAACAATTGATTCCTCAATACTTAATGGTAATATTTTAAACTACTACACATCCATGCCAAATCCCCATAATTCAAAACCTATTTCGCTTTAAAATCTTCGTAATAGACAATCGAGATGAAGACATATGCCAATTTACCATCAGCTGAAAATATACATATAAATCACTGATATACTGTATATATACAGTATAAATATAGGCCTATATACTGTATATATATTTATATTACACAAATTTAGGTTATGGTGATTTTATAATAATTGCCACATATTAGCAAAGCATAAATCATGTTTGGTACGATTTTACTATAGGGACACTCATTTGACAGGTACACCCGGATAACAGAAACTAGCCCAGGTGGGTATGAGCCTGAGATTTTTAGTGGATCCTTTCTGGACGGCAGCCCACTATCACGGGGCAACACGAACACATTTCGAACCAAAGAAGCTTGACTCTCTGCGTGTCATGCATGATAATTATCCTGCTCTTTTAATGTTACATAATCATTAATAGTATTAATGACTTTATTGAATTGTATTTCTTCCAATATATACATTCAACAAGGACACCAATGAAGATCCCCATACATTTTATGGAATTAAGAATCAAACGAAACTTCCGAATCACTCTTAGCTATTGCATAGGTTATCAGCTGTGTGTGTGTGTGTGTGTGTGTGTGATGTTTCTAACATTATTTACGGCGTGCATTTTTCTAACACTAGTAGATATTATACATGCGCGATTAACCTGGGTTTAAATCATACAAGACAGGACAGTCCATGCGTATTTGTATCTACTTAGATGATTAGAAAGAATTTAGGCATTAGTTTATGACCAACCAGTTACGGGCCCCATCGATGATTATCAGTTTTATAACTCATGAACGATACTTTGTTGGTGTATATGTAATTACCGTCGCAAAATCACTAAGTGAAATACGAGAAACTATTGGATTGTTCACCCATAACACAGGGAACGTGAGCTGGGTTTAGACCGTCGCTAACCCCTAAACAGGGAACGTGAGCTGGGTTTAGACCGTCGCGCACCCATAACAGGGAACGTGAGCTGGGTTTAGACTGTCTGCGAGACAGGTTAGGTTAGGTTAGCCTAGCCTATTTTGTTTTAATTTTCCGATGGGGTTCATAAACCCCCCCCCCCCCAAAAAAAAAGGAAAAAAAAATCTAAAATACTTGGGAAAATAGTCCCCGGTGTAAAACAGGATATTTACCCAATTATGCCTTTTCCTTGTATACCTAGTCTTATTTAGGCCTATCTTGAATAGCCTAGTCAAAATAATCCAAAACAATGCAATTATTCTGCCTTTGTTGCCCCTATAGGCTATTCCTTAATATTTATAAATTCTTCAAAATACATTGCCCCCGTTTTGACACCCTGATGAATAATTTAGTAAAACCTTGCAAGTTCTCACCATGCCAGGGTCGATCTTGCTTTACAGCAATAAGTGAAAATTTACAGCTCGTTTGCTCCGGTCCTATGCTTTGAATAACTTTGTATTTTTCATAATAGTTAAGCTTACTATTTTTAACTTCTATAGTTTTAGTTTACACCGTAGACCTCAGGCTCGCTCTCGTTAGTCAGGAAAAATAACTCCTAAATGGCACGATAGGTCTAAATTGGCAAAGTAAGGAGGCGAAAGGTCTTAGGCTATAAGTCAAACTAATGGGAGGAAACAACCTCTAAACTAACTGGGCTGAACATGAGTGAGAAGGGAAACCAGACAAATTATAAATAATGTAGCCTACTAGCCTAACCTTGCTAGAAGAGACTACGAATACTGGGCCTTGCGATGAACCCAGCGAGGTAGGCTAGTCTTCCCGAATCCCCAGCTTCAGGGACTCTGATGAAAGAAAACAATTAAAATAAATAAGTTAAATACAAAAGTACAGGATAAAACTTTAATATAGGCTAGTTTTCAAAATCCAAAAATACCAACAGACTACGTGCATTTTACGTCACGCATGGGTTATAATTGTCAATGGGTTTTCTATAGCCTAGTCTTACAGTAGGGTAATAATCACCACTGTCTTTACAGCCGAAAAAATATTTTTTGTTCATTAGACAGGATTAAATCAGGGTAAAAAGGAAAAAAATCCGGTCATCTTTGATTAGGCTAGATCTAATTTAGTTTACTTTCCCACCGTATGTTTAGTATTCTGCCCTCAGGTTAGGGTAAGTTAATGACAAAATATGATTTTTGGCTTAATGGGGCATGCCTAAGTAAGCCTATACATTTTTAAATATTGGCATATATATTGCTAAATGATGGGTAAATTCATTTAAAGAAGGAAAGGACCCTTAATTAAAACTCTAAGAACAGCCTACGTAACCTAATTCATTGACCATGCCAACGTTATAAACTACAGAATTGCCTTTTAATATATAAAACTAAATCCATACGACCACACTTACAAACAATAAAACTTCAGCCCCCGTATCTTTATCACAATTAACCCCGTGAGGATTAGGACACTTTTAGGTAGTTACTTTGGCTATCATTAGATTTATAGCCTAAGCTTAGAAAGAATCTGTGGAGAGTAGAACCGACAATGAAATTGGTTTTGACCCCTTAGATGCCCAGGTTTTTCTAAGGTAACACTCAAGGAGACTACATCAGGACTCTTCTGACCTTACCTAACCTATCCTAGTATTATGGGTGGGGGCTCCCGCCCCCACACCCCCGCTATTTGAAATCTTAGACAGATTTTTGGTGTATTTTTCTTTGAAATCAGGTTTTTACAAGTTATCGATAATGAAAATCCTCCATGCGGACTATGAGAAAAATATGGCGATTCGGTAAATCTAACAGTTATACTACCCCTCCCTCAGTACCCCCCACCACCTCCCCCTTCAAAACACGCCTTTTAGCGTGTTTTTGGATGGTTCAGCAGACGCGGAAACTGGAAACAAACTTATTTTGATACAAAATTATCACCAACCAGATAGTTTTTCAGGTAATTTGTTGTTGTATTTAATGTTTTCTTTGGTATACAGTGTTGTTTAATACCGAGGACCGTCGCATTTTAGTATGTTTAACATTAGCCTAACTTAACCTAACTGAAAAGTAACCTGTCTCCGCGACGGTCTAAACTCCCCCTCACGTTCCCTGTTTATGGGTGCGCGACGGTCTAAACCCTGCTCACGTTCCCTGTTTATGAGTTTGTGAAAGTTTGTAATACTTCAATGTATCCATTTCAAGTCAAATATACATTTCCGCGCATCATCAAACCATACTAAGTCTACTACTAATAATATTAACATTAGTACCAACAGAATAGCGACAAAATAGGGGTAGTAGAACTGTAGATTTATCAAATCGAATGCTAATGTGATAAAGACCTAAATACCGTTTCAGAAAGACCATTTACTTCGACTTACTTCGTTTATGAAGGTTATGCCAGGGCTCCAGTATAGTTTTAAAATACGAAGGTTACCCCCTTCTGTACCGGCGACGTCTTCTTAATTTTATTCTGTACGATTTTAGTTACTAGACACCTATTTGACAGGTACCACCGAGGATTTAATACAGATTTGTTTTCGGTTTCCACGCATCCAACACCAGGCTACACCTTTTTCTGGTCCGGTAATAGTATTGAAACTATATAATAACTTTTTAAATGTATTTTTCGACGAGAATAAAACGGCGAGTTTGTGCCGAAAATCGGCGGCGGCGGCGGGGCCCCACCCCGCCGCCGCCGCCGATTTTCGGCACAATGGAAAGAGAGTCCGTCGTCGCTTCGGATCGTCGCGGTTTGTTTACCCAGGACGCTCGAGGTGACTGCCAGCTGTTTTACCCAGGACGCTCGAGGTGACTGCCAGCTGTTTTACTTGCCCCATGCTGGCCACATAAATGACTATTATTATAATTCACGGGGGGGGGGGGGGCAGATCCCCCCCTCACCCCTGTCCTGTATCCCACGGCCTATAACGCAAGTCTTTTATCAAAAAATGGACCCAACAACTGGTTATAAGCTTAGCCATTTGAAGTCGACCGGGAAGTCACTCTGAGCGTAAAGTAAACAAAGCGACGCTACTTCCACGAACGCAACCGAGTTGTCTTTATATTTCGTCTCCTATTATCATTATTAAAGTGTCTCCATTGCTTTTTTAGTGTTTCGTACACCAGAAAAGGGTGTAGCTTGGTGTTGGATGCGTGGAAACCGAAACAAAAATATGTATTAAATCGTTGGCAGTACCTGTCAAATAGGTGTCCAGTAACTAAAATCGTACCTTTTATTCTGCCTACAGTTAGATATTAGGGCCTATTTAAAGTTCAATAAATTATTAGGTTTCAACTATCTCAATCAACCCTTTTAACCAAGACAGATCCTTCTTAACTGCACAAAATATTCTAAATACAGCTGGAATACAATTCAAAAGACGTCGCCGGTACAAAAGGGGTTAAACCGAACCAAGTAATACAATTTTACCTTTCCTTAACAGCTGCTACGCTCGTCTCCATCGCCAATTCAGTACAAAGTGGTGGCGTCTTCCACTGGCAGCTGGCAGTGGCTGATCCTCATTGGTTCCCGCCCCTCACACCACCAACCGACTCTGGCTCCTCATTGGTCCCCGCCGCTCACCTAGCAACAGACTCGCAGGCTTCGGGACAACATGGCGCGCATGTATTGAAGATTTGAAACTCTGTAATCGTGAACTATTTGTCGTAGCGACTTAATTTTTCAGTAACATTATAGGTTATTTAGACACATAATATAGAATATTCCTCCGAGTGAATATATTAATGTAGGCATAAATTCATAACTCATAATCCTGTCCTTCAAATTATTCACCGACTCTTAAAGTTACGAGACAACCTAGTTATTGGATATTTGGAGCGGCGACGCTATGCATAATTATTTGATTTGGCTATACTATTAACAGTAGCGCAAGGAAATGCTAAGAAAGTAGCTGGTAGTCGTATAATATTGAATCATCGTGTGTAGAAGTAATTAAATGTTAGGTCATAGCCAGTATTTCTCAACAAATTATGTAATTCTAGAAAATTAATCCTCGACCACGAAAATGAAACTCCGTCGACTCGTTCTTTATATCGATGGAGGAGAGAAGGGATGGACCATAATGGACGGAAGTGTAAGGGGGAGGAGGTATGACACGGAGGGGAGCAGAGATTGTGTATAGGAGATAGGAGCTTCCTATGCATTCTATTAATAAAAAGGTGCCTCTAAACGTTGCCAGTTACCCTTTTTCAATTTGTTTTTCAGCGCCATCTATTGCAGGGTTCCAGAACTACTCAACGTGAATACATCTACGGATGTAGCCTACCCTCCATTCTGGGTTTTTTTTAAATTATATGTACCGGTACACTACTTCTCTCTCTCTCTCTATCTCTATGTATATATATATATATATATATATATATATATATATATATATATATATATATATATATATATTATTTATGTTTGACCAAAGTTTGAGTGTGGCTGTGTACTTCCAAGTTAGTAACTTATATTACAATGTAAATACTTGTCTTCAATTGAGATTAGTTTTCCATATAGGCTACATTCATTGTTAATAAATTTACAGTCAATATCAAATAATCACCAACAGCCTCCATGATCCATTGCAAACCATCCTTATTCTCAAGGTCAACCACAGCCTCCTTACATCATCACGGAGGCTTGGTAAGTTATGTAATTAACCCCTTCTATACCGACGACGTCTTTTGATTTTATTCTGACTCCTACTAATCGATTGTATTCACTTTAGGAAGGATCTTTAGCAATTATCAGGCTTCGAACTATCTCAATCAATCCTTTTAACTACCACAGATCCTTTCTAAGCTGTATAAAATCGTCTACATATTGCTAGAATAAAATATAACATACGACGACGGTACAGAAGGGGTTAACGGAGTATTGCTCACATTTCAGTGTAGGCAATACTTTGGAGTGATTTTGCATATCAGTGTACTCTTAAATCATTGTATTCATAATGACTATGGCTGATATGGTGATAGCAAACAAGTTACATGAGTTTCTACAGACTCTACACGAGACACGTGTACACCATTGCAGCAAGGGAGAGGAACTGTCAATAAACAGACAAGTATTTTCCAGCGATAGGGAGGAGCTATGCGCTACCGCCATCTATTGCAGGGTTCCAGCCAATCTGTAAATAATGGCCAACTACTATTAACACGGCTGATTTTCCAAGACACCCCTCTTAGGTATTCTTACTCTATGGAGGGGAGGTAGAGGAGTACAAAGGAGGAGTACAAAGGAAATCAAGCAACAACAGATCTAGTGACCCTTCTAGGTTGCTTGTCCTCCAAAACACTGAGGATCAAGTGTCCAAACAGAGGGAGAGAAGGGGTGGGCGGAGGTGTAAGGGGGAGGAGATATGAGGTGGAGGGGAGGAAGAGGGGCTAGAGGGAGGGCTGAGAGAAGTGGTGGGGGTAGGTGTATAAGGGATGAGGTAAGAGATGGGGGGGAAAAGAAGGATGTTGGGAGAAGAGAAGATAGAGGAGGGCGAGGAGAGAGAGAGAGAGAGAGAGAGGGAAGGGGGTGGGGGGGGGGGGGAGGCAAAGGAAGGATAGAGGGGGGGGGGGGGGTGTTACCGTGTGTTCAAGATTGTATAAGCATGATAATTATAATATATGAGTATGTTTATACATTTTGAGTTCATTTGCTGGAGTCTTAATAATCTTGGTATGATTGTTTTACCACTTCCCTACCAACAACTACAGATGAGCCAAGGAAGGCATGGTTGTATACAATCGTCTACTGATAGTCAAAATAAACTGACGAAATTCATCATGAATCTTCAAGGGGTTTATGTATTTGCTCATTTATGTATCTTTTACGATTATTATTAGTTTCCTCCCTAGGCCTCCATCAAGCTTAAAATAAGAGCCCCTAGACCCCATTTCAAGATAAATGTGTACATTTTTTCGGTGGAAAAATTTCCCGGCCGAAGGCCGGTTTCTTCTTAAATTACAGGCACGCAATCACTCGCCAGGAAAAAGGTCGACACCTAAATGGCACGAAAGGTCTTAAAATTGACAGAAATGGGACGTAAGGTCTTAAAATCGCCAAACTAATGGGCCGAACGACTTAAAATCTCAAACTTAATAATTATGCGAAACAGGAGGGAGAAGGGAGACCTGAAAAAAACAGCCCATCTCCCCTTAACCTGTAATTTTTTTTTTTTTGTTGTGCCCATGTTTAGCTAATAGTGTTTTGCTTGTGATAGTGCAACACTTATCTATATAGGACAGAACATAACAATTCAGCTCAGTACTACCTTCAATGACCGTATATTTCTTCTAGTTCCTCAAACCCTTCAGTACCGGTGACGTCCTTTTTATCATATTCTGGCAACTATTATTCAGCTTTGGAAGGATCTGTGGTAGGCTACCTAAAAGGATTAGCCTACTTGCGATAGTATTTTTTGTTTTTAATTATTAGAAATCCTTCCTATACTGAATAATCTAATAGTAGCCAAAATATAATACAAAGGACGTCACCGGTACTGAAGAGGTTATATTTCCACCGTTAAAAAGTCAGGTTATTGGGAACTGCTTCATGAGGATTCCAACGATATGGTCACAAGTTAACATATCTCAATTGTTTTAAAACAATATATTTGAAGTTAAGCCTTAGGTTTTTGGCAAAAAATAAAAAGTTAGTTTTTTGTTTTCATTTTGTCGACACTATTCTGAATCCTCTCGACACGCGGACTCCAATGGCGCAAACCATTTTTAATTTCACGCATTGTTGTGGCCTTGAGAGCTATTCAAAGATGTTGACAACATTTGTGTCCTACATGGTATTTTGAGGGGTTGAAATAGGTCGGAATCACCTGAAATAATTTTAGGGAACTCTCCGCTTCATGAGGATTCCAACGATATGGTCACAAGTTACAATATCTGCAATTTTTGGTAAAATATAAATTTGGACATGTAGACATATGTTTGGATTCCTCACGACATGCTGAATCCAATGGCGCAAACCATTTTTATTTTTACAATTTTATGTAAAAATGAGAGCCTATTATGTCCTATATAAGTCTATGGTAAAGTAAACCCGCATTTCAACGGTAGTAATTCATATTGTTAGTCCATTCGTCCAGCCTTTGGTCCCAATACACCCATGGACTTTGCCTTTGGTCCAAAAAAAAAAAAAAAAAATGGACTATAACCTTTGGTCCAAAAACACCCATCTATATAATATTTTCGGTTGTCTGTGTGTGTGTGTGTGTTCTTAACCTAAGAAGGCTACCTAAAAGGATTAGCCTACTTGCGATAGTATGTTTTGTTTTTAATTATTAGAAATCCTTCCTATACTGAATAATCTAATAGTAGCCAAAATATAATACAAAGGACGTCACCGGTACTGAAGAGGTTATATTTCCACCGTTAAAAAGTCAGGTTATTGGGAACTGCTTCATGAGGATTCCAATGATATGGTCACAAGTTAACATATCTCAATTGTTTTAAAACAATATATTTGAAGTTAAGCCTTAGGTTTTTGGCAAAAAATAAAAAGTTAGTTTTTTGTTTTAATTTTGTCGACACTATTCTGAATCCTCTCGACACCCTGACTCCAATGGCGCAAACCATTTTTAATTTCACCCATTGTTGTGGCCTTGAGAGCTATTCAAAGATTTTGACAACATTTGTGTCCTACATGGTATTTTGAGGGGTTGAAATAGGTCGGAATCACCTGAAATAATTTTAGGGAACTCTCCGCTTCATGAGGATTCCAACGATATGGTCACAAGTTACAATATCTGCAATTTTTGGTAAAATATAAATTTGGACATGTAGACATATGTTTGGATTCCTCACGACATGCTGAATCCAATGGCGCAAACCATTTTTATTTTTACAATTTTATGTAAAAATGAGAGCCTATTATGTCCTATATAAGTCTATGGTAAAGTAAACCCGCATTTAACGGTAGTAATTCATATTGTTAGTCCATTCGTCCAGCCTTTGGTCCCAATACACCCATGGACTTTGCCTTTGGTCCAAAAAAAAAAAAAAAAAAAATTGACTATAACCTTTGGTCCAAAAACACCCATCTATATAATATTTTCGGTTGTCTGTGTGTGTGTGTGTTCTTAACCTAAGAAGTGCGCATGGCCCATGGGGGTAATTAGAAACGTCCCCCCGTGATGACGTATTTGAGCTGTTTCCATCACTAAAATATTCATTTTACCATAAATAGCATTAATACTTATCCATACGTGCCTATTATGGGTTGATTATAAAGGTATTAACCTGAAACAACAATAAAACGAGTGAAAACAGCGTTTGGATGGTCAAAATCGGAGATACAGGCCGCGAGTTATATAATGTATGGGTGAGGAAACCTACTTTCCCACCAATTTCCCCCAAGGCCACTGAGACACAGTCGATCGATACTCTCTCTCTCTCTCTTGCACTCGCTTGCTAACAGAGATGACAATGCCCTGCTTGCAACTCGCTAATGTTAGCACGAAAATATACCTCAGAATAAGGGAATAACAGGGAAAATAGGTGATAACTGAAGGAGGGGAGGTAGAGGAGTGATATTTTGCATGGCCCAGGGGCCAATTTTTTTTTTTTCGATGTTTAAAGTTGATTTTTGTTTTCTCTGACTCTTATAGAGTCTTCCCGCAGTCCGCTGGGGGTACTCTTAAGAGTCTTCCGGCAGTTCCCGGGTTAATAGGCGGCCGCAGTTTTGGACCTGGGGAGCTGAAACTTTGCATGTGGGTCTCAAATGACCTGGGTCAGGTCATAGAGGGGGCGAGGCCACGATCGGAGGTCGTTTCGAGGCCAAAATTGAAAACAAAAATGAAAAAAAATGGCCGTTTGGGGCAGGAGGAGGCCTCCGATCGAAAAGGTGTATGGAACGAAAGTTGTTCGCAGCCCCCCAAAATGGGGGTACGGATGAGGTCAGATCCAAAATCGGAGGTCATTTAGCGGCCGAAATCGAGGTCGCCGTTTTTGTCGAGGCCGGTGATTATGGTATAGTAGTATTGTGATGAGTGTGGTAGTAGTGATTGATGATGGTGATTATGGTAGTAGTGGTGGTAGTAGTGATGGTGATTATGGTGATTACCCGGGCAACGCCGGGTACCCCTGCTAGTGGACTATAATCTTTCAAAAAACACCCATGGACTCTATAGCCTTTGGTCGAAAAACACCACAAATTACCCATGGACTATATATAGCGTTTGGGCCAAAAACAATCCAAGACATCCATGGACGATACCCTTTAGTTTAAACACATCCATTTTGGCCGAAATATAGGTTAGGTTAGATTTTGTTGAAAACAATTGTGATATTTTGGAATTTCAGATGTCTATGGGTATATTTGAATTAGTCAGGACGTTCCAGATCCAAAGGAATATGATGCTTATATTTTGGGGCATTTTTTGGCCCCTGGGCAGCTATTAAAAAATGGTGTAAACACGCTAATTCACCAATTGACTTTAGCCTAGAGAAGAATGTACAACCCCATGTATCCATTAGTAGCAGCAACATTAATATTGGGGTTAATATTATTGTGGGAATTTGTATTTAAAGAGAGTCGGAATAACAGGCCGAATTTTTTTTTTTTCAGTTTTGATGGCTGTTGTGCCCTAAAACTTGGCCCCAAATTAATTTAGCCTCCATTCTCAATAGACTCACCAAGATGTATAGATTCCAAGCATATTAGTGGTTTAACTGTGCGCTTTGTCAATTTGGCACAATCAAACTGCATGCACATACGGGCGAATTACAGAAATTTGCAATTTCTTTTCTCTTATCTCCTAGTTAATCCATCAATGGGGGCATATGCGGTGACAACGCGTAGTCGCACTCACTATCCGACTCCGCTCCGTGGGATCCCCCTGGACGAGACTCCAGGCATTTACCAGGCCTATATCAAGTATCCTGTCACAAGATTGGTCAACTTACCTCAGCCATCAATTCCGTGGTCTTCCCCTAGTCCTAGTAACAAGACAGGGAGCACCAACATCTTGAAGATCCACAACGTCGTCCTTCTGCACAGGTATTAACAACGCCATATACTTTTGCTGAGTGAATCCATAACACCATATGCTAAGCAGAGGTGACGATGGAGACCGTGGCCCGACTCACGACTTCTATGGATCACGCTATAAAGTTAAGTAAATTTATCCAAGATCTCCAAGTCCTCATCACACGTATGAACAGATTGCACTGCATCATACAATAAGTTACCAAATGTTTGGACTTTTAAACCCAGTGGCTCCGTTGACCACTTGCGAGTTTCAGGCTATAAGGAAGTTTGAGTCATAAACATCGATATTAAACGGAAATAATGCACGTTTCTGATGGATAAAAAGTATATTGAATTGGGTTTTATGTATTTATAAATGCACTACAACCATATTTTAGGTGAGAATTCTGCTAATTATCGATGTCTACATCTCCAACTTCCTTATAGACCGAAACTCGCAAGTGGTCAATTCATGTAGTGTCTCGAGGGCAAACAAAATATATATAAACAAAATATAAAATAACATAACAATGATAATGTATATATGTATGTATTATACTCCGGCACATACCCCATAGCTGGGGGTGGCTGACTCGAGACAGAGCCCGAACAGGGACAACACAACACAAAAAACAAAATACAAATTCACACACATCTAGGTCATCCAGAAGACCCAGACACCAGGGATCTCTAAGTGCACTCCAGCACTCCCCCGTCCCCTGACCTTCCGCATAAGTTCCAGTCTCATCAGGCAGATATGCAGCGGAGCACACCACAGTGCCCGCCCACCATGCATCCAGGCATACATACATAACATTTTAAGACTGAGTGCTCCATATACGTGCAGTTTCAGTCTCCTGTCCTACTGGCTGCATTCCAGGCAACCCTGTTAAGGCTGCATAACCCTTCATATACACCAATAATAAATTATAATCATAAATTATATTTTAAACTATGTGAACCCAGGCCCTATTCACTTATCTACAGGGTGGGCATAAATTCTGGACACACAGGATTAGGATGGCGCACCTACCCATTATGCCACTGGTAAGACACTGGTAGGATGATAATGTCCCCTAACTGGACAGGGAGACGTGGCCGTGTGGAGTGGGCTTCTCACTAGCCAGATCTTAAACCCCTTGATTTCTTCTTCTGGGGTATATTGAAGCAGTAGGTATATTCAGTAAAAATGTATGTACTGTATGTATGTATATACCATATGTATTCAGTAAAAATCACAGACAATAATCATCTGAAGCAACACATGACGAATGCCTGTGCTAGGATTGACGGAGACACTACGTTACTGCATTATGTTCATTGCAATGTCGCAAAGTGCGTCAAACTGTGCATCACTAATGGAAAACATATTGAACATGTTATTTAAGGGGGTAGTACTCGCTTTTTATGGACCCCCTTCTCCCTCATGTTTAGCATATTAGTTTTGAGGTTTTAAGACGTCCGTTCTGTTAGTTTGGCGATTTTGAGACCTTTCGCCTAATTGTTTTGACACCTTAGGTGCCCTAGTAGGTGTCGATTTTTTCCTGGTGAGCGATAGCGACCCTCTAATTTTAAAAGGAACCGGCCTTCGGCCGTGACATTTTTCTATCGAAAAATGTACAAATTTATCTTGAACGGGGTCTAGTGGGTGTTTTTCTAAGCTTGATGGAGGTCTAGTGAGGAGACTCAATAATAAATAAATAAATAATATAGACCAAAAATCAAGCACTACCCCCATTAACATATTTACAAATATTCGCATATGTATTCAGATTTTATGCCCACCCTGTATTACTTTAATTTATCTATTAATATGGTTTGATAAATAAGATAATGGGATACATAAACGAACGTCGCTTTGTACCAATTAATATTTGTAATTATATATTTTGTATATAGTTACATAGTATAATCTTCATGCTAAAAATATCTACAGTACATTGCCTAAGGTCTTCAGAGAAACACCACAGCACAACAAATGGGAATCTGCAAGTGTCAAAATAGTTTTAACCATAATAAATACAGTTTTAAATATAATACCTTCAACAAAGCCTAGCAATATTGAAATAAAACTAAATTCCATCAAGACAAAAATATGTAATATATTTGGGAGTGATGAAAGACTTCGGTAAGTCTCATTGTGTTCTGGCAGTGTCACACGACTTTTTTTTACAGCAATTCTTTTAGGCAAGTGTGGTCTAGCATCTTCTTTGAGTTATATATTACTTCCGTCTTATAAAATCATCTACTGTAGGCCTACTAAGTTAGTTGTCGATTCCAATGCCAAAATACCAAAAACTTGTATGGGAAAAAACTTGTTCATCGAAAACTGACGGAAAATGCGCTCGAGTGCCATTGCCTTTGCCTTTAGCATGGTATTGTCAGAAGGCCATGCCCACACTCCCACACTCCGATACCCGTCTCAATACCACGCGCATGCCCAGATTAACGTCTCATCCACCTGACCGAGATTAAATGGATCTTTCAAACCAACCTCCACATATCGTCTCATAGCTCACATGTGTCGATTAGGTCGCGTAACGAGTAGGTCTAGCATTCGATCCCACCTGTAGATAATGTTTTTGTATTTTCATTGTTATTATATAAAACTAGGTTATGTTAAGTTAGGTTGGTATGTTGTTGTTGTTGTTGTTGTTGTTCCCTAAGCTGCCTGGCCGAACAGCCCCGAGTCCCTGAGAAAGGCCATGGCCACGATCGGGCTTTCCCACAGAGCTCTCATTGAGTGTAGATTGTGTTGTTGGCGTAAGTGGTTGTGTGAAATGCAGTCTTCTATGATGTGTTTAATGGTATGGGGTGCTGTGTTACTTCCCGGGCAGGCGTCGACAACGGAGTCATCCAGTCTCTTCTGATAGCTCAGGAGAGCTGGATGGTGTCCGCATCTCAGCCTGGCCAGGTGGACTCTGTCCTCGCGAGGAAGGGAGGATTCGGAAGGATGGATTTCGGGAGGTCGTGCATATAATAATAAATTATAATCATAAAAGAAAAAAATCAAAGTGGGGACTACGGAGTAACTATAATTTTGACGGTTATTTTACATTACATCGTGGAGGGCAAGAGAATAGTCACGGAGGGCAAGAGAATAGTCACGGAGGGCAAGAGAATAGTCACGGAGGGCAAGAGAATAGTCACGGAGGGCAAGAGAATAGTCACGGAGGGCAAGACAATAGTCGCGGAGGGCAAGACAATAGTCGCGGAGGGCAAGACAATAGTCGCGGAGGGCAAGATAATAGTCACGGAGGGCAAGAGAATAGTCACGGAGGGCAAGAGAATAGTCACGGAGGGCAAGAGAGTGGTCACGGAGGGCAAGAGAATAGTCACGGAGGGCAACATAATAGTCACGGAGGGCAAGAGAATAGTCACGGAGGGCATGAGAATAGTCACGGAGGGCAAGAGAATAGTCACGGAGGGCAAGAGAATAGTCACGGAGGGCAAGAGAATAGTCACGGAGGGCAAGAGAATAGTCACAGAGGGCAAGAGAATAGTCACGGAGGGCAAAAGAATAGTCGCGGAGGGCAAGATAATAGTCGCGGAGGGCAACATAATAGTCGCGGAGGGCAAGAGAATAGTCGCGAAGGGCAAGAGAATAGTCACGGAGGGCAAGAGAATAGTCACGGAGGGCAAGAGAATAGTCATGGAGGGCAAGAGAATAGTCACTGAGGGCAAGAGAATAGTCACGGAGGGCAAGAGAATAGTCACGGAGGGCAAGAGAATAGTCACAGAGGGCAAGAGAATAGTCACGGAGGGCAAGAGAATAGTCACGGAGGGCAAGAGAATAGTCACGGAGGGCAAGAGAATAGTCACGGAGGGCAAGAGAATAGTCACGGAGGGCAAGAGAATAGTCACGGAGGGCAAGACAATAGTCGCGGAGGGCAAGACAATAGTCGCGGAGGGCAAGATAATAGTCACGGAGGGCAAGAGAATAGTCACGGAGGGCAAGAGAATAGTCACGGAGGGCAAGAGAGTGGTCACGGAGGGCAAGAGAATAGTCACGGAGGGCAACATAATAGTCACGGAGGGCAAGAGAATAGTCACGGAGGGCATGAGAATAGTCACGGAGGGCAAGAGAATAGTCACGGAGGGCAAGAGAATAGTCACGGAGGGCAAGAGAATAGTCACGGAGGGCAAGAGAATAGTCACAGAGGGCAAGAGAATAGTCACGGAGGGCAAAAGAATAGTCGCGGAGGGCAAGATAATAGTCGCGGAGGGCAACATAATAGTCGCGGAGGGCAAGAGAATAGTCGCGAAGGGCAAGAGAATAGTCACGGAGGGCAAGAGAATAGTCACGGAGGGCAAGAGAATAGTCATGGAGGGCAAGAGAATAGTCACTGAGGGCAAGAGAATAGTCACGGAGGGCAAGAGAATAGTCACGGAGGGCAAGAGAATAGTCACGGAGGGCAAGAGAATAGTCACGGAGGGCAAGAGAATAGTCACGGAGGGCAAGAGAATAGTCACGGAGGGCAAGATAATAGTCGCGGAGGGCAAGAGAATAGTCACAACATCGGACTGTGTGAATGGCCTACCGTAGAGTCAATGGCTTTTTTAAATGATGGCAAAAGCAGAAACCTTACTTTAATTGCACATGTAATTTGACTACATATGAAATAATTAAAATATAAGTTAGCGATAATAATAATAAACAAGTAAGTATTATTTTGTGCACCATTCTAATGTCTATGTGTAGAGGATAAGCCACAATTTATAGTTATTTTAATACTGATTAATTTAAAATATTCCAAGTAGTATAAAAATATTACCATGGCACAACAAAGGAGGTAAAAGTAACGCAGATAGTTGTCATGATAATACTAGATTTCAATTATTGATTATAAAAAATTACTAAATTAAATTGTAATACTTGTAACATAAACAAACAATACTAAATAAATACATAAGCAAGCCACGATAATTTTATCACAATATTACTCAGAAACAAATAACATACGATGTGAATGAGCTTACGAAAAGTAAATTAAAATGAGTGACTTTTATTAACCATACATTATTACTGTCAACTAACCAAAGCTACATTCAATATTATATTTGGCGTCTGACTGAACTGTTCCTTTCGTTGTGCCTAAAACTACTGTATATGGTTACTAACTAATAAAATGCTTTCTCTTAACCCCCCCTCGAGGATTATGATGCATTTTGACATTAAAGTCTGACTGTCTGGCTATCATTCGACGAGTTTATACAGCTTAGTAAGGATCTATGGGCATCAAAAGGGTAAATGCTATCTCAATTAACCCTCTAACATCCATATAACCCTCCTAATCTAAATAAAATCATCTAATAATAGCCAGAATAAACAGTCAAGGCATAACAATGGTAAATGCTATCTCAATTAACCCTCTGACATCCATATAACCCTCCTAATCTAACTATAATCATCTAATAATAGCCAGAATAAATAGTCAAAATGCGTCATACTCTTCAAGGGGTTACTAACGCTCGAGTCAATATGTAAAATAGTTTCCTGAACACATTATTTGCTTCAACTATTGTATCATCGCATATTATGTGCATGGGTATGTTATTGTTGTTGCTGTTGCTGTTCCCTAGGCTGTCTGGCCTAGCAGCCCCAAGGTCCCGAGCAAGGCCAAGGCCATAACCGAGCGCTCCCACAGAACCCTCCCTGCTTACCACTAATAAAGCCCAGGTGACCAAAGCCACTCCAAGGCGGGGAGCTGAGGAGGGTGCGGAAACGCCCAGGAAACCAAAGCCCCACCCAAGGCCCTGTGCCCCTCAACATGTACTCACCTAATTGTAGTATACAGGATTTGAGCCTAAGCTCGTGTTGTCCTGTCTCTCTCTCTACATTTATCCAATTTTGCTTTAAAAGTTTGGATATTTCTTGTAATCGTGTATGCTTACATTGTGTACCGGTACTCTTAAAAACAAAAGCTTTGTACTTATGATATGAATGACAGACAAGGCAAGTTAGAGCACTACCAAATCAATCGTACACTAGGAGAAATACAATATAATACAAACTCATGAAATTATGTAAATGAATGTTGGGGAAATTTAGGGGATTTTTTTTCTTCTGCCCCTTCTTCCTCATACTTAGCCCCATTAGTTTTGAGAATTTAGACAATCACTCCATTAATTTGACAATTTTAAGACCCTTTGTGACATTTATGTGTATTTTTTCCTGGCGAGCGTGTAATTTACGAGGAACCGGTCTTTGGCCGATATATTTTTCTACCGAAAAATTTACAAATTTATCTTGAAGGAGGGTATGTATGGAGATAATTTTGTAAGCTTGATGGAGGTCTTGGGAGAAAACTAAAGAAAATAACAAATAAATATATAAATGAACAAATAATTACAAATCTTCCCTTAACCCCTTCTGTACCGAGTTGTCCTTGTTGGTATTATCTGGGTATTATTTGACGATTTTACATAGCTTAGGGAGGATGTGTAGCAATTAAAAGGCTTCAAACTATATCGATTATCCATTTTAACTACCACTGTGTCCTCCTAAGCTGCATAAAATTGTCCAAATATAGCTGGAATAACACAAAATATATCCTCGGTAAGGAAGGGGTTAATGAACAAGCAAAAGGATAGCATAAACATATTCTAAATAAATCAATGGCATTGGGAATCTTTCTAGCTATAAAATAAAATAATAAAATACAAATTAAGTTGTTATCAATTTCAAAGCAGATATACTTAATGGGTTTCTTTGTGTTATCATGTTTGTAAGTCTAACTATCCTCAAGCAACTTGCTATAAAATAATTAAAAATATATAAATTTCTTAGGATAATTAAATAATATATTGTGTGGACATAACATGACACTAAACAACATATCCAAAATTCTCTTCCATATCAAAACAATATGCATATACCAATGTTCTTAATTTTACTACTTATTGTACACTCGGTTGCCATAGTCTGTAGCCCACTCACAACATTTTTTGGACCCTCGAGGGTTTTTCTTTATGCAATTATAACTATCTGGATTGATTTTTGGATAGAGCTTGCAAAAAAAAAAAAAAAAAAAAAAAAAAAAAAAAAAAGGAATGGGCCTGAGTAGAAATAGATAGCTATACAGTTTTGTAGTTGATATATAGATAATTATATTCATGAATTCGTTTCCAGAATTAGAAATAGGTTCAGTCCACGAATATACTGTACATGGGTGGGCTAGTGACTATGGCATCTGAGTGTACCACATGATAAGTTGTTAAAATATTATATATAAAAATATAGTAAAATAGTGTCGTATGTAAAATAATACTGTACACGTTTTGGTAGCCTTAAGGGGGGTCACCTACTTTTTTTTAATCTTTCTCTCCTTTTCTCTCTTTCTCTGACTTGTCTCCATTTGGCCCCATTCAGCCAACTGTTTTAAGACGTTTATCCCCATCCAGGTGTCGATTTCTTCCTGGCTAGCGATAGCGAGCCAGCATTGCATGGAGATATCCGGCTTTGCCGGAGAAATTTTTCTATCGAAAAATGTACAAATTTAGCTTGCTGTAAAACAAAAATATATATATGCTGGCTCGCTACAGCTCACCAGGAAAATATTGACACCTGGATGGGGGTAAACGTCTTAAAACAGTAGGCTGAATGGGGCCGAATGGATACAACCCAAAGGGAGAGAGGGAGAGAAAAAGGAAAACAAAAACGAGGTGGGCCCCCTTAAGCCGGTGCCACACGAGCGCTTTTTCCGGCAATTGTGGTCTGGCATCTTCTAATTTAAAGATATATATTACTTCAGTATCTTAAAATCATATAAATTAAATTTAGTTGTCGATTCCATTGCCAAAATATTAAATGCTTATTTTTTAAAATTTCAAATAGTACAAGGAAGAATTTGCTCATCGAAAATTGACGAAAAACACTCTTGTGACACCCCTCTTAATGCCGATAATTTTGTTATAAAGTGCTGTGGGGGTCACTATAGTCTGTTTATTTTCAGCGGACTGTAAATTGAAATGTCCTCACTTTAATTACTCAGCTAATTCATATTATTACCAAACCCACCAATTAACTTACAAATACTGTATACCTAATTAATTAAATCAATGAAACTAATTAATACATGTGGCACTCCAAGTATTCGGACCTAGGATACTCACACAGAAATCCAGCGCACTAACCATTACGCTATCAAGACAGTTAATATGAGGATATTGTAGCGAATTGTGGTGTTAAATATGAAAACTTACCAAAAATATGATGCAGACATAGCATTTTCTTATTTTTCTATTAATTATCGAAAAATCAGTTGATAAGGGATTCAATTTACCGTCAGCTGAAACCAAACTGATTATAGCCTACTATGCTTCAAGCTATGGTAAACATAAATGCAGGCCAGAATGATTATAGTAGATGATTTGTTATATTAAATTAATGCTCAGTATATCGGTATCATCATATTGATAGATCGGCGTGATCTAGCAATTTGTGGCAACTATTCACTGAAGTCCCTGATCATCAGGGCACCCACCCTAGCCCAGCTCTTGAGCAGGGAGTGCATGGTGGTGAAAACCGCATCAGTGACAATTAGAAGAAATATGTAGTCATGCGAATTTCTTGAAAATAAGGAGCAAAACTAATTCTGTGGTTATTAACTCCATTACCATAAGGTCATACAGACACCTATTTTTATTTGATGCCTTAACTACGTGAAGAAAAGTATGCTTAGATGTTTTTTTCCTTCTATATAATCAAACTATAACATTCAATAAATAATTGCTGCTTACGTCGTCAAAATAGTTATCTCTTAGAAGAGATCGCAACTTTGGGATTCCACAAGACAATCATTCACTACATTTTCTGAGTATTACATAATTTTCATGTCATATTACATAATTTGTCAACCTGCTACGATAAGCTGCAGCTAAACTACAGTACACGTAGCTATATAAAATATTTTTATCAAATTACACTTACAAAAGTTTATTATTTAATAGCCCAAAATTACCCTCAAACAAAACGCACATCTCCTAACGGTCCCAATCTCAAGGTTCAGCTGCTGCAGACTCCGGCCTGAGGTTGTTGGTGTGCATATCATCGTAGGCTATTGTGAATATGCTCTTCTTCTCCAATAGATGGCTCCTCTTTCGTCGTCCTCTTTCCGCTGCTGCTGCTTCCAAATCCCCATCTCCCTCAAACATTTGTGAGCTCTGGCTGACTCCAAGATTTATTTCACTCTCCATAATATTCTTGGCCTCTTCATCACCTTCCTGTCGTAGTTTACTTCCCGGAGCGGTCGTGGAGGAACTCTGTCCAGCTCCAACGAGTCGCTCTTGTTGGGTGGAAACGCCTGGAACCTCTCTAGGAATGTGAACCCGAGCCTCCGACCCTTCTGCTGCTTCTCTCGTCTCTGACATTCGATTATTGTTACTGTGTACGATACCATCACTTGGCTGGGCAACAACTGCACGTCGTTCCCTACCTTCGACTGTTCTGATCATCACCTCCTGGGAGTCGTGGTACTGTGCTGCCTCATCAGCATGTAGGGGTCGTACTGCTCCTCTCATATCCTGCACTATTCTCATGTCTCTCATATCCTGCCCTCTCATGTCTTGATCTCTCATATCCTGAGCTCTCATATCTTGACCTCTCATATCTTGACCTCTCATGTCTTGACCTCTGTCTTGCCCCTTGTCATACCACTCCATGTAACGTGGTTGGGGAGCTGATTTCCTTATTCTTCTGTTTCTTGGATCTAATTCATCTGTGGGTGAATCATATTCATAATATTCACCATCGGCTGGGAGGTGGTCGTCCAGTAGGTCCTGTGGGCCCAGTGAGCCATGTCTGCTGACCGACCTCCTGGCTGCTTCGCGTTCCAACCCCGTCTCTAGGCTGGGTAATGAGCCGTGCCTCTCGAAGCTCGCCCGGCTGTCTCCCTGTATCCCCCGACCCTGATCCAGCGTGGCTTGACTGATAGAGCGTCGGCCATCTAGAGCGACCTGGCTGAGGGAGCGGCGCCCGTCGGTACTCGAGCTGTGCCGCCCTTCTGTTCCGCTCATACTGTTGCGGCGCGCAACGGTAGATTCTTTCTTCTGGGCCGCCTCTTCGTCCATTTTGGCTTTGGTTGTTTCGAATCTTAGAATTGAGGACTTGGTATGTTGGTAAAGAGAATTGGCGGGTTGGTTCAGCTTGAAGGAGCGTCTGCTGGCCGTATCCTCGTGCACCCCAGGCTCCACCTCCGCTTGTGAGCTGAGTCTGGCTCTCTGCATCTCTCGTCTCGACGACCGGATTCCCTCCGCCTCCAGCAGGCTGTTGGTCTCCTCTTCTATTGGAGTTCTGATTCGAAGCCTGGGCACGACGTGATCTGCCCTGCCCCCCAGGTCCTCCGTCTGGATCTGAACGTCTGCCAGGGGGGGGCTTCCGGCGTGCAGGTACCGTGGTGTCGCGCCGACCGACTGACCCTCCACGTGCCTGCCGCTGAACCCCCCGCCCCCCGCGTCCTCGTGCATCAGTGCCCGTCTCTGTGCTTCCTCCTGAGTCATCATCCCCCCCGGCTCTACGCCAGCCCGCCTGGTTGGGCGGCCGTGCCGGCCCGCGGCCCCGTCATCGCGGGGCGCGGCGCCGTGCGGGCTGGCGTGTAGTCGGAGGTCCTCCCCGTTTCCCTGGCGGGCATAAGTTGTATCATCGTCAACATTTGCCGGAGCAGGGGCACGGGGCTCCTCTGCGCGCATTTGTCCTTCTGCGCGCATACCTCGTTGATCATCCACTCTCATGCGTGGATCATCCATGTGCATGCCACGAGGATCATCTAATCTTATATTGCGAGGACTTCCATTCATATCCTCCATCATATAGTGTTCACCTTCGCGAAGAGTCTCAGCAAAGCGAGGGTTTCCTCTCTGGTCTCTGAGGACAAAGGTTCTCCTCGGGTCCTGAGAGTTGTAAGAGTTCCTTGAGTCAACTCTCATGACCCTGCCTTGCTGCTGTAATCTTCCTTCATCCAAATCCTCAAGCAATACCAGATCTCGGGGCCTCCTCACCATCACTCCGCGGTCATCCAGTGGTGCACCCTCACCACCGCCTCCAAAGGTCCAGTACCGCTGTCGCTCATCACCGCTCCAAGCCAGTCGACCACCGCCGCGCTTGGGAGGGTTGACACCCATGTGGATGGCAGCATCAGTGCAAAAGGTAGGTAGGTAATCCCACCAAGTACGCTCTTCGCTGTTATCACGGTAGTTGCCTCGTTCATCCACTCGAATATACGAGATGCGTTCTGAGTCGGCACTATCATCACCCACTGCTTTGCGGCTTTTTCTGTGAAGGAAATATAATTACTTGAGTATTAATAAATGAAGAAGCTACCTATAAAAGGTGACATAAATCATATAATATATACATATATTCAAGTTACAGACTGAGTGATATATAAAGGGTACGCCCGGTACGGTTTCAGTCTCATGTGCTAATGGTATCTTGGTACATTTCCAGGCTAACTTACCTAACACACAAGTATAATAAGTCAAATATTAATATAAGTATTATATTTGCTTCCTGTGGTGGAGTGGTCTTGCTACTGGACCAGTAATCCGAGTTCAATTCCTGAAGTGTCTATGGGAAGATATTATTGAGATGGAATTTATGCTGTAGGACTATTTGGTTTCACTGAAATAGCACAAAGCTCACCAACACACCATAACAATACTCTCACAGTTTCCAATATTAAATAGCATTGTTTTATGAACAAAACATAAACTGTATTTGTATGTAACATGTGTGATGCACATAAATAAAAGGGGATGTGTCGGATGGTTGAAAGCCACAGTTGCTCGCGCGTTTGGGGCTAGCAACACGTATTATGAAAAACATGCATCCTCCTTCATTCACTGTCCCCCCCTTCACTCACTCAACCCCACAATTTGCCGGAGGATAATAGGTTTTTCACAATACGTAGACGGAGGTCTTTTAAAAAAAAAATTGTATGAATATTCACATATACTGTACAGTACAAAATATACAATACAGTAGGACAATGTCTAGTGAGAGAAAAGCTTAATAGGTGGCATTGGAAGAGTTGTCCGAGATTGCGACATGAGACAGTGGCAGTGTGTCTTTGAGATAGAGGAGCTGCAACAAGCCAGGAGGAGGCAGCTAGCCACCATAGGTCTAGGAAGGTAAGACTACGGAAGAGCCGGTTGCAACACTTGCCTATCTTGTTTCACCTGCCATTTGGAGTAAAAACTGGCTTCATCCTTGCGAGTGATCCACTAATATATAATTGACTTTTGACCTGAGAAGAGCTCTCAATTAATCAGAATTATTTACTTAAATTTCAGTTCAATATGAACATTTGAACAAAAGAAAAATTCAATCTGCAGAGCGCCTTTTGGCCCAAACGATGCAGACCTCTTCTTCCCCACATCTCTATTAGTTCTTTCCCTACACCAAAAATATCTCCCGCTACAACCTATATCCCCTACACTTCACCTATATTTATTATACCTTGATTCTAATGAGTTCTAATCGAACCAATATACTGATCTTTAGCCGATGATTTTTTTTTCAAACTTTCGATAGAATGGGATCTGAGGTGGCGAATGGATAAGTCAATTTTAATTTGTTGCCATACTTTTTTATCTATCTTCATTGTTTTCTTCTGTCTTCTTTTTATTTTTTTGGCATGCAGCATAAACATTTGGTATGCTCATATATCACCCACCTAAAGTCCTGCGCTATAAAGCCAAACCGCATACCCAACCCTGAAAACCCCACTCATAATGCAGGATTAACACTTAGCTGCTATTTTTGTCAAACATTCTGACCTTATCAGCCATTCAGTTCTGGTCTAAGAGCCCATTCAGTACCGGTGACATCGTTTTCATTATATTCTGGCAACTATTATATGCTTTTATTTAGCTTAGGAAGGACAACTACACATTAACACTTAAAGAGCGGGGCCCGACTTAAGTCCGTATCTAAAAAGCAGCAAGTTAGGAGCATTATTAAGGCTTTTAAAGGGTTAAAATCGAGTGCAAATGGCCGGGAGAACAGCAGGCCACACGGCCGACACCCAGGGCATACCGCCGCCCACTGACTCACGCTCCCTCTGTTCTCGAGAGGCCGGCAGTGTAGCCAGTAGTGAGTGTAGCTGGAAAAAATATGCCGCTATACGCTAAACTCCCATGTTGGTGGTACCACTGCATCAAAACGACGAGTGCTACGTAGCTCGTTCTGGTCTCATTTTGAAGCTTGTAGCGCCTAGTTTTTTGCTGAATACATTTCTTTTCATGCAGATACTTGATTGATCATTCAGGAGGGCCTGAATATGCCCAAAATAGCCCAAAACCTCCCGCTAGACGAGGGTTAAGAGGCTGTAGACTATCTCGATTAACCCTTTCAGCTGCCATATATATTTCCAAGGCTTCATAAAGTTGTCTATATGTAGCTGAAATAAAATAAAACAAGACATCACCGGTACCCTACTCAATTGTAGAAGTCTTTAACCACGTCAGTACGGGTGACGCCATTATTCCTTATGTTCTGGCAGTTATTAGGTTTTATGCAGCTTAGGAAGCACGTCTACTAATCAGAGATGTATTATAACTCCATGAATTTGTTGACCATCATAAATCCGTTTGAAACAGTAAAATCGTCTAATGATCGCTAGAATAATCTAAAAACACGTCGACTTTTTCTATTGCACTAGACATATCAAAAGCCTTCGATAGAGTCTGGCACAAATCTTTAATTTCTAAACTACCCTCCTTCGGTTTCTATCCCTCCATCTGTGCCTTTGTCTCTAATTTCCTTTCCGGACATTCCATAGCCGCGGTTGTGGACGGCCATTGTTCACTTCCTCACCCTATAAACTCCGGTGTTCCTCAGGGCTCTGTCCTATCTCATATTCTTTTTCTAATTTTTATAAATGATCTCCTCAACTGTACCTCAATTCCCATCCATTCATACGCAGACGACTCAACCTTACACTACTCCATTAGTTTTTCAGAACGCCCCAGCCAGCAATCCCTCAACGACAAATGTAATGAAGCCATAGAACTCTTAAATTTTGATCTAAATACTATCTCCAATTGGGGCAGAGAAAACCTTGTTACCTTTAATGCTTCCAAAACCCAATTTCTCCATCTATCTACCGGTAAGGAACTCCCAGCAGACTATCCCTTATTCTTCAACAATACAAAAATCAATCCTTCATCTTCTCTCAATATTCTTGGTGTCTCCTTTTCTTCTGCTCTCAGTTGGAAGGACCATATTACCAGTCTTGCTAAGGCAGCCTCCCAGAAGCTGGGTGTGCTCAACCGCCTTAGGGGGTTCTTTTCCCCTGCACAGCTTCTTGCTCTGTACAGGGGAATAGTGCGTCCTTGTATTGAGTATTGTTCACATGTGTGGGGAGGTTCCTCTCACACCGCTCTCCTAGACAAAGTTGAAAGGAAGGCCTTTCGTATCATTAACTCCCGTCCACTCACCAACTCTCTGCAATCTCTCTCTCTCCGCCGCAATGTTGCATCTCTCTCGCTATTTTATCGCTACTATAATAATCAGTGTTCCTCAGAGCTTTCCCAGTGTATACCACCTCCTTTACGTAGGGCACGTGGTACCCGTCTTGCAACTCAATCCCACCCCTACTCTGTGCAACTCTCCAACCCAAGAGTGAAATGTTACTCTCAAACTTTCTTCTACTCAACAGCTGAGCTCTGGAACTCTCTCCCAGAATCAGTCTTTCCCTCTTCCTATGACTTAAATTGCTTCAAAGTCAGTGTGTCCAGGCATTTTGGCTCGAACGTCCCTTGATTTTGGCCCTGTCACTCTTTCAACTATTGGGGAGGCACTCGCTATAGGCAGTTCTGCCTTTTGCCTCCCTCAATCACATAGAAAAAACAAAAAACAAAAAACCCGCACTGAAAGGGTTAATGTATGTACAGTATGTATGCACTGATAAATTATTTTGTCTTTGTATTGTGCTGCTCCTGTTTTGGTGTATTTGTTTTGTTAGTTTTACACTCTCATTTATACATACAGTACTGTACATATATAAATTTAAAGACCGAGTGCTCCACACAGAGTGAGGTTCCGGTTTCATGTCCTAATGGCGGCGCTCCAGTCTACCCTGTTCAGAGCTGCCTCACTTGTCAGGATATTTTATTCAAGCTCAGACCATAAGTACGGATCCCACGTCTTTATTGGTCATCCCCTTGGTGCAGTTCCCCCCACTGTTCACAGACTTGCATCTTTTCACCCAACTTAGTTCATCCATCCTCTCCACATGCCCGAAACATCCAAGCCTACTGGTACGCATCTCATCACTGATTACTCTTGATGCCTAACCGTCTCCCCAACTCTTCACTAGATATCTTATCTTACAGACTACTAACCTAGATACCAATTTCCGAGTTGTGAAAGTTTGTCAGTGTACTAACCTGACCCTGTAGAGCGGGCATATGGACCACATGTAGCAGAGGAGAATGAGGATGATGATGATGGCCAACATGATGCACAGGATGACCACACCGGCCAGGTAGGAGTCACGCTGGCCTTCTACGTTGGCCAGGTCCACGGTCTGCAGAATGAAGGGGAGTTGATACCGTTCCAGATCCGATTACGCATTTCTAGTTTCAGTCTTCAGGCTATTATTAGACGATTTCATTAGGATTAGGAAGGGTATATCAAAGTCAGAGGGTTAATTGAGATAGTCTGTACTCTTATAATTTCCACAGATCCTTCATAAATTTCACAAAATCGTCTAATGATAGCCAGAATAAACTGTCAAAATGCGTCCTAATCTTTAATCAAGTTAAGGGTGACACACACTTGCATAACAAATGTTGCCAAAGCACCAACACCGAATTTCCTAAACTCAATGATATATAATGAATATGCATGCTGGGGGATAGTGCTAAAAACATGAGGGGAGATTTCCACTTGAGAGATTTTTTCTGGACCCATTTCTCCCTCATGTTTAGCCCCATTGCTTATGAGATTTTAGGATATTCGCCCCATTAGTTTGACAATTTTAAGAACTTTCTTCCCATGTCTGTCAATTTTTATTAACCCCTGCTGTACCGTAGGGTATAGTAATAAAAGTTCCCCCCAGTCCCAAGCAATGTGGCCAAAATGGCAGATAGAACACCCTTCCACTTCAAGAGATTAAGGAATACTGGCTCTCCCAGCATTCAGTGGGTCTTATATAAGCTGAGCAGTGTTGCCATATCGTCAAACGGTCGTGGTACCTGGTACAGCCTTGTACAGGCAGTTACAAGGAAAGTACACTACTGATGGCTATAGCCGTCTCTGGTACTGGGGAGTGACTTATCTACTGACGGCTATAACCGTCGCTGGTACTGTAAGGGTTAAGACCTTTCGTGCCATTTAGATTTAATTAAGGGGAGAAGCATCCCAGGCCCCCCGCCCCCGATCCCCTCGAACACCTCGCAAGAGAAAGCGGTGGTGGAAAATTCTCACCCCTCCACCACAGAGGGGGTTATCTGCACCAAATAGTGGCGGGCGCTGGGGTCGCCGCATCCCTATGCCATTTGAAAATGTAGAAATGCAGAGGGAGAGAAAGATAGAAGGGGCTATGGAAAGTAGAAGACACCAACCCTCACTCTGACAAAGAGTCAGCCCACCATACCACATATACATACATACTGTACATACTGTACAATGGTTTAGCGTCATTTTTCCATTACATGCATTGTAACGGCTCAGACGGGGTTGCCTTTCACATACACATAGAAAAAACCAACACACATATACACAAACCTGTTGTGCTCCCTCAACCCTGGGCTGTGTGCCATTGAGCCGCTGGAAGATCTTCTCAATGTCCACGATGGTGTTGACCTTGTTTAAAACTCTGGCAGTCACCACACTCCTAGGGTTTGGAAGAGAGAGAGAGAGAGAGAGAGAGAGAGAGAGAGAGAGAGAGAGAGAGAGAGAGAGAGAGAGAGAGAGAGAGAGAGAGAGAGAGAGAGAGAGAGAGAGAGAGAGAGAGAGAGAGAGAGAGAGAGAGAGAGAGAGAGAGAGAGAGAGAGAGAGAGAGAGAGAGAGAGAGAGAGAGAGAGTTACGAGTCAAGAGAAATGAAGGAAAGACGAGGAGTAGGAGAAGTATAGAAAAGGAAGACAAAATAAGGACAATAAAAGAAGAAAGAGGTGGAGGAGAGGGCAAAGGGATTCCAAAATGGGTGGGAAAGCATTGTGTTAATATATATAAACTAATATTCAAATATAATATATCATCACAGTATTTCCAAATGATTAACCATTATTGACAAAACTATATCAATGATTAGCAAGACATATTTCAACTTTTCAGATATTATTCAGAAGCAGAGTTAACACTAGTAATACACTGTTTCAGGTAGCTAGATGATTTATGCCTGTTCCATCATTTAAGTCACACGTTCTGAATAATAGAAATACATGCTATATATTGGAAATTTATCCGAGTTTTAGAAAACACGTTGTCATACTATTTTATGGGTACTAATTACACTGTACTGCATTTTAAGTTTTACTAGTTCATGCACAAAATAATCTAACAGAGACTAGGTGCAGGTAATATTTAGTAAAAAGTTAATTACAAAGACTAAATACAGGTAATACAGAAGGTATAATTTAATAGAGAGACTAAATACAGATGGAGCAATTAATATTTAGTACAAAGTGGACTACAAAGACTAAATAACAAATGGAGACTAATATTGTAATTACTGATTGACACCAGGCATGTGATACAGAAGACAAATTTAATAGGCTCAAATACACATGACACTTAAAGTAAAGTTAATATAATTGATTGAGACCAGGCGTTTAATACAGAATATATAATTTAATAGGATAAAGTTAGTACAAGCCTAAAGTTAAGTTATAATAATGTATTGAGACCAGGCGTGTACCCTTCGAGCTACCATCTACAGCGCGTACAACAACATGAGGTGGTGGGGCGGTGCGGAGAAGACCAAGCCAATAACACTCAGGTGAAGACACTATAAACGCTCCTTCAGGGGGGAGCACAATTGTATTTACACATTTGGATAAAACAGTATCAACACACAAAACACTTAGCCTACATATTAAGGGGACAGTGGTTATTTTTGGGAGTCTTATTTTTTAATATATAAATATGTTTTTTAGTTTCCTCGCTAGACCTTTATCAAGCTTAAGCAAAAAAACACTCCCTAGACTCCCTTCAAGATAAATTTATAAACTTTTTGATAAAAAAAATTCCTGGCCAAAGGCCACTTTCTCTTAAAATTACAGGCTCGCTATCGCTCGCCAGGATTTTTGTTTACACCTAAATGGCACAAAAGGTCTTGATATTGACAAATAAATGGGACGAAAAGTCTTAAAATCGCCAAACTAATGGGCCAAACCTCTTAAAATCTACAAACTAATGGGGCTAAACATGAGGAAGAAGGGGGGCCAGAAAACGACCCATTTCCCCTTAACCCCTTCAGGCTATGACGCATTTCGGTTCTGTTATCTGGTTAGTATTAGACGATATTACTCAGAGTAGGAAGGGTATATTGAAGTCAGGTGTAACTGAAACAGTCTTTACACATTTAATTCCAGCAGATCCTTCCTAAGCTGTATACAATTGTGTAATGATAGCCAGAATAAGCAGTCAAAATGCGTCTTAATCCTCAAGGGGCAAAATGTTCTAGATACAGTAATGTTATTTGGTCTAATTATATCTTCTTAATCAAAATCCTACAGTATCTACTACTACTACAACTAATCTATCTATCTATCTATTTACTCAGGCCCATTCCCCATTTTTTTTCTGGGGGTGGCCGACTCGAGACAGAGCCCGAACAGGGACAACACAACACAACAGAAAAACAATGAACACAAAAACACAAAACACAAATTCACACACATCTAAGTCACCCCGAAGAAGACCCAGAGACCAGGGATCACCAAGGTCACTCCAGCACTCCCCTGGCACCCGACCACATACAACTAATACTTTATATAAAACAGTGTTTAGAAGCTAACCTATTCAGGGTTAGTGCAGACACCCAGACACTTGCAGAGGTCAAAAGTTGAGATTCGATACTTCTAATAATAGTCCATCTCAACCTCAACTCGGAGACTGTCAATTTAATATACTGTTTTCAATTTTGTGATTGTACAAGCCATGGATGATATCTATCAAACCTATACGTCTTGTTATCTTCAAAGTAATAGCTTTTCCACACATTCTTTAGATAAAGATAGTACAAAACCATGCACTAAAAGCTTTTGTCCATCATGTTATATGTTGGGTGACAGCAAGATCACATCATGCGGTTTACAGTCACTCCGGCCCCTAGTCACTCCATCATCTCTCCGGCCCCCTTCCCACGTCATGCCCCCTACAACTCACTCTGGCCACTGTTGCCATCCAGATCATTATCCTGACTTACTGGCCAACCTAACCTTACTAACAAAGACTCCTTCTATGGAGGGGCATCCAAAGTGACAAGAGACTTTACCACAGCACTCCATATCTTGGATGCCTCTCCCCGCCCTGGATGTCGTTGTCTCTCTGACTTAATGTGTCCACTCCAACATCCCACCTGTAACTTCAATCAGTGAGCACTGTGTATGTCACATGCAAGGCGCAGCAGAGACACTCATAAACACCAGATCCGATGAGCACGCATTGCCATCATATTATAAATCTATAGGCATACAACCCCATGCCCTAAATACATTAAAACTACTGTATGCTCTACCACTGTACCAATAACTATGAAAATGATAACAAAATTGTTATCTGTCTTGATAACGTAATGCTTAGTGTGCAGAATTTTGGTGTGAGTATCCTAGGTTCGAGTCCTTGAAGTGCCACATGTATTAATTAATTTAATTGATTTCATTAGTTAGGTTTATTTGAAAACTAATTGGTGTGTTGGTGAAATCAAATATGAATCTATGAAAGGCAGTGATACAATGGTAGAGCCTAGATCTTGTTTCTTAAGGGTTTGGAGTTCGACCCTCCACAAGGTATCCATGGTGCTATTATACAGGTACCATTCTAGGCTAAAATTTTTACACTTGTATAAATTGTACATCCACGATTACTCAGGTTATTAAACTATCCACCCAGTTCTATCTATCTAGCTATATACTCAGGCACATACCCTACAGCTGGGGGTGGCCGACTCGAGACAGAGCCCACCCAGTTACTTTTGTCAAATGACTTTACATAGAAATGGGAAGAAATTCTTTAAATCAAAGTTTAAACTGATGAGATATGACAAATGTATTCATAAGGATGGGACTTGTCAGCCTTGGTTGGCAACCCATCTAGGGGAGACCTTATAAAAAATCAGGGTGGATGGGACACGTCAGCTTTGGTCAGCAACCCGTCTAGGGAAGTAAACCTTGTACAAATCCTTACTGCTCACCTACGGGTGAAGCAGGTTGGCGGATGGACTAGTCAACCACTGTTGAAAAAATAGGACTAAAAAGATACTAGAGGGCCTCAGCAGAGTCGGACGGACCCAAAGTTGAGTGGTTAATCCTGTAAATCCTTGAAAAAACTGGCATGGGTTGTCCTCCTCACGGGGGACAGGTCTGCTTGGGAAGGTTTTGTGTATGGCCACCCTCATAAAGGGGAGTCCAGCGTCCGGCAATAAATAGATATGACAAATATCTTAATTATTTCCATTTCCTGCCTGGTTAAGTACCATTAGGTACAAGTGCCACTGATTCAGACAACATCAGCTGTTTGGTTACAAGATGAATGTACAGTCGCGCTAATAAGTGATGTCTCGGCACCAAGTATGTTTTGATAAAAAATTGGTATCAGCAATATCTAAGCTTCATTTTTTCATATCGAGTGAAAAACACAAACATGTTCCTACACTTACCTACTCTATTCAACATCTGACAGACATTATTACAGCACAGAGCGAGTCAAATGTAATGACAGCTGAGACATGACTTATTAGCGCCCTGTACAGAAAGCCAATATATCTGTGTCTGTATTAATTGTGAGGTAATATTTGTCAAATACAGCACTGTATAACATAACTTTCTGTTTCATCCTTCCTCACCTTACACACAAGTTACAGTCTACGAGAGACATATCGCTACTGGCCCCTGGGTACTAAATATTAAGAGTTTTAAAATAAGTTAGAGGTTTAATATATCTATGAAGTAACTTATTTATATCTATTTATATATTGTTGGATATAAGTGTATGTACCGGTATATATATACTGTGTGTGTATATATATATATATATATATATATATATATATATATTCTCACATGGTCAAATTCCAAGGAAAGAGATTACTTTGGAAGTGAACCAGGCGGGGAACACATGTTGGCAAAAGATATTTTCAAAATCCACAAGAACAAATCTTAATTTATCTTCATGCCTGCCTGACACACAGGCATGCAAGTGTGAACTTTGATCTCCTAAAAGTGTCACCTTTTGTAAAGGAAACAAATAGGAAATTGCAACACAGCAGTTATGTGGGAGCCCCTGGTTCCAACACCATCTTCAGTTCTTCACACCTATAAGATGGGAGCATTGAACGCAGTACACACTGCTCCCAAATGTAGGTTTGTTCAGCCTTACTGACACGTGTATGTGGGTGTTGTGTGTATGTATCGGTGTGTATATGGGTGAGGGTGTATGGTGTGGGTATATATTGGTGTGTGTATGTGCGTGAAGGTGTGTGTCGCTGAGGATGTGTGGTGTGGGTGTGTATGTGTTACTTTTATTTAGTTATTTTAAGTATCAAGCGTTATTTAAGCAGCCAGTTTAACAAAGTAATCAATATCTAAGAGGCACATTATTTCTACAACAGCACTTTTGTTGTTGATATAAGAATATTAAATGTGCAAATAGCTACCAACATTGTTTGTCAGTATAGCGGTTTATATTCCAGATTACTGTCCAGACTGCACCTTCAGGCACAGAAAATGAGGAACTATATTGAATACTCCCATTCCGGTATGACCGCCTCAGTGTTCTTATTGTACCAAACTGACAATCATATTATAATGTAAAACTTGCAAAATAAACAAACCAAAACTTATACGAACACAGTAAAAAGACAAAACAACGAATCAAAATCGCCATGTGGAAACAACGCTTAAGTAAAATAATTATTTATAAATAAAAGAACACAATCCACCACATAGGGTGTACATCACTACATCAGCAAGTTAATCTAGTTTCTATAACATAAATGTAGAAGAGATGTATATGTGAATAATAATAATAATAATAATAATAATAATAATAATAATAATAATAATAATAATAATCTCAGGTCAATTACTATGTGTAATTTGGCTGTAATAGCCAACAAAGAATTTCACCCATCCTCGTACTCAAGGGTGACGGTAACCAACCAGGGTTAGTGGAAAACTTTTGCGCCCGTATGCGGCGCAAACGCCTGGCTCCTAGGTAGAAATTCAAGATGCTATCCACTAAACAACAATATATATGAATGATGAAATATTGGGTCCAGAATGGTATCTTGGATTGCTGTGGTGATGATATGTAAATAGTAACTTTTAGGATGTCAAAGGCAGCACATGATGATGTTTTTTGTCTGTCATAGTGTGTATTAATTTCTGTGTGTGTCTTTGAAAAGGTCTTAAACAAAACTTAAGGGAAGACCTCAATGAAAATTCATTGGAATTGTTCCAATAAACCCAAGGATATAGTTATTATATTATAATGATGGTTCACTTGGATGCCATTGACTCTAGTCCACTGATAAGAATTTGTAGACCCCCTGTTTTTTTTTATGCAGTTATAACTATCTGGATTGATTTATGGATATAAATTGCTTTTCAATGAATAATATGTTAGTTATGCAGTTGCTGCATAGAACATTATAGTCATAAATTTGTTTCCAGAGATAAAGTTCCATAATTAAAAATAGGTGTCCACGAATATAACTATATGAGTGGACTAGAGACTATGGTTTCCGAGTGTACATCACATATAAACCGAATCAAGACAATATGTAATCCTTAGCTACCTACAGAGAAAATAATGTATTATTCTTTTATGCAATAATGAATTAGTTTAGGCAGTGTGCAGTAGGATATCAATATAACACCAACTAGAGTGAGCCACACACAACATTAAGGTGAACAAAAATACAAAAGTTGGATAACGAGTGGGTTTACACAGTTAGCAGGATATATACAGGTTAACCCTTTGAGTACCAGCGACGTGTGCAATATTATATTCTAGACATATTCAGCCGATATTATGAATCTTACGAAGGATCTGTGGTAGTTAAAAGGGTTGGTTGAGATAGATTGAAGCCTTATTATTGCTAGAGGTCCTTCCTAAGCTGAATAAGATCGTTCAATAGTTGCCAGAATATGATAAGGGTTAATCCCTTGAAAATCATGACACGCTTTGGCAGTTAATTCTGGCTATTAGACGATTATATATAACTTAGGAAGGATCTGTGGGGATGAAAAGGGTAAAGGCTATTTCAATTAACCCTTTCACTTCCATATACCCTTCCTAATCTAAACAAAATCGTCTAATAATAGCCAGAAAATATGACAAAATGCGTCATAATCGTCAAGTGGTTAACAATAGGGGGATATGTTTTGTGTTGGGAGGAGGTGTACAGGGGAGGGGGGGTATACGTGAGTGAGGGTATACAGGAGTGAGGGTATACAGGAGTGAGGGTATACAGGAGTGAGGGTATATGGGCGTGAGGGTATATGGGCGTAAGGGTATATGGGAGTGAGTGAGGGTATACGGGAGTGAGGGTATACGCGATTGGGGTATACGGGAGTGAGTGAGAGTAAACGGGAGTGAGGGTATACCAAGTGGGCTGACACAGTTTAGGATACATTTAGGTGGCTATATAGTACGTACGTTACTCAACATGTGAGTTAGCGTGCGTTTGAAGGGGTACCATATGCAGACCCGGAAAGCTTACATATTTCACGAAACATTTAGGTGGATATACACAGGTTTTCATTATAAGGTGAGAATGAATATGTGTGGAAAAGATATATGAGAGTGAGAGTACACCAAGTGATTACGAAGTGAGTATACACAGATTAGGCTTGGGTATGATGTGGATCACCAAATGGACCATAACATGGAATATGAGGAGGATATACAGATGCAACAATTATAAGTAGGTGGAATTTCAAAGGTCGGAAGCCATAAGAAAAGATTCCAATATATGAAATGGATTACCAGAGTTAGATACACAAAGGTAAAGATTTATAAGGCTATGATATATGAGGTGGATATACAGCGAATCAAATTGATAAGGTGGAGAAGTAGGCCTAGAGGTCATAAATTTAGAATTAAAATATATACGTTTGATTTTTTTAGATGGCAAATACACACACTTTAAACTGACTGTGGAGATAATATTGCTGGAATTGAAAGGGTAAGTATGCAAAAGACAAATAATTTAATATATCAGTTGAATATAATATTAATTATTAGGTTGTTAGACCCATATATAAACAGTCATTATTAATTAACGTTAATATAATGTAGTTGAATACAATATTAATGACGGTGGAAAGTAAAAGATTAGGCTACACGATGAGAATATACAAAGGTTACATTGATTATAAGGTTGATCGACTAATATGTAATCAGTCATTAATAACCCTTTCACTAACGGGAATGTCGTTTGTTGTATTTCAGCTATATTTAGACGACTTTATGCAGCTTAGGAAGGATCTGTGGTAGTTGTTGTTGTTGTTGTTGTTGTTCCCCAAGCTGCCTGGCCGAACAGCCCCAAGGCCCCGAGCAAGGCCAAGGCCATAACTGAGTGCCCCCACAGAATCCTCCCTGCCGACCACAATAAAGCCTGGGTGACCGAAGCCATTCCATGGCGGGAATCTGAGGAGGGTGCGGAAACGCCCGGGAAACCAAAGCCCCATCCAGGGCCCTGTGCCCCTCAGCAATTATGTGGTAGTTATAAGGCTTAATTGAGATAGTCTGTAGCCTCTTGATTGCTACACAACTGTTCTAAGCTGAATAAAGTCGTCTAATAATTGCCGGAATATAATGAAAAGGACGTCACCGGTAGTTAAGGGGTTAAGGTGGAAACAGAGATGTCTGAAACACTGGGAGTGACCTGACACAGTTGGGACATAACCCAGGTGAGGTTTACAGTGAGGTAGTGAGAGTAATATACAGTCTATAGATAGGCAGGTCGTCCCCACCCATGTGCCGCCGCCACCTCTTACTTAAAGGGGTCTGGGAACCTGGAGGTGTCGCTGGTGCTGTAGGGCGTCACAGTGCGGATCTCCACGTCCCCGCCAGTGATCGTACGCAGGGTGTTCTCGATCTCCTCCTGAACAACACAAATGGCTTAGTTAGTAAGTGAAGAATGGTAAGTATCATCATACGCAGGGTTAAAAAAAAAATTAAAACCTATTCTGGCACCCTCCTAGTATGCATGCCAAGTATGGGCTCTCCATCTTGAAAGCTGAGTGAGTTGGGGGGGGGGGGCTCCCACCCACTTAAAACCTATTCTAGCACCCCCTTAGTATACATGCCAAAGTATGGGATCTCCATCTTGAAAACTGAGGGAGTAGTTCGTGAACAAACAGACAGACATAATTCTCACAGAAAGTGCCTTTTATATAGTAGCTTAACTGATTCTACTAATTGTCATAGGGAGATGGGGTCGGGTGCCAATTGGACTAGAAAATAGTCCGTCAGGTGCCTGGCCCGGGGAGCCGGTCTATGTTGTGAAGGGTCATGCCTGGAAGTAAAGTGGGTGGGCCATTGTGGTGGTGGGCTTCGCTGCGTGTCTGCCTGCTGAGATCAGAACCTCTCTGGGAGGTCTGGGAGCTGGGAGTCTTTGCTGGGGACCCCAAATAGGCCTAGGTCTATGGGTCTTCTCCTGGGCGATAGATGTGTGTGAATTTTTTTATATTTTATTGATATATTTTATCATTTTTGTGTGCTGTTGTTCCTGTTCAGGCTCTGTCTTGAGTCGGCCACTCCCAGGTATGGGGTATGTGCCATGAGTGTATACATACATACATAATTACTAATCCTTCTCCCCCTGGGGGTAAGGGGGTCCTTCATATTTAGTGGAGAAAAAGAATATGCCTCACGTATCCTACCGTGTGTCGTACAAGGCGATTAAAAGGGGGAATAACGCGCTGATGAGATCCGCCTGCAACAGTGGCGCTGCTGGGAGAACCACGGATGGAAGAAACTGACCTCCTCCCCCGCTGTCCCCTCACAAATGGGTCTCACAATACCCTACCTTCCCCCGGAGAGGTGCGGCTCCTGGGTCTATCTGGATGCCACAAGATTCCCATAAAGGGTAGCTTAGGGCTACTACAAAACCAACTAACCCTTCTGACATCAACCTCAATCTTTGAGCACGGATAGAAAGATGTGATGAGGTTGAGAGAAGGGAGTTCCACGTGATAAATAAGTGGTCATACTAACCCTTCTGACGTCGACCTCAATCCTACGGCAAAGGTAGATGAATGTTATGAGAAAGAGATGAGAGGAGGTGTAGACAAAGAGCTCCAGAAAATAATAACAATAATAATAATACAGTATATAAAAGCTTCTACTAACCCTTCTAACGTCGACCTCAATCTTGGCTCGCGGGTAGATGAAGGTAATGAAGCGCTCCACGTACTCCTCCCGGTAGACCTGAACCGGTACCGTCCGGCTCAGGGGCGGCGTCCCTGTGTGGAGGTAGGGGGTGGCTTAAGAGGAGATTTGAATTATTTTTTAAATAATTTTTTTTTTTTTTTTTTTTTTAGTTTCCTCCACAGACCTACATCAAGCTTTAAAAAAAAATACCACCTTAGAGATAAATTTCTGCATTATTCGGTAGAAAAACTCTCGCAGTCTTGGAGACACACAGGCTTTGCCATGCTCTCACGGATGATGGCCTTCTTAATGGTAATATTGAATTTTATCCTTTTTTCCACATATACTATTCTGGGTTCGAGTCCTTGGAGTGCCACATGTATTTGTTAATTTAATTAATTGAGTTTAGATGTGAAGTTGGTTGGTGTAAAACACATAATAACAGTACCGTACAGTAAATTATACTCTCACAAGTGCACATTGGTTCAAAATAACGTTAGTTCTAATACAAATATATTGGAATATTTATTTGTGTTAGAGACAGAATATAACACACCAATATATTTTAACATCTCAATATTAACTCACCTAAATCGTATGCAGTTACGCTCAGATTTATCACTTCATCCAATTCATTTTGATCGTTTACCTGAGGAGGAATAAATACATTAATATAATTACAATACTGCACAGAAATACAGTATGAAAACAAAATATTGACATAAGTAGCTTATCATTAATATTCATATCTTAATTTATGACAAGAAATAAACCCAGAAAAGTTGGTATTGAATATATGCAACATATGAGGAGGAACACTTTATTGACAGCGTTTTGCATATAATTTCATAGGTCCTGATGTAAAACATTGTCAATTAAGTACTCCTCCTCATATGGTGTTTATATTAATCTTAATTATGCCATCATTCTTGACATTACTAACACAACCACAAATCACTACATAAGTTCCATGGTCGAGCTAAGAACTGACTGGTGACATACTTTAGGCTGGGAATTAGTATTTTGTGAAAGGGCCGAGTCCTGACATAAAAAGTGGCAAATGACTGATTAAACATCAACAACAAAAACTACTACTACCTAGTAATACCACTACTTTATTAACAAGTATAGCTCCGTTCATCATTCCTTGGCTTCTTTTATGAACTTGAATCACCTGAAGCAAATTCTTGAAGCTTATGTATCACATTAACCCCGTAAAGGCGGCCTGTTTCTGATCGCCGTATCACCACCAGAGGGTTGTTTTGAGTTATGCAAGCTGGCTGTAGATCTGTAAAGGAATGAGTTGATGCAGTTTTTACCAGCATACACTCCCTGCTGAATAACAAGGCTAGGGTGGGTGCCCTGATGAATCAGGGACTTAGTGAATAGTTGCCACAGATTGCTAAACTAGACCGTTCACCAACAGCACTGACGTCTGCCAATAACTCACTGGCTGGCCCGAGGCTCGAACCGTCAACCTCACGGTTAGCAGGTGAACGCTCTACCAATCGAGCTACGGCCTGTGGAATGAGTTATTGCTAAGAAAATACAAATGGGTTATTTACCGTATTCTCAGGTCTGCGTAGAAACCAAGCTCATATTCATAGCTATTCTGTGGGCTTGTGAGTGGATTAGAAGGTGTTTTAGCGGGAATATTCCGAGCCCGAGACCAGGCATTTTCACAAGATTTTGTGTTTTTTCACTCGCTCTAAACAAAGGGTTACAAAAATTAAATATGTGGTAGAAAGTTTGTGTTCTAACCTGCAAATAGATACCACAATCTTCTTCCTAGCTGTCCTGCAGTGTTCACAAACACGCAAGGAAGTGGAAGCATTATGACATTTCCAGAGCGAACAATGGGTGATTGCGCAAGCGTGCACTGGCATGCAAGGCCTGTCGTATACTGAGCTCTTGAGAGAAGTGAGCTCACCTCACACAGACAGGCAGCCTGGTGGCATCTGGTAACCCTGATAGATACTTGGTAGCGCTGGGAGCATATTTTAACCTCGGTAAATGCAAAGAAATTCACCTCCTCATATAACGTGGCCTGTAACAGAGTCACCCAGGGTGTCATATGAAATGACCCGCCGTGAAGGTGTGAAGACATTCATTTATCTCATTTGCGTTGGGCTTAGTTTCAGAAAAGTATCCAGGGAATAATACACTCAATGATACATCATCACTGTTGTCAGAATACAGGACCCGTAAGAACACCAACATGTGGGTTAGAGACCAAAAAGCTACGGTTCGATGTACAGTACAGTCAAGTGCATAAATGGCGATGCACCCATTTGAATTAGTATTGAACACAAACGAGACAATACAATGCTTAATTTTACCCCAGATGCTTCAGAATTTGGCATAAAATGTTCAAAGATTGGAATGGGTGTAACCTTATATAAACTGTACCACGCCCATTGCCATCAAAACCACCTCCGTCACCACCTCCACCCCATCCACCAAAATCAAGAACACACCCCTTTTAGTCTGTTTATTTTTAGCTGATGGTAAATTGTCAAGTCCTTACTTTAATTTCTCATCTATAACCGAGATTCTGAGCAAAATATTTTGTGAATTATGAAAAATTGGAAAAGTATTTATATGATGCAGAGACATTAATTTCATATTTTTCTATTACACATAGAAACAAAATAAGTTACTTGGCACTTACCCCATGTGTTTTTTTTTTTGGGGGGGCTGAAGACAGCCCGAATAGAGACATTACAACACATCAGAAAAAACAAAAAAACAAAAAAAACATAAAATAACACGCATCTATGTCGTCCAGTTGAAATACCCAGAGATCCAAGCCCATTTGGGGTCCCCAGCAAAAGATCCAGGTCCATAGTATAATATAATAAGACCAACCTGTTGATAGGAGACTGGGAGCTGTTTGATGACCGTGATGTCTCCTGTAAGACTGTCCACCCTGAAGTTGGAACTGAAGAGGCCTTGCTCCAGCTTGTACCGCACCTTGTTGTTTGGCTCGTTGACGTCCTTGTCAATCGCCTGGGTAGAGTAGACATCATTAGTATAGAATAATTTAAACAGGCATACAATGAGATATATCAGTCACATTGCTATACAAGTAGAAATAGTGTTGCCAATCTATTATATATCTAATTACAAGAATGTGTTGATTTATGAAAGCGGACTTGACATCACAAACCATGGTTGAATGCAAATAGTCACTGACTGCTGACCAGATCATAAAGTCGAGTCCATGATCAATGCCGAAGAATTCTGAGATTATTTATACTGGAGTTATAAAACAAAAATATAGCAGAGAGAATATTTCCTTTCGCAGCAATTGTGCATACTGTATTGTTGATTTATAGATGTCTTTTGGTAGTTGAAATTTGGGATTGTGGCTGATCATTCCATGGAGGAGTTTGTGAGTATTGCCATTATACAATTCGCAAACTACAGAACTATCTAACTGATTAGCATTTCATTTGAATGAAGGACGAATGTGGGTGCATGGATTTGGATTTACTTATTTTTCTGATTTGTTCTTTATCTATTTGTATGTAAATTATACTGTAAAAATTGCAAAATAAGCAAACCAAAACTGGGACGACTCAAGTTAAAGGCAAAATAACTTTTCAAAATCGCTATGTGAAAATAACGCTTACTAAATTAAATTATGAAATAAAAGAACACAATTCACCACATAGGGTGTACATTACTACATGTACACCCTCGATCATGCTGATCAGGTGCTAGTATTTAGATGCGACATTGAACTACGGCCCTTCTCATATCCACCAACGCAAAGCGAGATTGAGCGTGAGTGTCAAATAACCTCATCCCACAATCTCTTGTGTTGAGTCGAGAGCGCAACCCCTGCTCATTGCAGGTTCCATATATTAACCCGGCAAGTGCAGGAAGACTCTTAAGAGTTTCCCCGGGCGACTGCGGGAAGACTCTTAAGATCCTGGGCCTAAAAAAATCCATTTAATACACCCCAAAAAAACTTGAACCCTTTTTTTGTTTTGCCCCTGGGCCATGCCAAATATCACTCCTCCACATCCCCTCCTTCCTTCAGTTATCACCTATTTTCCCTGTTATTCCCTTATTCTGTGGTCTATTTTCGTGCTAACATTAGCGAGTTGCAAGCAGGGCGTTGTCATCACTGTTACCAAGAGAGAGAGAGAGAGAGAGAGAGAGAGAGAGAGAGAGAGAGAGAGAGAGAGAGAGAGAGAGAGAGAGAGAGAGAGAGAGAGAGAGAGAGAGAGAGAGAGAGAGAGAGAGAGAGAGAGAGAGAGAGAGAGAGAGAGGAGAGAGAGAGAGAGAGAGAGAGAGAGAGAGAGAGAGAGAGAGAGAGAGAGAGAGAGAGAGAGAGAGAGAGAGAGAGAGAGAGAGAGAGAGAGAGAGAGAGAGAGAGAGAGAGAGAGAGAGAGAGTATCGATCGACAATCTCTCTCCAGACGTGGGGAGGAGTGGAGGGGAGGGAGGTTGCCTCAGCCATAACTTATGTAACTCCCGGCCTGTATCGCCGATTTTGACCATCCAAACGCTGTTTCCACTTGTTTTATTGCTGTAACAGGTTAATACCTTTATAATCAACGTAAAATAGGCGCATATGGATAAGTATTAATGCTATTTATGGTAAAATAACGATGTTAGTGATGGGAACAGCTCAAATACGTGCGCACAGGCGTGTGGTGTCTCATACCCCCCATGCGCACGTCTTAGGTTAAATAGTAGATAACACATTTTAATGCCAAGTCATATAAATCTTGAATAGTAAATGCATTAAAACTAAGAAGTGTCATTAGACCATCAGAGGTTTAGAAAGAACTATTATAGGCAAGAAGTTAGACTGACTCACATACACTACCACAACCTTATTAAAGCTTTTCTCTTTAGCCAGAGTAATAGATAAAATCAATATCAATCTGACTCACCAAAACCTGCAGCGGAGTTCTAAGTGCGCTCTGGTCAGGTTTCATAACAGCCTGGTAGACGCTCTTCTGGAATGTCGGGGCCTCATCGTTGACATCCTTCAGTCTGAGGATGATCTTAGCATAGGCTCGGTTACCCAACCCGTTGTTGTCCGTGGCCTCAACTCGCAGGTGAAGTTCTAAGAAGGAATGGACGTTTCAGGATATAGTGACTACGACGATACTATATCTTACAGTTACTAAGATATGATCATGATGTGTGTGCTGGGTTGATGGAATTTGATGCTCTTACAGGTGTATATATATATATTTAAGTTTACTGTAGTTTATGAGTCTAAGGTTCTGTTGTTGTTGTTGTTGTTGTTTTTCCCCAAGCTGCCTGGCCGAACAGCCCCAAGGCTCCGAGCAAGGCCAAGGCCACAACCGAGCGCCCCCACAGAACCCTCCCTGCCGACCACAATAAAGCCTGGGTGACCGAAGCCACTCCATGGCGGGGAGCTGAGGAGGGTGCGGAAACGCCCGGGAAACCAAAGCCCCACCCAGGGCCCTGTGCCCCTCAGCAATTATGAAGAGAAAGTCGAGGGGCAAAGGAAAGATGTGACGCTTTGAAATCCAATCTTGGTAGATTAGGAGGTCAATCCACGCAAGAGACGCCGTCACTTGAGATCTAGAAAATATATAAGTAAAAGGAACAGTCAGAGTAAGCTATGGGTATGGCAGAGATCGCTCAGTTCTCACTCTGATAGACCAGCCCATCACCACATGACTAGAACCCAATCCTCTCAGCATCAGCTAGGAAAGGCCCTAGAAAGCCGCCTTTGGCGGGGGGATAGCTCCCCTATTTCAACCCTTTTCGGGGTTGGGCACCCGCCCTCTAAGGTTCTGTAATTTATTGTTGTAAGTGGGTAAGACAAATCATTTACAATAATAATACAAATCATCTGTCTAAATATGCACTACCCTCCTCTTTTATAGATCTCTGTCTCGTTACCTGACTTTCTCTCTATATCGAACTCCCTGGTGTTAGATGCGCATGTGATGAGTCCACTGAAGGCATCCAACTGCATCTTGTCAGCCAAGTCTCCCTCCAGCAGGGTGTAGCGGATGGCCCCGTACACACCCTTGTCCGCGTCAGAAGCCGACACCTGAAGGCGGATGAGGTAGGTAAATTTTAGTAAAATAGATTCATGTTAGCTTAGGTAAGGTTAGTTTAGGTTGTAGCAAGGTTAAGTAAAATAGATTCAGGTAAACTTGCAGAAAGTAAATTTAGGTAATAGTGCATTGATTCATGGTACTGTTATATTAATATAAACATGAAGAAAACTTATTATGCAGAAATTTGCAGCAACTGACCCTCAAGATGGTAGTTCCCGCAGTGATGTTCTCGTAAACATCCGTCTCGTACACAGACTGGGTGAAAACGGGTGGATTGTCGTTCTGGTCCACCACGTTGATCTTCACTAGGGCAGTACTGGATGCCTGGCCTGTACCTGACACCTGACGAGCCACCACCTGAACAACAACAACGCAAAATATATAATAACAATACATTAACGTTTTTTCTGTATGACCAGGCCGGGCTTCGAACCCGGGCCTGTAGCTTAGCCGTCCATCACAAAACCAACTAGACCACCGAGGTGCTTATGTTACAGTCTAGCACTTTGCATATCCTATCTTACCTTGAATTCTGTTCCTCACCTTGGATTAACACCCATAATCCTAAATATGGGAGGAGGGTGACCTTTATCTTTGCCAAAATATTATCATATATATATATATACCGGTATATATATATATATATGGAACACAATAAAATGTACAATTGAAGAGGGTAAGGGGAATGCCAGAGTGAGGAAGACTTCCAGTCGCCATTATAGTTTAATGAAATTCCTAAGAATATTCCTGTAAGTATGCACACAAAATCCAAGAAGGAAACAGTGGATGAATTCCTCTTACTTGAAATTTCTGTATGTTCGTAAGTTTGTAAATGCATGTACACACAATCAGTTTCTAAGTGTCGTGTCAAGCATTGTAACGCAGAATGCTTGGAAACCGACGCAGTAAAACTGAAACACCATTCATATTCGAACATGGTGCTTTAGCATTAAGCAGAGAAACTGCTGGGCAGGGTACTCATATATCACACTTGATAACTGATCGTGTGGGCCGGCCTTTATTAAGAGGATTATATAAATTTATTTTTTATTTTTTAATATAGCCTATACCGGTATATATATACAGTATATATATATATATATATGCCCAGGGGGTAAGGGGGCCTTCATCTAATGGTGGAGGAAAAAAAGAATATGCCTCATGCATCCTACTGCGTGTCGTACAAGGCGACTAATAGGGGGGGATGGCGATAGACTTGTGGACCAACAGCCATTACTAGACAATAAAGGGCGGGTGCCCAACCCCGAAAAGGGTTGAAATAGGGGAGCTATCCCCCCGCCAAAGGTGGCTTTCTAGGGCCTTTCCTAGCTGATGCTGAGAGGATTGGGTTCTAGTCATGTGGTGATGGGCTGGTCTATCAGAGTGAGAACTGAGCGATCTCTGCCATACCCATAGCTTACTCTGACTGTTCCTTTTACTTATATATTTTCTAGATCTCAAGTGACGGCGTCTCTTGCGTGGATTGACCTCCTAATCTACCAAGATTGGAAGCCAAAGCGTCACATCTTTCCTTTGCCCCTCAACTTTCTCTTCATACTTGCTGAGGGGCACAGGGCCCTGGGTGGGGCTTTGGTTTCCCGGGCGTTTCCGCACCCTCCTCAGCTCCCCGCCATGGAGTGGCTTCGGTCACCCAGGCTTTATTGTGGTCGGCAGGGAGGGTTCTGTGGGGGCGCTCGGTTGTGGCCTTGGCCTTGCTCGGAGCCTTGGGGCTGTTCGGCCAGGCAGCTTGGGGAAAAACAACAACAACAACTAGACAATAAAGTCTTTATCTTAGCACTGTCTTGGTATGGCACTGCCGAGGCTAGTGGGGTGTGGATAGGTGCCACAGGGGACTGAGCCTTACCTGGGCGCCGTTTGGCACCACACCTGTGTCGGCAACAGTGTTTGCATGTTGGAGCAGTGTTGGGGCAGGACTTTATTGTTCTATAGTCCAATTGTCTAATATACAGTAGAGTCTTGTTATGGTGCTGTCTTTTTGTAACACTGTTAAGGCTGGTGTGGTTGCAGATACTGCAGGTGCAAGTGCTGCAGGGGGACTCTGTTGAGTCTTGCTGAGGCACGGTTAGCACTATACCAACATCAGCCACAGTGATGACTTGGTGGGGCAATGCTGTGGCAGGACTTTATTGTACTACAGTACACTCCAACTACTGAAAGGCAACCCCGTCTGAGCCGTTACAATGCATGTAATGGAAAAATTACGTTAAATCAATGAATGTATGTACAGTATATATATATATATATATTTTTTTTTTTTTTTTTTTTTAGTGTCCTCCCTAGACCATCATCAAGTAAAAAAAAAATACCCCCAAGTTCCCTCTTAATTTAAATTGTGCATTTTTCGGTAGAAAAATTCCTCCTAAATTGCATGCTTGCGATCGCTTGCAAGGAAAAAATTGACAGCTAACTGGCACGAAAGGTCTTAAAATCGCCAAACTAATGGGGCGAATGTCTTAATATATTAAAAGTAATGTGGTCAAACATGAGGGAGAAGGTGGTCCAGAAAAACTCCCTTATACAGAGAAACTGATAAGCAGCGTACTCGTATATCACACTTGAAAACTGATCATGTGGGCCAACCTCTCGTATCTCAACTTGAACTATAGATTCATTATTAGTAGGCCAAACAGCTTGACCCCTAACCTCTGTAACTCATAATGGGGCTACAGCAAACAGGCTGTAAATTTGCACACCGATTCCCTGGGTGACTTTTTCCAAATGGTAGAAATAACAACTCAATTACTAAAGTAGGTTTTGAGTTATGAGAGGGTGAGGTAAATTTGTTTGGCCTACCTATAATGAATAAGGTACAAGTCTTTATGAAATTAGCTTTGAACTCAAATTTTCGCTCTTTTACCTTGAACTCAATAACTGGGCGCGTCTCAAAGTCGAGCAGCGCCTTGTTCTTGACCTTGATGATAAAGTCGGAAGAGTCTCGCACAATACTAGGCTCCACGGTGAAGATACCCTCATCGCCTTCCAATGACAGCGCAAACATCCCTTTTAGACCCTGAGAGGAGGAGAGTAAAGTTAGTATGATATCAGAGGAAAACAATAATAGTCTGTATATTTTCTAATCAGTCTATCCACTTTCATCTGCCCCTCCATATCGCCGTGCTACCCTATTTATTAAATATTAAATGCTAAAACACACACAGACACACAAATGCTCTATTCTAAATAATAAATACAAGCTAAAATTGAAAAAAAAAACATACAACACAGAATGTACTCCCAATTTATGGAAGGTGAAGATTACATTAATTATTGTTTTAACCCACTCACTTCGGCTGATTTGGCTGATTTACATATCGGTAAACATCCTACTGTATGTACAAAAAGCGCTATACTGCGGGCGACATACATACTGTACACGTTTTACTAGTACCAGCTGAGATGGTTGCACCAAATTTCCCCGTTTGTTGACAGATGCTTCAAAGAGGTTTTAAGCTTGCCACCCATACTTATATCAGTGTGCTTAGTACATTGGTTGAGGAAGGGTGTGTGTCCAAAGAAGAGGTGTATTAGAAGCTAAAAATGAATGAAAATAAGGCCCCTTCTCCATGAAATTGTGACAGCTATATACAGTACCAGGTACGAATATAAAGTTCCTTTCATCTTAATTTCAACAACTCTTACTGTCTTTTAAACACTAAACATTATAAAATAAAGGTAAATATCATTGAGTTATCCATATTCCCTTATTTATCCAAAATTCAGGATCGAATTTCCCGTCAACTGGAAAAACAAAAGGCCTATACTAGACTCGCATACCCCCCCCCCCCCCCCCCCAAAAAAAAAGTTGGTGAAAAATACCCTGTGGGACTCCTCCACTGTAGTCGTATGCTGTGTTTGTTGTGGTATTGTCTCACAGAATACGACATACCACACCCATAACAAAAGCTTAGATACTTATATTTATTGGCTGCAGTACAAGACTTTTACAACGCAAGGAACGCACCACAGCAGCCATGATCTGATCGTATGACGCTTCTTATTTTAGTCAGTCAGTCCGTCAGTAGCCAGCCCTTACTCCCACAAGGGGTAGGGAGGGTCAGCAAGAGACACAAGAAAGGAAAAAGAGGTGACTGAAGAACACATAATAACAGTTTACCCACAAAAAGCAAGCACACAAGCATTCAGAAGCACCAATCACTCATCAGCCCCGAAATCAATATCTTCACTTCTTAATTTATACGCATTTATTATTCAAGATCCATATGACTTGACATTAACCCCTTGAGGATTATGACGCATTTTGGCAGCTTAATTTGGCTATCAGTAGACAATTTCATTTAGATTAGGAAGAGTATATGGCAGTCAGAGGGTTAATTGAAAGTCTTTACCCTTCTAATTCCCACAGATCCTACCTAAGCTGTATAAAATAGTCTAACGATAGCCAGTATAGAGCGTCAAAAATGCGTCATGATCTTCAAGGGGTTAAAATGTGTATGTACTATTTACTGAACGGAGCCTGCAGAGAGTAATGATGAAATTGTTAAGGTGTCTAAAAATCTGTGGTTCGAACCCGGTGGATCACATATATGCTTTCATTAATTTCATTGGAGGTGTTTGGTGGTGTGGTGAAATTAATAAAAAATAGATTATAGAAAGCTATGGCCAAAACAAAACAACAAGGATACCGTTGCTTTCATAAAACTTGCACAATAGTATCTAACTGATTTGAAATAGTTATATATTTTGATAAGTTCTTTTGTCTTTATATTATGTCGTCCCTTGTTTTGGTTTGTATATTTTGCAAATTATACATTACAATTATATATATATTTATGTATTTTATAGTTTACTTCCTAAATCTCCATCAATTTGTACATTTTCAGTAGAAAAATGTCCCAGCCAAATACCGGTTCCTCCTAAATTGCAGGCTCGTTATCGCTCGCCAGGAAAAAATCGACACCTAAATGGCAATAAAAGTATTAAAATTAACAAAGAAATGGGGCAAAAGACCTTAAAATAGCCAAACTAATGGGGCAAACATCTTAAAATCTCAAGATTAGTGAGGCAAAACAATGAAGGAGAAAGGGATCCAGAGAAAACACCCCTTTAACCCATATCCCTAAGTTGAATAAAATCGGCGAATGGTAGCCAGACTGAAAAGCCTAACACACTGACCCGCTTGAGGAAGGAGTTGGGGAAGGTGACGATGGTGTCGGTGGGACTGTTCTCGTTCACCTCAGCCACATATCTGAAACATGAAGGTAGTGTAAGTAGTAGTGGAGGTGGAGGAGGTCTTTTAAGGTCAGAGGTAGTTTAAGTAGTGGAGGTGGAGGAGGAGGTCTTGTAAGGTTATACGAATGTGCAAAACATACACAATATCCCAATTATAAAACTATATATGAACACACACAACTACACACTAGATAAATAAGGTTATTTATCCCAAACACACAATATTAATATCAACAATTAAAAAAATAAAATAAAAAATCATATAATAATAAGTATAAAAGTATTTTATAATGATAATAACTAAATAGTACATATTAAGATGCCTGTGTTATATATGTTAATGGATGTAATATAAAATGCAAAACCTTGGTGGAGGTAAATATGAATAATCATATCCGAATAAATAAAGCAAATGTCCAGTGAAGTTCCTATACCAAGGGCACGCTCTAGCCCTGTCAATAAAGGGAGTGCACGGTGTTAAAAACTGCATCATCAAACAAGTTAGGAATCATCAATCATCACGATCGTTAAATTCCCTAACGACCTCACTACTCGTAGATGAACTTGGATATTATCCTATCAACATGTCAAAGTACAGCCCATCAATCAAACACACACACACACACACGCAACATACACACACCACACACCATAAACCACGACACCCAATCCTCGTAGATAAACTTTAGAAGCAAATCTTTGTTAATAGTAAGAAAAAACATGTTCATGGAAAATTGACGGAAAAAGCACTTGTGTGACACTACATTTAATCCGATGTTCTTATCGACAATATAAAGGTGCTTCCTATAATATGTTTGTTTTATCATCAAAACGTTCACTGCTCGTAGATGAACTTAAAAATATTGGACGTTGAAAATTCAGACATCTATAATTATGGACTCTACAGGCGTGGGTGACCTTAAGACATCTCTCATCCTTGTTATATTTCTCCTTTGCCATGACAGTGAGGTGCTCTGTAATCATCATATAACCAATACACACAAAACCACTATGACACTCACTGCTCTGTTGTTGTCATATAACCAATACACACAACACCCCTACAAACACTCACTGCTCTGTTGTCATATAACCAACACACACTAGACCCCTATGACACACTGCTCATGTGTCATATAATCATCATAACAATTGCCACTCACTGCTCGTAGATGAACTTTGAAATAATCATATCAATACATTTCTAAGCTCATATAATTATCATAACAACTGCCACTCACTGCTCGTAGATGAACATTGGAATCATCATATCAGTACATTTCTAAAATCGTATACGCATCATAACAATTGCCTCTCACAGCTCGTATAATCATCACAAACAAAAATTGCCACTCACTGCTCGTAGATGAACTTTGGAATCATCATATCGGAGTCCATAATAACGAAGGCTATCTCGACGCTGGAGGTGTAGGTCTCCTCGGGGTCCCTCTCCTCCTCGTCCTCCAGCTCCGTGGCCGTCACTGTCACCAGGATGGGCTCGAAGGTGGTCATGGACTCCAACAGGCGGTTCACGGTGTTCTCTAAGGTGATAGAGCCTGCACAAAACAGTTAAGAGTTATCTATACATTCATATAGAGCCTGCACAAAACAGTCCGAGTTATCTATACATTCATATAGAGCCTGCACAAAACAGTCCGAGTTATCTATACATTCAGATAGAGGCTGCACAAAACAGTCCGAGTTATCTATACATTCAGATAGAGCCTGCACAAAACAGTCCGAGTTATCTATACATTCAGATAGAGCCTGCACAAAACAGTTCAAGTTATCTATACATTCAGATAGAGCCTGCACAAAACAGTTCAAGTTATCTATACATTCAGATAGAGCCTGCACAAAACAGTTCAAGTTATCTATACATTCAGATAGAGCCTGCACAAAACAGTTCAAGTTATCTATACATTCAGATAGAGCCTGCACAAAACAGTTCAAGTTATCTATACATTCAGATAGAGCCTGCACAAAACAGTTCAAGTTATCTATACATTCAGATAGAGCCTGCACAAAACAGTTCAAGTTATCTATACATTCAGATAGAGCCTGCACAAAACAGTTCAAGTTATCTATACATTCAGATAGAGCCTGCACAAAACAGTTCAAGTTATCTATACATTCAGATAGAGCCTGCACAAAACAGTTCAAGTTATCTATACATTCAGATAGAGCCTGCACAAAACAGTTCGAGTTATCTATACATTCAGATAGAGCCTGCACAAAACAGTTCGAGTTATCTATACATTCAGATAGAGCCTGCACAAAACAGTTCGAGTTATCTATACATTCAGATAGAGCCTGCACAAAACAGTTCGAGTTATCTATACATTCAGATAGAGCCTGCACAAAACAGTTCGAGTTATCTATACATTCAGATAGAGCCTGGGAAAATAGACAGAGTTATCTATAAATTCAGAAAAGGTTCAGTGTTCTTTAAAGGTTTTGGAGCCTGTACAAAGGAGAGTCAGAGTTGCCTATATTAATACATTCGTAATGTCACCAACCCACCAATTAACTTACAAATTAACCTAATTAATGAAATCAATGTATACTTGTGATACTCCCGGGAATCAAACCTAGGATACTCGCACACTTTTCCAGCGCACTAATCAGTTCAGATATGGTACCAAGGGGAAAGATGGAGAAATGGGAGTTTGAGTGGTGGGGATGCTAATGATTGACGTAAATAACTACTGTCAATTAAGTTTATTTAAGTTTTGATATTATTAAATGGGGTCACATGCTGTTTTTATCTTTCTCTCTTTCTCTGATTTGTATCCATTTGGCCCCATTCAGCCAACGCTTTTAAGACGTTTATCCCCATCCAGGTGTCGATTTCTTTCTGGCGAGCGATAGCGAGCCCGCATGGTATGGAGAAATTCAGCTTCGCCGGAGAAATTTTCCTATCGAAAAATTTACAAATTGAGCTTGCTGTAAAACAAAAATATATATTTGCTGGCTCGCTACCGCTCGCCAGGAAAATATTGACACCTGGATGGGGGTAAACGTCTTTAGACAGTTGGCTGAATGGGGCCGAATGGATACAAGCCAAAGAGAGGGAGAGAGAAAAAAAACCAAAAACGAGATGGGCCTCCTTAAATTGATTTGAGACCTGCTTGCTACATGGTTCATGAGACACAATTTTGGCACTATGGTATGAACTCCTGTAGTGGGTGACAACTCCGAGTGGAATAGACCTACGGACAGACCAATTGACTCATGGCTGATGCAAGTTGATCCATCTTGTCAAGAACTACTTGGGATGGTAAGAGTTGTGGCCAGGAGCCTCGTCACGAGAAACCCCTGTGAGTTAAATTGAAAGGTAAGTGCAGCTATGTGCCGTCATATGTTTTGCGTCTTCAAATAATTAGTAAACATCATCGGTAATCATTTCCGCGCCCAATGAAGAATTCTGAATGTATTTCAATTGCCAGTGGTGATCATATACATCTTTCATATACAGTGAAAAAGAAGTTCTTCAATAAAAACTAAATAATTAAAACAATCCGACAGTAAAGTGCTGAACCTACAACATAATCTGAGGCTTCAAGAGCTGGAGAAGAATAAGCCTAGCTCAGCACACAGTATATCTATTATAAGAACAAGGTCAGCCACGTAATGAGAGGCCAGAAGAGACTATGATAATGGGATTCCAGGGCCCAATTAAGCTGCTCTGTGGCGTGGTGAAGGACAGGGGGCCACAAAAAGGAAGCCAAGGGAAGTGATGATGGTATGGCGTGACGAGGTTGTTAGCAGGTAATGAGTATGGTAGGTACTTTGGATTGTAACAGAATAAGGGAATATATATATATATATATATATATATATATATATATATATATATACTGTATATATATCACAAATATACGTGAGTTACATGAATGTTTCTACCCTCACCCAAAATTGAACCACGGGCATCAATGACGAGAGTTCATGCTTTGACCCACTCCACCACGGCGTGATAAAATCTAGATACTAATTATCATAAATATAATATTAACCTAACCTAACCTAATCCACCCCCAACTTACCAGTCTTAGAGTTGATAGCAAAGAATGTAGCGTATTGTGTAGAAGCAGCTTGTAGTGAGTATCGTATCTCCCGCGGACTGCCTTGATCCCCGTCCTCCGCCACCAGCTGAACCAACTCGTCGTCCTGGGGGTAACAACATGGCGGTATAACACGGTCAGTATATAACAAATGGATTTAAAGTACAATACTTAACCCTTTGAAGACTATGACGCATTTTGACTATATTCTGGCTATCATTAGACGGTTATATTTTTTAGGAAAGATCTGTGGGAATTATATGGGTAAAGACTCTCAATTAGCCCTCTAACTTACATATATCCTTCCCAATCTAAATAAATTCGTCTCTTAATTGCCAGAAAATAGAAATGAAAAGCAACCCATATTTTGAAAGGGTTAAGGACACATCACTACAGTAGATGGAGACTCTATGCAAATAATCCCAAGGTAGTGACACATTCCCCTAGAAAAGATCTTGGGAGGGGTTACGGAAAATTGGTGGTGCCATGACGGTCCCCTCCCCTTTGTGTGTGTGTGTGTTACAGTGTGTGATTACATTGGTTACGTCGTGAGCTGTACGTGTGTGTATTGGTTACCCTGTGTGTGTGTGAGAGAGAGAGAGAGATGTCTGTGTGGTGTGTATGTGTGTGTGTGTGTGTGTGTGTGTGTGTGTGTATGTGTGTGTGTGTGTGTGTGTGTATGTGTGTGTGTGTGTGTATGTATGTGTGTGTGTGTGTGTGTGTGTGTGTGTGACCTTGGCCCCTTGACCATACACGCCAGTAATCAAAGTAGCCCTTGACTCACTCTTTCCTCTCACGCAATATATAGTACTAAGTATTACTAGAACACTCTACTGTACTAAGTATTACTAGTACACTCTACTGTACTAAGTATTACTAGAACACTCTACTGTACTAAGTATTACTAGTACACTCTACTGTACTAAGTATTACTAGTACACTCTACTGTACTAAGTATTACTAGTACACTCTACTGTACTAAGTATTACTAGAACACTCTACTGTACTAAGTATTACTAGTACACTCTACTGTACTAAGTATTACTAGAACACTCTACTGTACTAAGTATTACTAGTACACTCTACTGTACTAAGTATTACTAGAACACTCTACTGTACTAAGTATTACTAGTACACTCTACTGTCCTAAGTATACCTAGTACACTCTACTGTACTAAGTATTACTAGTACACTCTACTGTACTAAGTATTACTAGTACACTCTACTGTACTAAGTATTACTAGTACACTCTACTGTACTAAGTATTACTAGTACACTCTACTGTACTAAGTATTACTAGTACACTCTACTGTACTAAGTATTACTAGAACACTCTACTGTACTAAGTATTACTAGTACACTCTACTGTACTAAGTATTACTAGTACACTCTACTGTACTAAGTATTACTAGTACACTCTACTGTACTAAGTATTACTAGTACACTCTACTGTACTAAGTATTACTAGTACACTCTACTTTACTCACCAGTACTAAGTATTACTAGTACACTCTACTGTACTAAGTATTACTAGTACACTCTACTGTACTAAGTATTACTAGTACACTCTACTGTACTAAGTATTACTAGTACACTCTACTGTACTAAGTATTACTAGTACACTCTACTGTACTCACCAGTACTAAGTATTACTAGTACACTCTACTGTACTAAGTATTACTAGTACACTCTACTGTACTAAGTATTACTAGTACACTCTACTGTACTAAGTATTACTAGTACACTCTACTGTACTAAGTATTACTAGTACACTCTACTGTACTCACCAGTACTAAGTATTACTAGTACACTCTACTGTACTCACCAGTACTAAGTATTACTAGTACACTCTACTGTACTCACCAGTACTAAGTATTACTAGTACACTCTACTGTACTCACCAGTACTAAGTATTACTAGTACACTCTACTGTACTCACCAGTACACTCATCATGTTTTATTATTATGTGTAGTGTATGTATGTATGTATGTCAGGGTGGATGGGACTCGTTAGCCTTGGTCGGCAACCCATCTAGGGGAGACAACCTTATAAAAATCCGGGTGGATGGGACTCGTCAGCCTTGGTCGGCAACCTGTCTAGGGGATGATAACCTGATACAAATCCGTACTGCTTACCGAAGGGTAAGGCAGGTTAGTGGATGGACTAGCCGAACACCACTGTAGAAAAATAGTGCTAACAAGATACACAAAGGGCCTCGGAGTCGGACGGATCCTAAATTGAGTGGTCAATCCTGTAAGTCCTTCAGTAAACTGGCTCGGGTTGTCCCTCTTACAGGGAATAAGTCCTCTTGGGGGCATTCTGTGTATGGCCACCCTCATTAAGGGGAGTAAGGCGTCTGGCAATAGATAAATAGATAGATAGATGTATGTCTTTAAAGGCTTGAGGTAGTGTTACTGGAGGGATTACTATACGTCTATCATAATGATATAGCCTGACTCAACCTGTGTTCACTCCCAAGACCGCTCTCGAGGGGCAGCGTGATACCTACGAGAATGTCTCCTCCTAGTTGTCCGGCAGAGTCACTATAACTGTTCTGACTGACAGAGAAAACACAATGAAGGTCCGGCGTTTCCCTCACAGTAGGACGTTTTGTAAGGCTGCATGACTTTCCTGGCGCCAAACCACATTAGTCACCATTCATAATTATGTACTATTTGGATACATCAGACGTACATAACATAATTACGTTTGTACTCTGCCCTACAGCATAGGCCTCCTATCACCCATGAGGTTAGACAAAATACAATATTGTAATCAACATATTGACTACACTACTATTACAACACTACTATAGCACTAACAACCACACTGGGTAATATACCTTGCGGGTGCTGCTGGTGATGCGGGTGACGGGCGGGGCGTTGAAGAATATGGGCGGCATGTCCTGTCTGTCGTCCACCAGTACGGACACGCCCACGCACACAATGTTCCGGCCGTCGTATGTTTCATCCGTGTACGGGTTCTGAAAAGGAGAAAGAAAGAAAAGTTAATATACTTGTTAAGGGGGGTCACCGTTTTTTTTTTATCTGTCTCTCCTTTTCTCTCTTTCCCTGGTTTGCATCCATTCGGCCCCATTCAGCCAACTGTTTTAAGACGTTTATCCCCCTCCAGGTGTCAATTTCTTCCTGGCGAGCGATAGCGAGCCAGCATTGTATGGACAAATCCGGCTTCGCCGGACACATTTTTCTATACAAAAATTAAACAATTTAGCTTGCTGTCAAAACAAAAAATATATATGCTGGCTCGTTACCGCTCGCCAGGAAAATGTTGACACCTGGATGGAGGTAAACGTCTTAAAACAGTAGGCTGAATGGGGCCGAATGGATACAAGCCAAAGAGAGAGGGAGAGAAAGAGAAAAAAGCGAGGTGGGCTCCCTCAAGATCTGTAAAAGTATAACTACAAAGATTACATGTTTACACGACGAAACTAATAATAAACTTGGTAGAGCGAATACCTCCGCCTACACTAGCTGGTTCTTTACCATTAATATCATAGGCATACATTTTCTTCTGGCAGGATATGCTCCGGATTGCCACCTAATTTGAATTACTTCTTCCTAGGCGCATATCCTATCTGCCCACCAAATTTTGTGAAAATCTCTGAATCGCCTCCTAATTTGAATCCTTTTTTCCTTGGCGTATATCCGATCTGCCCACCAAATTTCGTGAACAATGGTTGATAATTATATCCTATCTGCCCACCAAATCTCGTGAAAATCTACCAATCGCCTCCTAAATTGAATCACTTCTTCTTTAGTGCATATCCTATCTTCCCAGCAAAGCTCGTGACAATTGGTTCATCCATAAGAGATCTAAGATATGCTCATAATGTTCCAAATGAAATTAAACAGTTAAGGAAGGATTATATTTAACAACACTTCAAGAATGTCCTTGACCCTTTAGATATATAAGTTAAGAGGAACTTCTTGCCCCCAACCCCATCCCTCCCTCCGAGAAAAACAAGGCAGGCCTTTAATTTACAAACTTACCAGTGAGTTTATGTAATCAGTCTATACAGATAAACTACGTATCATCTCGATATGTGGCTAGATCATGCCCACTTTATACAATTACATAATACAATATTACATTATACTCTATTATATTAAAAGTAATATACTGTATATATAATAAACGAAAAGTGGGCGTGATCTAGCCACATATCGAGATTATATTGTTTCAAACAATAATATTTCTAAGCTGTAGGAGCTGTAATAAAGAGAGGAATAAATTTCTTCATCCTTCCACTTCTCTTCAATACAAATATCTTACTAGAGGTCAATGATATAATAATGTGCGAATTTCCTTAGACCCTGCAAATCCATTCCTAAATCTAGTAAGCCACTCCAAGAGCAATTTATCATCCGGAGTGGTTAGCATATCTCCAATTGACTCTCTCCCCACCCTCCCTGCCCTCCTAACACAATATAGGTGAAGAGTAACCACCTGACCCCCTCTGGTTATTACAGTCCGCAGTATGGGAATTATTGGCCAGGGGGGGGAGCAGGGATTTATGAGGGGGTGATAGGAGGGTTACTTCCATTTGCTCTCAAAGTCGGTGAACATTGACTTTAATAACCCTTATGAGTGAATGTGTTTGAATGTGTGTGTGTGTGTGTGTGTGTATGTGTGTGTGTGTATGTGTATGTGTGTGTGTGTGTGTGTGTGTGTGTGTGTGTGTGTGTGTGTGTGTGATTAACAAATAAACTAAAGTAATAAACCTGAGCACCCTCCAAATATTTCCTCCTGTACGAGTTGCTGAGATACTGCTGTTGATGGTAGCCGTGTCAATATGTACCAAGTTTATCCTGGAGCTAATAGAAACGTAACCATAAACTTAATTTGAGACTCCTGACAGATGAGACAGGAATATATAGACACATACAAGGAGAAAGACAAAGACAGACACACACACAGGCATACACAGACACACCAACGTACACACACAGGGACACAGACACATCAAAGTACACAGACTCACACACAGACATACTAACACACTAACTTTAATTAATTTCAATGGGGGTGTTTGGTGTTGTGGTGAAATTAATAAAAAAATGTTTTAGATATTTGTATTTTCATTAATTCAGTTTCCTCCCTATAGACCTTCATCAAGCTTGAGAAAACACCCACAAAACTCCCCTTCGAGATACATTTTCCATGTTGAAAACTGAGGGAGTAGTTCATGAACAAACAGACAAACAGAAAGTGCCCTTTATATAGTAGATTAAATAGTCTACTATTGATATATACGGTATATATATATATTTTTGTTTTCTTCTATATTCCAACTACTCCCTCTCGGGCATAGGCTGAGAGCCTGTACTGTACATTCCACCGCTCAACACGGTGAAGCCCGTGAGGTCTTGTTCCAGTCTGGGGAGTGAGACATGCGAAGCATCCATCATGGCTCGAAGCAGCTTCATCTCTGAAGCGGCTGGTTGCCTCGCTCAAGTGCTTCACCGTTTCACCCTCCAGACTCAGACCCTCACTCTCAGAACGCCACCTATTGAGCAGTGAACTCACTAGGCATTATCCCCCTGTAACATATTTTGAATATGGGAATATTCATACAGTGTTATTTAATCAGGGAACAATGAGGGATTTTTTTTGGCATTTCGGTGTGCTGTGGTAATGCACTGAAACTAGGTACAACACAAATTCAATCCCAATAATATCTTCCCATTGACATATCGGGATTTGAACCCGGGTCCATTGGATTACCAATCCAGTGTCATGACCACTCCACCACACCTCCCCTAATCAAAGAAACCTTCAGATTTTGCTCATCTCAAGTATTTTACACCATATAACCTACTGTAGCCACAATGACGTCAGCACTGATAACTTAATCCTTTCAAGATCCGATTACACCTTTATTTTATTTTATTTTCTGGCTATTATTAGACGATTCAATGAAGATTTGGAAGGATATATAGAAGTCAGAGGGTTAATTGACTTAGTCTTTACCCATTTAATTCCCACAGATCCTTTCTAAGTTGCATAAAATCGTCTAATGAATGCCAGAATAAACTGCGAAAACGCGGCATAATCCTCAAAGGGTTAATATAGAGAGCACTGAATTATAATATATCCTGGAGATACATTGTGTTGTAAAGTTAAAAACAAATATTTGTCAGTGTTATAATATAAATTTCTTAATATTTCTTAATAAATAATAAATATTATTAAAAAATAAATAGGGCGACGTAGATGTGCGTGAATATATATATATATATATATATATATATATATATATATATATATATATATATATATATATATATATATCACCTGACGGTCGGCGGTTCGAACCCCACTGAGAGATTAGAAATATATATATATATATATATATATATATATATATATATATATATATATATATACATACTGTATATACTGTATATATATATATATTTAATATTTATTTATTTTGTTTTACGTTGTGTTGTGTTGTCCCTGTTCGGGCTGTCTCGAGTTGGTCACCCCCAGCTATGGGGTATGTGCCTGTGTATACAGTATATATATATATATATATATATATATATATATATAAGTTTGACATGATCGTGAAGGGCAATCCCCGACCCTTCCGCTCTTGAACCTCCGCCCACAACTCCTGGAATGTTTGTTATTTTCCGGGAGTTAATCTGAGGCCACGACAAGGAGCGGGGAATTAACGGCTGTAATTTGCTGGGGTGCCGCCGACAGGGGCCGTCCACGAGGAGATTTAATGTAGATCTCTTTACAGTAGCTGTCTTGTTATACAGGATGGTGCATAATTCGGTTACCCGCCTGGCAGAAATTGTCAACGCTGACTTGCTATACATTTGTGTAGTCAAGGAGTTGGAGCCGTGGATCGTCTTATGGACATTTTGCTTTAAGGGGGGATGGGCTGGTTTTCTGGACCACTTTCTCACTCATTAGCCCCATTAGTTTTCAGATGTTAAGATGTTTTCCCCATTAGTTAGTCGATTTTAAGACATTTCGCCCAATTTCGTAGTCAATATTTAGACCTTTCGTGCTATTCAGGTGTCGATTTTTTCCCTGGCGAACGATAGTGAGCCTGTAATGTTGGAAGAACCGGCCTTCGGCCGGGACATTTTTCTACCGAAACATTTACAAATTAATCTAGAAGGGGGATCTAATGGATGTTTTATTAAATTTGTTGGAGGTCTAGGGAGGAAACTAGAAACATAATGAATACATGCAAAAATCGGCCAAAAAGTGAACCATCTCCCCTTAACAAACAATATCTTCACAACCATTGTATACATTGCCTTTCTTAACCCCTTCTGTACCGGCGACGAATATTTTTTATCTGAAAAATACCGTCGACAATAAAGTAAATACACTGTTATTAGTGTGTAAATCATATTATAATCATCATCCTTCATATAAGTATATTTGTACTGCAACTTGATCTATACCAAAAACTTCTACTACCTCTCGTGCGCTTAATGGGGTATTATATAAGTCAATGTACGGTCGAGGTTAATAAGTGTTGTCAGATATTTCACTAAGTTTCGGACACTGACTAATACTCTGAGGGATAAGCACTTTTCCCAGTAACTATAAAGATTTCAATAACACTTTTTGAGCGTAAACCACTGGAATCTATGACAACACTTAATACCCCCGATTGTACAGTTACTGAAAATGTTTGTGAGCTCTGGCGATTTTCTTTATGCATATGTATCTATTTAGATTGATGTTTAGACCAAATTAGCTATATAATATTAAACATGTGTTGTTTATTTATTAATATATAGATGATTGGATCTGAACATCAATCTATGTGGATATAATTGCATAAAGAAAATCGCCAGAGCTCACGAACTGTACAGTCGACCTTAATAAGTGATGTCTCGGCAACAAGTATAGCCTATTTCGATCAATAATTGGTATCGGCAATGTCTAAAACTTGATCTATTCCTTTCGAGTGAGATATAAACACATGCTCCTACACTTGCCCGTCCTATTCAATATCTGACAGGCATTAATACAGCACTGAGGGAGCCAAACGTAATGACAGCTGAGACATGACTTATTAGCACCACTGTACAGTATACAATGGATGTGAACATATGGTTCTTAAAACAAAATACCCACAGGACGGTCCAGGCAGCCAACCGCTTGACTATGCAAATTAACAAAAAGGTAGCGTTGCCAATTTGTGCCTACTGGGTAACCGTATTTTGTGCCTCCCTGTACAGTATAGCTTGCTTTATAAACAGTAATAATGACAGATAATAAACTAGACACGGTTGTAAGCAGAGAACTTCCTTTACTACATTAAGGGGGATCACCTCATTGTTGTATCTCCTTTTCTCTCGTTTGTATTCATTAGGTCCCATTCAGCCTACTGTTTTAATACGTTTATCCTCAACCAGGTGTTGATTTCTTCCTGGCGAATGATAGCGAGCCAGCATTGTATGGAGAAATCCGGCTTCACGGCGGTGAGACTCTCCTTACAAATAGATCCCCCCCCCCCCCTCCCAGGGCTACCAACGGCTCCCCGGGGTCCACTACCTCACCGCCCGGCCAAACAACAGTAAAGCAGCGAGGGCGAATGGTTGGTCAGCCGGGGATTTTCAACACGAAGAACAAAGCAACTCCAAGCCTGATTTAAGGGGAGATGGGTCGTTTTTCGGGTCCCCCTTTATGACATTCGGCCCATTAGTTTGGCGATTTTAAGAACTTTCGCCCCATTTTTTTTTCATAATTAAGTTTTGTAATTTCATTTCGGTGTCGATTTTTTCCTGGCAAGCGATAGCGAGCCTGTAATTTAAGAGGAACCGACCTTCGACCGGGACATTATTCTATCGAAAAATTTACAAATTTATCTTGAAGGAGGGTTTTGGGCGGGTGTTTTATAAAGTTTGATGGAGGTCTAAGGAGGAAAAAAAATAAAAATATATATAATCGAGGAAATAAATAGGCCCATCCCCCCTTAACGAAGGGATTTGCACCTCCTTCAGTGAGCTCATGGATTCGCATATTTTGGTCACTATGTAATTATATCTATTGATTATAAAATATAACCATACATAATATATTTTTTCAATATAAAATAAATTGCATTATATATAGATGCCAATGGTTAAATCTGCCTACTAAATGAGTAAGAGGTCCACAGCTGGGTGAGACAAGGTAAGGAAGGTAGGCTGTGTATTTTGTCAACGACTATCGTATTTCTATAACATGAATGATTAAGAATAAAACAATAAAGCTTTAAAAAAAAAATCAGGTAAAAAAAACAAATCTATCTATCTATCTATCTATCAATATATATATATATATATATATATACTGTACAGTATATATATCAGCAGGATAGTCTGTTTGTTTGTTTGTTTGTACTTTGGCTTCCATTAAGCAATTTTAAACATTTTATGAAGGACCTCTAGCACTCAAAGGGGTAAACTCGAGTTCAGTTAGCCCTTAACTCCCTCAGCCCCCTTTACTTCTAATCCTATTAACATCAAATAATATATACTAGCGGGAATTAAATTAGAGAATGCGTCATGGTATAATATTTAAGGAGCTTCAAAACATAAATAACATGTGTGAAAGTAATAGCGTGAATCAGCTGTAATATAAATGAGAACCAAGATAGTATCGTACTGTAAATTGCTATGTTACTGATGACACACAAGCGTTAGAAGGTACCATGAATAGTGAAGTTATTACGTGTAGAAATAATGAAAGTGTGAGAGATGATATCAGTCTTGTCTTTCCACGAAGATATATTACAAAATAAACTGACTGCATATATATATATATATATATATATATATATATATATATATATATGGTTGTCATCGTCCTTTTGGGGATAGGCCGTTAAGGTTGATGATGTTAAGGGAGTCACCGTTTTTTTTCCTCTCCTTTTCTCTCTTTCCCTGGCTTGTATCCATTCAGCCCCATTCAGCCAACTGCTTTAACACGTTTATCCCCATCCAGGTGTCGATTTCTTTCTGGCGAGCAATAGCGAGCCAGCATTGTATGGATAAATCCGGCTTCGCCGGAGAATTTTTTCTATCGCAAAATGTACAAATTTAGCTTGCTGTCAAAAAAATATATATATATATGCTGGCTCGCTACCGCTCGCCAGGAAAATATTGACACCTGGATGGGGGTAAACGTCTTAAAACAGTCGGCTGAATGGGGCCGAATGGATACAAGCCAAAGAGAGAAGGAGAGAAAGAGAAAAAAAAGGCGAGGTGGGGCCCCTTAAGCAGATCAAGACTATCTTACGAAGACTCAAAACATAATCCATGCAACTTTCTTACGCAGTTAATTTACAGCCACTATACAGCGTTGGGAACAGCTATTTACATCATCATTATCTTGCACTCTATTATTCCAGGAACAGCTATTGCGAGTGGATACATCATCATTATCTTGCACTCTATTATTCCAGGAACAGCTATTGCGAGTGGATACATGTGTTTCGGAAACGCCTTCTCCGTCATTTTTAGATCTATTCGTTTTGCGATTCTGAGACCTCTCACCCCATTTCTTTGACAATATCAAGATCTTCCGTACCATTTAGGTGTTGATTTTTTCCTGCCGAGCGATAGCGAGCTTGTATTTTAGGAGGAACCGGCCAAAGCAGTTTCCTACCGAAATATGCGCCCATTTTTCTCGATGGGGGATCTTGGGAGTATTATTTTAAGCTTGATGTGGGTCTAGGCGGGAAACTAGAACAAATAAATAAATAAATAAAATACATAAATATATATATACCGGGTATTAAATAAATAAATAAACCAATAATACAAAATACAAATAAATTACTATTAAATACATTAATTCAGAAATACATATTAAATGCATAAAAAAAAACCCACACAAATCTATAAAAAAAAACGGGGGAAAAAAAAAAAAAAAAAAAAAAAAAAAAAAAAAAAAAAACCAGACAACTAAATAAAAACCTGCTCTTAAACCTTGGGACCAGCTATCGGTATTTACATCATGATTTCTCTACACCCTATTCCCGAAGGAGGCAACTTGTTTACTCTCCACTCCTATTGCATGCAAGGATAGTGACGCAACACACCCCACGGCAAGCAGAATCTGCAGTGTGTCAAACCGGACCCATTTTGTTTGAAGACAGACGGAATTAAAGAAAATTAACCTGACGTAGCATTGTATTGGCCATTTTATCACTTCCAAAGACCTAGCTATAATGATACGAACTATAGTTTAAAAAAAAAAAAAAAAAAAAAATAGGTTGCGATAGTCTTTCAATGTGTGTGTCAGTCAATTAGTAGCTAGCCCTTACTTCCACAAGGGGTAGGGAGGATCAGCAAGAGGTACGGGAAAGGAAAAAGAGGTGACAGGAGAAGAACACGTATAACAGTTTGTCCACAAAAAGCAATCACATACGTATTCAGAGGCACCAATCACTAATCAGCCCCTGAAATCAATGGCTTCACCCTCAGATGTTATACTTCGTGTACAGTACAGTCGTGCTAATAAGTGATTTCTCGGCACCAAGTATGTTTTGATAACAAATTGATATCAGCAATATCTAAGCTTCATTTCTTCATATCGAGTGAAATATACAAACATGTTCCTACACTTACCCACCCTATTCAACATTTGACATACATCAATATAGCACAGAGAAAGCCAAACGTAATGCCAGCTCGGACATAACTTATTAGCGCGACCGTACATATTGTCAGCGTTGCTAAACCATGTTCAAATTAAGTACCGGTAGGCAAAATCTCTTGAACATTGACCTCGATAACTCGCAAATGACTAGACTCAGTAATCAAGTTATTATTTCTACCATATGGGAAGGGTCAGCCAAGGAGTAGGTGTGGATATTTACCCTCCACTACTACGGTATGCAAGGATAGTGACGCAACAATGACCGCGGCAAGCATAAACTGAACATTATATATGACGTAAGTTAACATTTATTGTTTTCGCATAATACAATCTTTCATTAATACTTTGAAGATTGTGACGCATTTTGACAGTTTATTCTGGCTATCATTAGCCGATCTTATACAACGTAGGAAGGATCTGTGGGAATTATGAGGGTAAAGACGTTCTCAACCAACCCTCTGAATTCCATATACCCTTCCTAATCTGAAAACATTGTCTAATAATATCCAGAAACCATAAAAAGCATTGCGTAGTCGGATCTGGAAAGGGTATGTCAACCAAAATGGAATCCAATGTCTGTATCTTAAAGGTCCTCTGCTGTGACGTAAACCAAGATAACGACCTTGTGTTTGTTCAGAGTTTCCCACTGCTATAAATAAACTTCACAATCCACTCTTCACACAGACTCACTTTCGGTTTGGACGTATTATTAGTGATCTTCAGCACATATAATCTTCATACATAACTTTCCTATAATTATTATAACCTACATACATAACCACATAACCAACCTAACGAGCCTGTGTTTGTCCAGAGTTTATCAAGATTAATAAATTATCGTCAAGATCCTCTTTCGAGATAAATTTGTAAATTTTTCGGTGGACAAATGTCCCGGCCGTTCCTCAAAAATTACAGGCTCGCTATTGCTCGCCAGCAAAACATTGATACTTTAATGGCACGAAAAATCTTGATATTGATAAAGAAATGAGACGGAAGGTCTTATAATCGACAAACTAATGGGGCGAACGACTTAAAATGTGAAAACAAGTGAGGCTAAACATGAAGGAGAAAAAACCAAACCCTCCCCTTGAAGGCCCTCTGTTGTGAAGTAAACAAATATAATGACCCTGTGTTTTCCAGAGCTTTCCGCGGCTATTTATAACATCACAACCCACTCTTCATACAGACTCACTTTCGGTTTGGGTGTATTATTAGTGACCAGCACATACACAACAACACATAATCATCATACATATCCATCATACATAACCAACCTATCCAAAGCTCCCTACTGCTATTTATAACATCACAACCAACTCTTCATACAGACTCACTTTCGGTTTGGACGTATTTTTAGTTGCCTTCAGCCGAATACACGCGCAGTATATAATAGTTGGAAATCCTCTCTCAAGCTTCCAACTTGTCAATAGCCTAATCAGTATATGCCTGGACACACACACACACACACACACACACACACACACACACACACACACACCTCATTCACTCGATCACTCTCACACGCACAGCACCTTCATTCACACTTAGTTTTTGTTTTGTTCTCTCTCTCTCTCTCTCTATATATATATATACCTATGACACCATTTTCACGTTTCTATGGCTATCATCAGACGATTTTACTTAGCGTTGGAAGGCTCTCTAAAAATCAAAGGAATTAAATACTGTACTGTAAGTATCAATCAGCCCTCTTACTTAAACTATAATCTTAAGCAGCATAAACACACCTAATGAAATCCATACTATCGTCATTGAATGCCTCCTGGTACGCTGAACAGGTTAAGGGGTATTTTTTTTTCTTTTCTAGAACACCTTCTCCGTCATGTTTAGCTCCATTATTGTTGAGATTTTACGGCCTTTCGCTCTATTTCTTTGTCAATTTAATGGCGTTTCCTGCCATTTAGGTGTCGATATTTTTCCCGGCGAACTGTAGCAAGCCTGTATTTTTAGAGGAACCGGCCTTCGGCCTGGACAATTTTTCTACCGAAAAACTAACACATTTATCTCGATGGGGGGGTCTTGGGGGTATTTCTTAAGCTTGATGGAGGTCTTGGGAGGAAACTAAAGAAAACAAGTAGGAAATAAATACATGATAAATTATTACAAAACCCCCGTTAATTGAGTTATGAGGTTGTGTGCTTGTGTGATGGTAGTTCCGGGCAGCAGCGGGTGTATACATGTGTGTGTGTTGCTGGGATAATCCTCTTAGTAAGATCTCTCACACCGGAACCCCCCACCACCACCACTACTACACCAGTCCAATACCACACGCGAACCTCACACCAGGGGACACTTTGGGAGGGGGATTCATTTATCTAGTCTTATTTTATATTTTTGTACCGACTTATTTTCATATATATACCGGTATACAGTATATATATGTATGTGTGTAATAATAATATAATAAAAAAATGTGTGTGTGTGTGTGTGTGTGTGTGTGTGTGTGAAAATATGTCATTAACCAAAAATAACAAAAATACAATTAATATGCAATGTGTTTCTGTAGCCCGTAGGTGTAATATGTTGTATGGTATTTATAAAGTTTAATGGTCTTTACCACAAATTACCAGTTATACTAACCTTGCCCTTGGGTTATCATAAAGATAATGTATCATGTATTGAGTTTTATATTCATACCAGCTATGATACCACTTTAATACCCATCCTCTATAATAAACTCTAGACAATATCAGTGATTAGTGTACCCTTTAAGGTAACATATATGTAATACCCTGTACCCTAAAAATCTCGCAACCACAAAACTACCCGAGTTGACGTCTGGGATAGCGTAAAATAGTCATTGGTGGCGAGGTCTAAGAAACCCACCACGTGAATCACCACTAGACTATCACCTGGTTCTTTCAAGGAGAACTGAGAATGCTATCCTATTGTATGTCCGTGGTAGTACAGTCGGTTAGAGAGCGAGTCTGGTAAAAACCTACTGAGGTCCCTGACCAGGGTTCGAAACCGCGCCAATCTGGTAAAACTTACTGAGGTCCCTAACCAGGGTTCGAACCCGCGCCAGGCAGGCCACTGGGCCTGGGGATTTTCGGGAGGATCAAATTCCCTTCACACCCAGCATTCTATTGGTGGTCCTGAGTGACCAGACCTCCCGGTGAGGTTCCGGTGTCAGCAGGCAGACACGCAGCGGAACACACCACAATGCCCGCCCACATTACTTCCAGGCATGGCCCTTAAATTCACCGGTTCCCTGGGCCAGACAACAATATCGATAGTAAATTGCCGAGAACACAGATGGTGTAACTGTGTGCCCCACCCCCCCCACACACACACACACACACACACACACACCACCACCACCACCATCCCTCGCAGGTCAACAAAGACAGAGGGCGCTGTCAACACAAAATAATCCCTCTGGCCACAACATTGTTTGGACTCCTTAATGTTTCCCGGGGCCGCGGGTCAATCTTTGGGAGTTCAGTTTTGACCAGTCGCACATATGGCAACCCCTATTTAACCCTTCCATGATCCGATGACGCATTGCTTTTCTGTTTTCTGTCTATTATTAGACGATATTTAACCCTTTCAAGATCCGATTATGCATTTCTTTCCCGTTTTCTGGCTATTATTAGACTATTTTATTCAGATTAAGAAGGGTATATTGTAAGTCAAAGGGTTAACAGAGTTAGTCTTTACCCTTATCAATCGCACACATCCTTTCTATAAGCTGTGTAAAAGCGTCTTATGATAGCCAGACGAAACTGCAAAAACGCGTCATTATCCTCAAAGGGTTACGCCAACTCCCTTAGCGTAACCTAAGCTTATCTAGTTTAATTTGCACCAACCTGTTCCACACCCATAACAATGTTGTAACAAAACAATTTCGATAATTAACCTCAGAGTATTATTGTAATTTGTATAACAGAGAGTCAGTTGGGTGAGACATGGTGGTACTTTATATGCAGTCATAAGCCATTAAATGCACACACCCAGTTAATTCGTTCAAATAGGACTTCAGAGGCTATCAATCCATCTGGACTATTAAGCCAGCACACACATGTAAGTCAAGACTAACGTCAGGACTGAAGCCCCTTTTCGAGAACTCCAGTCCCTTGCACACACACAAACACCCATTTGATTCTTAGAACCTTTAAAACCAAAATCAAAAGCATTTGGGCTACAAAATAAGCATTGCATTATTTCGTTTCGGTTCGATACAAATTAACCCCTTCCGTACCGGCGACGTATTTTTTTTTGTAATTTATTCTAGCTATATTTAGTCGATTTTATGCAGTTTAAGAAACATGTGTGGTAGTAATAGGGGTTAAGTAAGATAGTTTGAAGCCTATTAATTGCTGGAAACCCTTTATAAACAATGAAATCGTCTAATAGTAGCCAGCATATAATGAAAAGGATATCGCCGGTACAGAAGGGGTCAATATTGGTGTGTAGCTGTAATGGTTCATGATGGAACACCAGGTCAGAATTGGGTAGCATGAATCAAGTTGTCCCCCAGACCAACGTGCGGTGATGGAAGGCTTTGTGAAACCGGCCGGGGATCAAAGGACAATTTTCAGCTGCAGTTGGAAATCACGGGTATAAAGGCAAAGTCTGAGAATTTACCGGGGTTACTCTCGGGGACAACAGAAAGACAAAGATAATTAAAATGTAAAACTTGCATAAGAAACAAACCAAAACAGAGAGACAAAGATAACTGAAATGTAAAACGTGCAAAACAAACTAACACAAACAGAGAGATTGAAATGTATAACTTGTAAAATAAACAAACCAAATCAGAGACAAAAATAATTGAAATTAATGTAAAACTTGCAAAACAAAAATCAAACCAACACAGGAACCGTAACATATAAAGACAAAGAGAACCTATCAAGATCACTATGTGGATATAACGCATTGGTGATATAGCAAAATAATACTATGAATTAAGGGAGCCCACCTCGCTTTTTTTCTCTTTCTCTCCCTCTCTCTTTGGCTTGTATCCATTCGGCCCCATTCAGCCTACTGTTTTAAGACGTTTAACCCCATCCAGGTGTTAATATTTTCCTGGCGAGCGGTAGCGAGCCAGCATATATATTTTTTGTTTTGACAGCAAGCTAAATTTGTACATTTTTCGATGGAAACATTTCTCCGGCGAAGCCGGATTTCTCCATATAATGCTGCCTCGCTATCGCTCGCCAGGAAGAAATCGACACCTGGATGAGGATAAACATCTTAAAACAGTTGGCTGAATGGGGCCGAATGGATACAAGCCAGGGAAAGAGAGAAAAGGAGAGAAAGATAAAAAAAAAAAAAAACGGTGAACCCCCTTAAAGAAACACAAAAACTATAATTAAACACTTGTCGAACAATGTATAAGCTATCAGCATATATAAGGTTACAAAAGTTCGAATCTTTAAACCTTTAAAGACAAGTTCTGAAGCATCTGGCCTATAATAAAGCATTGTATTGATTCATTTGCGTTCGATACTGCTTCAAAGGGGCGTATCGCGATTTATGCTCCCCTTGAGGATTATGACGCATTTTAAGTTTATTCTGGCTTTATTAGACGATTTTATACAGCTTAGGAAGGATCTGAGGGAGTGAAAAAGGGTAAAGACGGTCTCTATCAACCCTCTGACTGCCATATATCCTTCCTAATCTGAATAAAATCGTCTAATAATCGCCAGAAATATGAAAAGTAATGCGTAATAAGATTTTGAGAGGGTTAACTGTACATGATAAGTATCTAAATAATGACCAACAACTGTGTCGTTATCATTATCTACTGGGGCATTACAAAGAGCGCCTTTATAATATTATATTCTAGCAACTATTAGATGATTGTATTCAGTTTAATGAGGGCCACGAGCAAGTAACAGGATTCGAACTATCTCACTTAACCCTTTTTATTACCACATATCCTTCTTTAACTGTACAAAATCCTCTAAATATAGCTAGAATATAATTAAAAAGACGTCGCCGGTACAGAAGGTTCAATTATGATGTGAAGTGAAAGTTTTGTTGGAATGGCTATGGGTGTGTTTAGTCTGCAAGTATAGCAATCAGGCATGAAAACATACTGATAGAATTTTAGCAGTGATGCAAAACTGATTAATAACATCCCTCAATGTCCACCTTCACAGCAACAATGTTTTCTAAAAGGTAGCGCTCGAACAAGAATCAAACACGGAACTTATTTTGAGAGAGAGAGAGAGAGAGAGTACAAAGGAGTACAAAGGAAATCAAGCAAAAACAGATCTAGTGACCCTTCTAGGTTGCTTGTCCTCCAAAACATTGAGGATCAAGTGTCCAAACAGTGGTTTAGAGTGGGTAAGGGAACATTGGAAAGGGAATTACTGCCCTGGAACTAATGTCCGTGGCAGGATTAGGAAGTTAGTAGAGGACAGATGGGTTAGTAACTGAGGGGGGGATAAAATAAAGTTATTAATTTACAAACGCAGTCAGTCGCGGGTTTGATGCGAGATATTTGTCTAGGCGGAGTTTAAATGAATCAACGGTGATGCAGTCTATAACGTTTCGGGGAAGCCCATTCCACAAGTTGACAACTCGATTGAAGAAGAAATTCTTAGATTCATGCGAGTTAAAAGATTTACCAATAATTTTGCAACCGTTTCCCCGTGTGTAATTAGATTGGTCGATAGTGAAGTACTTACTACAGTTCATATTGTCGATGCCTTTGATGATTTTGAACACTTGAATTAAGTCACCTCTTAATCTGCGCTGGGTTAAAGGAAATAGATTTAATTCTCTAAGACGCTCTTCGTATGGTTTGTTCTTTAGGCTAGGTATCATTTTGGTAATTCTACGTTGAACTCGTTCTAGCTTGTTTATATCTTTTTGGTAATAAGGGCACCAGGATTGAACGCAGTATTCCAGAAGAGGGCGGACTAAGGAATTGTAAAGGGTTAGAATATTTTCTTTGGATTTATGCTCAAATGACCTGCCTATAAAGCCAATTATTTTGTTTGCCTTCTTAACAACTTCTGAACATTGTTGACTCGGTTTTAGGTTACTCGATATTGTTACTCCCAGATCGGTTTCTCTGTTTACATTCTTAAGCTGAGTGCCATTCATCGAATAGTTTGCTTTCTCATTTAGGTATCCGATATGTAGTACTTTACATTTATCCGCATTGAAACTCGTTTGCCAAATTTGGGCCCAACATGACAATTTATCTAGATTGTGTTGCATATCGTCAACTTGTTCTTTTGAGAGTACGCTATTTGCAATTTTTGTATCGTCAGCAAATTTTGAGATTGTACAGGTGAGACCCTCATCTATGTCGTTGATGTAAATTAGAAAGAGAATTGGTCCTAGTACCGATCCCTGGGGTACCCCGCTACTTACATTGGTCCATTTAGATGCCTTACCGTTTATGACTACTCTTTGCTTTCTGTTGCTGAGCCAATTTTCTATCCATTTCAACACACCGTCTTGTATTCCATGCGCTTTTAGTTTTAGCAGTAAACGTTTGTGGGGAACTTTGTCAAAGGCCTTTTGAAAATCAAGGTATATAATATCTACAGCTTTACTCTCATCGTAGAGGTTGAGGATATCGTGGAAGAAGTCTAAGAGGTTTGTTAAACAGGAACGTTTTTTACGAAAGCCGTGTTGAGTATCTTTAAGTATGTTATTTTCCTCTAAGTGATTTACGAGTCTGTCTCTTATGACCGTTTCTAGCATTTTACATACAACTGAGGTTAAGCTAATTGGACGATAGTTACTGGGTAGGGATTTGCTGCCTTTTTTTTAATATCGGTGTTACGTTGGCTAGCTTCCACTGATCAGGCATAGTTCCAGACCGCAAGGATTTATTGAATAGTAATGTCAGTGGTTTGGAGAGCTCATCCTTAGCTTCCTTTAGAACTCTAGGCGAGATTGTATCAGGTCCAGGCGTTTTATTTACCTTGAGTTTATCTAAACAATTCAATACTTCTCTCTCTGTAACGGTGATATTGCTTAGAACATCTGAATTATCAATCTGAATCGGCGATGGTGTAGGGATATCACTGAGGTCTTCTGTTGTAAAAACTGATGCAAAGAACGTATTGAGGGCATTACTCATTTGTACTTCGTCTTTGGTGTATTCTCCATTTTCATCGACTAACGGTCCAACAGTTGAAGTAACTACTTTTTTCTTTCTGATATAACTATAGAATTATTTCGGGTTTGTTTTACTTTGATTCGCAATATGTAACTCTAAGGTCTTTTTACTTTGCTTAATTAACTTTTTGGCTTTGCGTCGTAGCTCTACAAATTTCACCCGTTCTTCGTAATTTTGTAAGGATTTTAATCTATCATTAGCAAATTTTTTAGCAAGCAGGCAGTTTGAAATATCTTTATTCCACCATTTGGGCTTATTATTATGGCCTGGACGCCGTATTTTCGATGGTATGCAGTCTTGCACTGCTTTAAGGTAAGTGGTTTCGAATAACTTCCAAGATGTATTTATGTCTATCTATATATTAGAGAGAGAGAGAGAGAGAGAGAGAGAGAGAGAGAGAGAGAGAGAGAGAGAGAGAGAGAGAGAGAGAGAGAGAGAGAGAGAGAGAGAGAGAGAGAGAGAGAGAGAGAGAGAGAGAGAGAGAGAGAGAGAGAGAGAGAGAGAGAGAGAGAGAGAAAAAAAAAAGAGAGAAAGAAAGAAAGAAAGAAAGAAAGAAAAAAAAGAAAAGAGAGAGAGAGAGAGAGAGAGAGAGAGAGAGAGAGAGAGAGAGAGAGAGAGAGAGAGAGAGACCTTACATTCAGACCCAAAGATAGAAGTTAAGGCTAATAACTTATCGAGTTCATATAACTCTCCGGCTTAAAAGTGAAACGTGACACCCGAGTAACACACACACACACACACACGCACACACGCACACGCACACGCACACACACACACACACACACACACGAGTCCCCCCAAGATTACCACTTTGCTTATGACACCTGCCAATATCCTATTATGGACACATCAAGGAGGCAATACTGACATTCCTACCTATTATCTCTCTCTCACGTTCACACACACACATACACACACTCTCACAAACACACACACTCTCTCTCTCTCTCACTTTCACTCTTTCTCACACACACCCACTCTCACAAACACACTCTCTCTCACTCTCTTTCACACACACACACACACACACTCACAAACACACATTCTCTCTCTCTCTCTCACACACACACACACACACACACACACACACACACACACACACACACACACACACACTCACTGACCCCCTTAACAGAGACACCTACCAATAACCCATTATGGACACATCATGGAGGGATTAAGGCAAAGGGGTGAGGGCCACAGGTGAAATATTGGAAATATTGGAAATGATGATGATGATGATGAGGAGGAGGAGGATAATGATAAAACTAATAATACAATTTCTACTACTACTACTACTACTACTACTACTACTACTACTACTACTACTACTACAAAAAAAAATAATTCTAATACTGATACTAATACTAATAAAACTACTACTATTATCACTAATAATAATAATAAATACTACTACTACTACTACTAATAGTAATAGTAATGAAAGAAACAACACGACAAATTAGGTCAATGGGATTATCTTCAGTTAATGGGTTCGCTTTTAACCTTGATAATTCCACTAATGATATCTGTCCAGTATGTTAACCCTCTCAGCAGGATGACGCCTTTCTTGTATTTGGCCATCACTACACTCGGTTTATTTTCAGCGGACGGTAAATTTCCATGTCTATTACGACTAGGCTATATGGAAGCAAGGTAGGTTGTTCAATAGGAAAACTTGGTATTAACCCATTCAGTACCAGGGACGTCCTCTTCATCATATTCTGGCAACTATTAGACGATTTCATTTAGCTTGGGAAGGACCTCTAGCAATAATAAGGCTTCAAACTATCTCAACCAACCCTTTTAACTACCAGATCCTCCCCAAGCAGCACAATATCGTCTAAATATAGCTACAATAAAATATAACAAGTCGCTGGTACTCAAAAGGAGGATCCGAATCTTTTCGGATCCTTGCCAAATGTCTCTGTAGGCCTAATATATTCTGTTTTATTCATCATAATATATACTTTGCATATTGGACAATGTACTGAATAGAATTTGAGAGTAATATGTCTGTAACATTAATGAACATAGACATGAGTGATATTTTGATGACTTCGATTTAAATATTTCGACTCACTGGATGGAAGCTGATGACTATTGGGTGTAAGTGAAAGAGCAGCAGACGACGTTTTCCTGTCCCCCATTGAAAAAGTTTATACCCCTTTGATTCCTATAGACCCTTCCTAAACTGCTTACAATATAATGAAAGGGTTAACAGGCAATTTGGATAAAAATGGCCCCCCCTCACACTACCCCACCCTCCCACACATACACTCCCTCCCCACACACATACACTCTCTCCCTCACACACACATACACTCCCCCCCCCCCACCACCACATATATACTGTACACACACCACACTCCCTCCCCCACCCCACACACACGCATACCCCCCCCCCCCCCCCCCCCACACACACACACCCATACCCCCCCCACACACATGCGCTCCCCCCCCCCCCCCCACACACACACACACACGCATACACTCCCTCTCCCACATACATCCCGCCCCCCCACACATAGACCCCCCCCCCCCCCCCCCCACACACACACACACACCAACAAACAGTAGAGGTGATAATCCCTCCAGTGATGACTTTCACGATGTAATATTTGAAGGTGACAAAAAAGAGAGAGAGAGAGAGAGAGAGAGAGAGAGAGAGAGAGAGAGAGAGAGAGAGAGAGAGAGAGAGAGAGAGAGAGTAGAGGAGAGAGAGAGAGAGAGAGAGAGAGAGAGAGAGAGAGAGAGAGAGAGAGAGAGAGAGAGAGAGAGAGAGAGAGAGAGAGAGAGACGGTAGCAGGGACATAATCCGATTTGATATGGTTGACACACTCACGCCTCTGAACAATACTAGCTCCATAATATCGTCTAATAACAGCCAGAATAAACTGCCAAAATGCGTCCTAATCTCCTCAAAGGGTTAAACGTTTCCGCTCCGAGACTGAAGGGATTTGGCTCAAGAAGTGGGTCACCTTTGAGCGAGCACTGATTGGACATGGTGAAAGTTGTGTTAGGTTGATATGACGTGTTTTTTGGAAGTGGTAAGAAGTGCGTTTAGGATTTTTTTGTTTAAATATTTATTATTATTAGTAGTATTTTTTTTCATTTTTTGTTTTTAAGTTTCCTCCCTAATCCTTCATCAAGCTTATATAATACACCCGAGACCCTCTTTTATTTATTTTTTATTTTTTTTTGGCAGAATTACAAGCTACGGTTGTAGCACATTTTATAAACACGTAAGACCTAATTCATCATCATTTCTATCCATCAGAAACCTACATTATTAATGCAATTCAGTTTATACATGTGATTGCTTTCATCATTAGGTTTTTCTAAAGTGGGTTGGTGATATTACGAAATATATTGATGTGTACGGCTCCAACTTCCTTATACCTGAATCTCGCAAGTAGTCATCCTATAATTGAAATAATGTGGAAACACGGAGGCCCCCTGGCAGCATCAAGGAACACGTCTCATACACCTTACCAACGAGACAGGAGACGAGGGAGGCCAGAAGGAGAGATAATTATCAACCTTATAATAATGATAATAAGGGTACGGAGGTCAAGGTCAAGTCAGGGGATTATGAACCTTATAATAATTATAATAAGGGTACAGAGGTCAAGGTCATATCAAGGGAGAACAAGATGAACGTCCCGGGATAAAGGTGAAGGAGTGCCTGCCAAGAAGAGACACGGCACCAAGATTTTTATATTTTCTATGTGAATGAAGGAGACAAAAGGCAACACTGCCCGTAACAAGTGTCCCCCAAAAGTTGAAATAGTGACAGAGAGCCAAATTCAAGGGATGTTAGAGTAAAAATATCTGGAACACGGAACTTGAAGCAGTTTAAGTCATAGGACGAGGGAAAGACAGATTGAGGGAGAAAGTTCCAAAGCTTGGTTGTTGAGTAGAAGAAAGACTGTGAACATCGGTTAAGTATAGGGTTAGACAGTTGGACAGACATGGGGGTGGGAGTGTGTTGAGAGGCGGGTGCCCCCCACACTCCGTAAGGGAGGTGGTATGCACTGAGAAAGCTTTGAAGAACACTGATTATTGTAATAGCGGTAGAAGAGAGAGAAATGCAACATTGCAGCGTTTAGAGAGAGCTTTTAGAGATTTAGTTAGAGGAAGGGAGTAGATGAGACAATATGCTTTTGACTCTACTTTATCGAGAAGTGTGGTATGGATGGAACCTCCCCACACATGTGAACAATACTCGATGCATGGGAGCACTGTGTCCCTATTATTATTATTATTATTATTATTATTATTATTATTATCATCATTATTACTATTATTATTATTATTATTATTATTATTGATAAGTTTTTTTTTAAATACCGGTATTAGTCTATGGTGGTAGGTAGGAAGAGGGGCATGGTCGTAAGTAAAAAATAAACAATAACAAATATATAAACAACAAAATAACATTAAATCAAATCTGGTGATAACGAGGGTACTATCG
>CM064492.1:71120481-71134966 GCA_032716605.1 Paralithodes platypus | reverse complement strand
CTCTCTGTGATGGAGATTGGATTAATATGAATGAATCAGTAACCATGTAAGTGTAAGTTCCCCTTTAAGGCTAATTACTTTCTATCCTATATTAATACTTTCCTTGTGGCCATTTCCTGACCAATAAGGTTACACTTCATCCTATTTTCCTGCTCGGCTTTTATCCGGAGGGACGGAGAGTGGGGAGAGCCTTCTATTTTGCTATTCTATTTTTCTACTATAAACTGTACCCGACTCTAGTAGTATTTTAAAGATCGTACCACCTAGTAGGGACCGCAAGGTATGTGTGGTCTGAGTATCTGTGTAACTAACTCTGTAAATCTGTAACTCTCTCTCTCTCTCTCTGGCGCCAAATCCCCGTGATAAATGGTGATTCATCAATAATAGAGCGGGCGGTTGGTTAGCGACGGACTAAACACGGTCTATGTGGGTCGCTATACTCTCTGTACGTGTGTGTGCTTGTGGGTGTGGATGCTTGCGTGTGTATGTGTGCTTGTGTGTGTGTGCTTGTGTATGTGTGCTTGTGTGTGTGTGCTTGTGTGTGTGTGCTTGTGTGTGTGTGCTTGTGTGTGTGTGCTTGTGTGTGTGTGTGTGTGTGTGACGGTGTGTTTGTGTGGGTGTGCTTGTGTGTGTGGGTGTGGGTGTGTGTGCTCGTGTGTGGGTGTGCTTGTGGGTGTGCTTGTGTGTGTGCTTGTGGGTGTGTGTGGATGCTTGTGTGTGTGTGGGTGTGCTTGTGTGTGCTCGTGTGTGGGTGTGTGTGACGGTGTGCTTGTGTGTGTGTGTGTGTGTGTGGATGCTTGCGTGTGTATGTGTACTTGTGTGTGTGTACTTACTCTAGTTGTATTGCGGGAGTGAGCATGCTCGTTATTTCCCGCCTCCTATATGTGTAGGTGTTATATGTATCGTTGGAATGGCTGTGGATGTGTGTGCAGTCTGTATTTTTAGCCAATTGGCGACATCGGAAACGAAGGCTTAGGGTGGATCTGTATGGTACCATTCTCACTATAGACGGTACCGTCTCGCCCGAAGGCTTAGGTAGCCATCAGCTTAGGTGAACCATATGATACCCATCTCGCCTTGTACCATTTTTGCCAACCCCAGATGGGACGTCACAACGTCGTCCACTTATTCCAGGTACCTATTTACAGCTAGGTGAACTGAGGCTAACACATGAAAGGAGACAAGCCCAATTTGTCTCCGCCCGGTCGGGGATTGAACCCCCGACCCCTCGTGTGTGAGACGAGAGCTCTACCTACTAGGCTACGGGCTGTGTGTGTGTGACGGTGTGCTTGTGTGTGGGTGTGGGTGTGTGTGCTCGTGTGTGTGTGTGTGTATAACAAATTATGAAAACAAATAGACCTTAACAAATCATCTTGCATATAAAGTAATACAGTAGATACAGCAGCCTAGGTGAAGTGTCTAACATCAAAAGCTTTATGATACACAAACTAACTTAAAATGGGAGCAGTACAGAGTTATAACTTAATACTGTGGAACATTGGACGATATTAATCAGCTTAAAAAATCCCTCTAGATATTAAAGTACTCTTTCAATTAACCCACAGACTCGCAACATTTCCTAGTATCCTGAACACATTATAAACAGACAGCCAGGATATATATATTATAAGCGTCATCGTTTCCTATAAGGATTAAGGGGGCAGTGGTTAGTTTTTGGTCTATTTATTTAGTTATTGATTTAATTCTTAGTTTCCTCTCTAGACTTCCATCAAGCTTAAAAAATACCCCCCCTAGACCCCCTTCAAAATAAATATGTAAATTTGTTGGTAGTTCCTTCTCAAATTAGCTTACAGGCTCGCTATCGCTCGCCAGGAAAATATCGACACCTAAATGGCACGAAAGGTCTTAAAATTGATAACGAAATGGGGTGAAAGGTGTTAAAATCGCCAAACTAATGGGCCGAACGTCTTAAAATCTCAAAACTAATGGGGTTAAACACAAGGGAGAAGGGGTCCAGAAAAACGAACCATCCTCCTTTAACCCTTTAACGCACACGACGCGATTTGCACCCTTTCTGGGATACTTAAAAGCCTTTGTGACCATCAGGGGTGTTTAGAAACCTTTAGTTTTGTTACTGCAACCTGTGCAGTTGTATTTGAGTGAGTTGTGGGCAGAAAACTAATTTTGGAGAGGTAATTATGAGATTGGGAGAACTCTATTTCTGAATGCTAAACGGCAACCCCCGAGTTCACAAAATAGGAGAGGGTTAAGATAAAATGGTGACAGTGACGTGATTCTGGTGACCACACTACACTCCACCTCTGGAACATGGTGGTGAAATGTCCGTCTGTCGTTGTGTTCGTGTTTGGGTCTATGATGAAATGGACCACTATTTGGTCTTGGTGTATTTATTCTTCGTTTGTGTGTGTATTAATCGACTATATATTATTTGTAACATCGTATTTAACCCGTTCAGTACCAGGGACGTCCTTTTCATCATATTCTGGCAACTATTAGACGATTTTATTTAGCTTAGAAAGGACCTCTAGCCAAAAAATAAGGCTTCCAACCCTTTTAACTACCACAGATTATTCCCAAGCTGCACAATATCGTCTAAATTTAGCTAGAATAAAATATAACACACGTCGCTGGTACTCAAAGGGTTAATAGTGTAAGTGTGTGCGCCTTCCTGTGAGTACTGTCGTGTGCGTGTTTGGCCCTATGTGCGTTACTGTGGGTGGGTTTGATAATACTGTATAGTGACCCGTAGCCGTGACTGTCTTCGCTTGCGTGTGACCTTGTACGCTTGTGGCTGTGTTTCCGTATGTGTGGCTGTGTGTGTGTGTGTGTGTGTTTATGTGTGTGTGTGTGTTTATGTATGTGTGTGTGTATGCGTGTGTGTGCGCGTGTGTGTCTGTCTTTGCTTGCATGTGATCTTGTATGCTTGTGGCTGACTGTGTTTAGTCACGTGTGGCTGTGAGTGTAAGTGTGTATGTTTGCGCAATTGTATTTGTGTGTTTTGTAAGTTACATAATATGCTTATAGATGTGTGTTGTAGTATTTGATACATCCATGTGTTTGAGCAGCTTGTGTGTATATATGGTGTGAAGGTGAAGGTATTGAGGGATAAGCCTTTACAACGGCACCTCGTAGCTACTCTCTACTTGTCCTATTTTCTGAAGTGCGTGGATGATTTATTTTAGGTTTATATATATGTGCAATGGGTGTACTTTCATATGTGTTTCTATGTACGGCATGTATATTATTTATGTGTATTATGTCTACGTATGTGCAGTCGCCCACAATACTTCACTTCCAAGTTAGGACATTCTAATTATCCCAATTATTAACTTAATATGACCTGGAATTTATTATAAACCGGATAAATGAACTAATCGATATTTAAATTAACTGACAATATTGCACCTGTTTCTCTTTAACCCCTTCTCCACGATGATGCCTTTTTGCCTTTGATTCTGGCTACGATTAGACGATTTTATACAGTTTAAGAAGACCCCATGTTATTGAGAGAGTTATTGAGAGAGTTTAAGAAGACCCCATGTTATTGAGAGAGTTTAAGAAAAACCCATGTTATTGAGAGAGTTATTGAGAGAGTTTAAGAAGACCCCATGTTATTGAGAGAGTTTAAGAAGACCCCATGTTATTGAGAGAGTTTAAGAAGACCCCATGTTATTGAGAGAGTTTTTCGAGAGCGTATTTACCTCCTGAGTCCTAGAGGTAGATTATATGCTAAAGAATAACGTCTTATGGTAACCCGAATATGATGAAAATTACGTCATGGTGCTGAAGGGGTTAATCCCGCACACACTATCACGGACAGGTAGCGAACATCGTGAGCAATGGTTCGCACATACCTGTACGTACCTGTGCCAGTCGTGCCTATATAAATAATTAATTAAAATATCAAACTTGAAAACGAAGTCAAAAGTTAGTGTTCAAATCAATATAACGAACTCATCAACATTAAAAACTATCGAAACGACAACACACTAAACAAAATCTATATGTGGAAAAATGCATTTAAATGTATCGGAAATTAAACTTTGAAAACAACAAACTTATAATATCCTACTTAGTCACACTTAATTATCACCCTTCTTCAACACACACAATTACAGTTATGAAACAGACCTACAAGCGGGTTTCTGAGGGATAAAACGTAGGTTGAATTGGGTATTATGAACGGTATTATAAGTGTACTACGACCGTATTTCACCTGGCAATTCTGCTAAATGTCTATGTCTACAGCCCCAACTTCCTTATAGAATGAAACTCGCATATGGCCAATTACAGTTATGAAGTGAACCTACATGCAAGACTGCCCTCTATAAATATAACCTGTTCCTCCGTGCCGCCAGCCCTGTGTGTCAAGTGTGAGCGTGGTGCCCCTGGTGAGAGGTTCGATCCTGGGTAAGTGGGTAATGATAGGGGGGCTGCTGACGTCACGGGGGGCATGGGTGTATTATAGTAGGGGGTGTTGGGACAGTAAGGGGTGTTGGGACAGTAAGGGGTGTTGGGACAGTAAGGGGTGTTGGGACAGTAGGGGGTGTTGGGACAGTAAGGGGTGTTGGGACAGTAAGGGGTGTTGGGACAGTAGGGGGTGTTGGGACAGTAAGGGGTGTTGGGACAGTAAGGGGTGTTGGGACAGTAAGGGGTGTTGGGACAGTAAGGGGTGTTGGGACAGTAAGGGGTGTTGGGACAGTAAGGGGTGTTGGGACAGTAAGGGGTGTTGGGACAGTAAGGGTGTTGGGACAGTAAGGGGTGTTGGGACAGTAAGGGGGTGTTGGGACAGTAAGGGGTGTTGGGACAGTAAGGGGTGTTGGGACAGTAAGGGGTGTTGGGACAGTAGGGGGTGTTGGGACAGTAAGGGGTGTTGGGACAGTAGGGGGTGTTGGGACAGTAGGGGGTGTTGGGACAGTAGGGGGTGTTGGGACAGTAGGGGGTGTTGGGACAGTAGGGGGTGTTGGGACAGTAGGGGGGGGGGGAAGTAGGGGCGTTGGGACAGTAGGGGTGGGGGTGGGGGGGTAGGGGGCGGTGGGACAGGTGGTCATGGATATATTACGGTGCTGGGACCGATCAGACAGAGGGGCGATAGGATGGAACAGTACAGACAGTGGAGACAGTTGAGACGGGGGCGTAGTAGGCTACCTGACTTTATATATTTAATGTTTGGGTTGAGGGGAGATAAGTATATCACGGAGTACGTAAATAGTCGATAAAAAGGTAGATGATTTTGTTTTGGACATTTAAAGTATAGACAAATATAAATGCAAGAGGAAGACACACATATGATAGTTTATTAGTAAATAGTAGATACATTTGGAGATTAATGATTTCCTAGCACTTGAGGATAAAGTATAAAGACCTGAATGAATGAGGGAGTGTATAAGTGAATGGGTTATAAAGCTGCGTGGAAGTGTGTTGTAGGCACGGGAGTCGAACGAGGACGAGAGGAAAATGGGAGTGCATACGGATTTCGAATATTTGCCCCTTGAGGTTTTAACGGTATATTCTGGCTCTCATTAGATGATTTTATACAACTTACGTAGGATCTGTGGGAATTAAAAGGGTAAAGACTAACTCATTTAGCCCACTTCCTAATCAGAATACAGGCAGAATAATAGGCAGAATCGACTATGAATGTACCGGCAATGACAAGTGAGATAGATAACCATCAAATATTAAGGAGGATGGAAATTGTTGGAGATGAACTGTGAGAGTGAGAGTAGGCGATAATTAACTGCAAACAAACATAAGTATAATAAAGTGCAGGTGCTTTAAACAAATATTGAAACAGCAATATCGACGACAAGAATATTCTATAAATAAGAATACTACTACTACTACTACTACTACTACTACTACTACTACTATTACTACTACTACTACTACTACTACTACTACTACTACTACTACTACTAATAATAATAATAATAATAATTAATATCTATTATAAATAATTTTAGACTTAACATGAATGGTAACAATTTTGGTGAAAAGTAACCAATATTTTAATTATGATTATCCGTCCTTGTAGTTCATCATATAATCCATAACTTTCATTATTTCGATTTATATAAAGTTCACCGGGTTAGTAATTCATGGGGTAGTGACTGGCAGTGTCGATACTGTCACGGAGCTTCGGATACGGGCTCGGGACATTTTCACACAGGACACGACAGATGGATTTCTTTGAGAGTCTTTTCCTAGCGGTGTATTGATGTGTGGTGAAGAGTGAGGGTATGTGAGAGACCAGGGGGTATCACAGAGGGGAGAGATGGGTGACGTTGAGTGACAGGGATTTATAGGGGAGAGACTGAAGAAAAAAAGAGAGAGAGAGAGAGAGAGAGAGAGAGAGAGAGAGAGAGAGAGAGAGAGAGAGAGAGAGAGAGAGAGAGAGAGAGAGAGGAATAAAACGTGACTGAAGTGTGGAGTACCATTATTATAACTTAGTTTGCTCTCTCTCTCTCTCTCTCTCTCTCTCTCTCTCTCTCTCTCTCTCTCTCTCTCTCTCTCTCTCTCTCTCTCTCTCTCTCTCTCTCTCTCTCTTCCTATATTATTAACATTTCTTGTACATGCTGTCACCCTGTCGTTTTCCCTAGTTCACCTTTCTCACTGTTTCATATAACTCTTCTCTTTTCTCTCCTACCTGTTCAATTCCTTAATCTCTCCCATCTCCTCTTTTCTCTTCCACTTTCCTCCTCTCTCTCCTGCTTCCTCTCCCTCTCTCCCTCTCTCTCCTTCTCAACGCAGTGTTTACCGCTGACCCAAATGTACTTCTTAACAACGATACTGGTCTCTCTCTCTCTCTCTCTCTCACACACACACACACACACACACATACACTCTCTCTCTCTCTCTCTGTTATGTTCGTAATCCTTCCCTTCCACTCACTCCCTCATCCCTACTCCTACTCTCTCCCTCCCAATCTTACTCCCTCCCTCCCAGTCCCACTCCTACTCTCTCCCTCCCAATCTTACTCCCTCCCTCCCTCCCTCCCAGTCCTACTCCCTCCCTCCCACTCCTACTCCCTCCCTCCCACTCCTACTCCCTCCCTCCCACTCCTACTCCCTCCCTCTCAATCTTACTCCCTCCCTCCCAGTCCTACTCCCTCCCAGTCCTACTCCCTCCCTCCCAGTCCTACTCCCTCCCTCCCAATATTACTCCCTCCCTCCCAGTCCTACTCACTCCCTCCCAATCTTACTCCCTCCCTCGCAGTCCTACTCCCTCCCTCCCAGTCCTACTCGCTCCCTCCCAGTCCTACTCCCTCCCTCCCAGTCCTACTCCCTCCCTCCCAGTCCTGCTCGCTCCCTCCCAATCCTACTCCCTCCCTCCCAATCCTACCCCCTCCCTCTCAATCCTACTCCCTCCCTCCTAATCCTACCCCCTCCCTCCCAATCCTACTCCCACCCTCCCAATCCTACTCCCTCCCTCCCAACCCTACTACCTCCATCCCAATACTACTCCCTCCCTCCCAATTCTACTCCCTCCCTCCCAATCCTACTCCCTCCATCCCAATAGTACTCCCTCCCTCCCAATGCTACTAGCTCCCTCCCTCCCTCCCAATTCTACTCCCTCTCTCCCTTCCAATTCTACTCTCTCCCTCCCAATCCTACTCCCTCTCTCCCAACACTACTCCCTCCCTCCCAATACTACTCCCTCCTTCCCAATCCAACTCCCTCCCTCCCAATCATACTCCTTCCCTTCCTCTGCAACACCCTCCCTCCCTCCCTCCCTCCCACTCCCACTCCCTCCCTTCCTCTGTGTTGGTGGTGTAATGGTTTAGATGCTTATGTTCTGGGTGTGGTGTCCTGAGTTCGAATCCCGGGAGGACCATATGCTTTCATTAGTTTATTCAAGTACATTGGGATGTGTAATGAATGATTAATGTTAAGAACGGGGTGTTACTTGTTATTAGACGATTATATTAAGATTAGGAAGGAAGAATATATGGAAGTCAGAGGATTGATTGAAATACGCTTCGCTCGGTTATGGCCTTGGAATTGCTCGGGGCCTTGGGGCTGTTCGGCCAGGCAGTTTGGGGAACAACAACAACAACAACAACAACTCCCCACAGATCCTTCCTAAGTTGTATGAAAACGTTTAAGGGGAGGTATTTAGTTTGTTCCCTACTTTTTCATCAAGCTTAAAATTACACCCCCTAGACCCCCTTTCAAGATAATTTTGTACATTTTTCGGTAGAAAAATGTCCCGGCCGGAGGCCGGTTGCTCTTAAATTACAGGCTCGCTATCGCTCGCCAGGAAAAAATTGACACCTTAATGGCACGAAAGGTCTTAAAATTGACAGAAATGCGGCAAAATGTCCAAACTACTAGGGCGAAGGTCTTAAAAATCTCAAAAGCAATGGGACTAAACATGAGGGAGAAAGGGGTCCAGAAAAAAATCCCTCAAGTGGAAATCTCCCCTTAATGACAGCCAGAATAAAGTGTGCCAACGCGGCATAATCCTCAAAGGGGGCTTACACATTCAAGTAAACCCCTTGAGTATCGAGACCCACTTTGACAACTTGGGAAGGATCTGTGAGCATCGAGAGGGTAAATACTATCTCGGATAACCCTTTGACATCCATACACCCTTCCTAATCTGAATAAAATCGTCCAATAATAGTCAGGATATATTGTCAAGACGTGCCATAATCCTCAAGCAGCTAAGTAGGTTGGTCCTATGGAAAAGGGGTTAAGAGTCCCCGTCAATGTTATGTATACGACCTTCAAATATTATTCTTATTTGGCGTTCAGGGTGGTTAAGGGGAGGTTTTTAGATTGGTCCCTCGATATCCTTCAAGCTTAAAATTACACCCCCTTGAGCCTCTTTCAAGATACATTTTTACATTTTTCGGTAGAAAAATGTCCCGGCTGAAAGCCGGTTCCTCTTAAATTACAGGCTCGCTATCGCTCGCCAGGATAAAATCGACACCTAAATGACACGAAAGGTCTTAAAATTGACAGAAATGGGTTGAAAGTTCTTAAAATAGTCAAAATAATGGGGCAAACGTCTTAAAATTAGAAAAAAACAATGGGGTTAAACATGAGGGAGAAAAGAGTCAAGAAAAAAATCCCTCGAGTGGACATCTCCCCTTAAGTCATGTAAAAGCCAAATCTATACTTTCGTCCATTCAATATACGTAAGTCAGTTTGTGGTTTATTGGTCTACTTATTTTAACTACCAATATAACTACCAATATAACTACCGATATAACTACCGATATAACTACCGATATAACTACCGATATAACTACCAATATAACTACCAATATAACTACCAATATAACTACCAATATAACTACCAATATAACTACCGATATAACTACCAATATAACTGCCAATATAACTACCAATATAACTACCAATATAACTACCAATATAACAACTACCAATATAACTACCAATATAACTACCAATATAACTTGCCAATATAACTGCCAATATAACTACCGATATAACTACCAATATAACTGCCAATATAACTACCAATATAACTTGCCAATATAACTACCAATATAACTGCCAATATAACTACCAATATAACTACCAATATAACAACCAATATAACTACCAATATAACTTGCCAATATAACTGCCAATATTTGAATATAACTACCAATATAACTGCCAATATAACTACCAATATAACTGCCAATATAACTACCAATATAACTACCAATATAACAACTACCAATATAACTACCAATATAACTACCAATATAACTTGCCAATATAACTACCAATATAACTGCCAATATAACTACCAATATAAATACCAATATAACTGCCAATATAACAACTACCAATATAACTACCAATATAACTACCAATATAACTTGTCAATATAACTACCAATATAACTACCAATATAACTGCCAATATAACTGCCAATATAACTGCCAATATAACTGCCAATATAACTGCCAATATAACTACCAATATAACTACCAATATAACTGCCAATATAACTACCAATATAACTACCAATATAACTACCAATATAACTACCAATATAACTTGCCAATATAACTACCAATATAACTACCAATATAACTACCAATATAACAACTACCAATATAACTACCAATATAACTTGCCAATATAACTACCAATATAACTGCCAATATAACTTCCAATATAACTACCAATATAACTGCCAATATAACTTGCCAATATAACTTGCCAATATAACTGCCAATATAACTACCAATATAACAACCAATATAACAACCAATATAACTACCAATATAACTTGCCAATATAACTACCAATATAACTGCCAATATAACTACCAATATAACTACCAATATAACTACCAATATAACTGCCAATATAACAACTACCAATATAACTACCAATATAACTTGCCAATATAACTATCAATATAACTGCCAATATAACTACCAATATAACTGCCAATATAACAACTACCAATATAACTACCAATATAACTTGTCAATATAACTACCAATATAACTGCCAATATAACTGCCAATATAACTTGCCAATATAACTACCAATATAACTGCCAATATAACTACCAATATAACTGCCAATATAACTACCAATATACCTACCAATATAACTGCCAATATAACTACCAATATAACTACCAATATCACTACCAATATAACTACCAATATAACTGCCAATATAACTGCCAATATAACTACCAATATAACTACCAATATAACTGCCAATATAACTACCAATATAACTACCAATATAACTACCAATATAACTGCCAATATAACTACCAATGTAACTGCCAATATAACTACCAATATAACTACCAATATAACTACCAATATAACTACCAATATAACTGCCAATATAACTACCAATGTAACTGCCAATATAACTACCAATATAACTACCAATATAACTACCAATATAACTACCAATATAACTGCCAATATAACTACCAATATAACTACCAATATAACTACCAATATAACTACCAATATAACTTGCCTCCTACGTTACTGCACATATGTCGAACTCTGCATACGTAACTTAGGTGATGTAACACGAGCGTTTTTTCCCGTCAATTTTCTATGCCCAAGTTTGGTTTTCCACCTCATACTAGTTTTTGGTATATTCGCATTGGAATCGACAACCAGACTGATTGTTATGATTTCAAAAGCCTGAAATACTATAGAATTTGACTTCCGAAGATGCCAAACCTCAATTGCCTGATAAGATTACTGGAAAAAGCGGTCGCATATCCCTAGCCTAAGTCCGTGGCCAATCTATACACCAGTCTGACAACCTGCCAAGCTAGCATTCCTTGTATCGAGTGATATAGGTGTGGAAATACAGCACGTGAACCGGGTCACTGGGGCGAATGTCGGTACCAGTGTTAAGGGTGTAGTGGTTAGTATTTGGTATATTGATTTAAAAAAAAAAAATCAGTTCCTCGCTAGACCTCAATCAAGCTTAAAAAAACACCCCCTAGACCCCCCCATCAAGATAAATGTGTAAATTTTTCGGTAAAAAAATGTCCCGGCCAAAGGCCGGTTCCTCTTGAAATAACAGGCTCGCTATCGCTCGCCTGGAAAAAATCGACACCAAAATAACATGAAAGGCCTTAAAATTGACAACGAAATGGCGCGAAAGGTGTGGAAATACGTAACGTGAATCGGGTCAGTGGGGCAAGAGGGTTGAGTGTCGGTACCAGCTGTGTTAAGGGTGTCAATAAATAAGTGGCCGTACTACTGATGACCTAAATGTTAACTCAAGCACTTACCACCAAGGCCACACACACACACACACACACACACACACACACACACACACATACTGTACACACACACACACATACTGTACACACACACACACATACTGTACACACACACATACTGTACACACACACACACACACATACTGTACATACACACAAATACTGTACACACACACACACACACACATACTGTACATACACACAAATACTGTACACACACACACACACACACACATACTGTACACACACACATACTGTACACACACACACACCCACATACTGTACACACACACACACATACTGTATACACACACACATACTGTACACACACACATACTGTACACACACATACTGTACACACACACACATATACACACACACACACACACACACACATTTGTTATTATTTGCTCCCTAAACCTCTATCAAGCTTTAACAAAAACATCTCCAAGACTCCCCTTGAGATTATTATTTTGTTGTTTTCATTTTTCGATAGACAAATATCCCGACCGAACGCCGGTTCTTCGTAAAGTACAGGCTCGTAATCGCTCGCCAGGGAGAAAATCGACACCAAAATGGTACGAAAGGTCTTTAAAATCGCGAAAATAATGCGGCGAACATCTCCTATCTCAAAACTAATGGTGCTAAATGCGAGCGAGAAGGGGGTCCAGAAATATACAGAAACCTGCCATTAATCTCTATTATATATGTATCATCTGAGGCCACAGGCTTTCCTGGTCACATAGGCAGTAGTTCAATGTATAGTATGTTCATTATGTTAACTACACTGATACATAAGTAAGATCACAGGAGGAGGGGGGGGGGGGGTTAATACTTATGGAGCTAAACACAAGACATGTTGATGACATTCTCTATATATATAATGGAGCAATTATTTATACTGTTGGAAGCCCTCCATGCGTAACCGAATGTGTACATCATACACAAAGTGTGTATGTGACTTATAATAATAGTGTAATTACCGCCTATTACAAAACAGGGAACACCTCCGTAACGTTATTGGCAATAAAACAAAGACGATAACTCACACTTGAACACTTCCCAGAACTATACACTCAGTCCAACAAGTCGAAGAATACAGTTGCCAAAGCGCTAAAGTATTTCAAGGTAACCCATTATTATAGAATTCCTTTAACGTAAAGCAAAGTTTTATACAGTATAATTTACCATGTCATTATTTAACTTCTGATTATGAGCAGCGTTTCAGCTTCGCATGTCTTAAATTTCGAGATGTTCCAGGTATCTTTACGCGACATAGTTCTTATTTGGGTTCAATTCGCTTCACATATATTGCAATAGGGGCGCTAACGCTTGGTACGATTCCCTACATTTTTGTCCGATTAGTGAGATTGATGGCTAAACTGGGACATCGTGATCAATCAAAATCTCGTCCGTGCGAATAAACCTTCTAAATTCTACCTTTTCTACATGTTTTCAGAAGTTTTCAGGACCCCTTCTCCCTCATGTGTATCCCTTATTAGTTTTGAAATTTTAAGACATTCACCCGAATAGTTTGGCGATTTTAAGACCTGTCATACCATTTACATTTGTCTTTTTCTTGTTTGTTTTTCTTTTCTTCTTTTTTTTTTGGGGGGGGGGGGGGGGGGGGCAAACGATAGCGAACCTTCAATTTAGGAGAAACCGGCCTCTGGCAGATTAATTAATTAATCTCGAAGGGGGGTCTTGGGGGTATTCTTTTTAAGCTTGATGGAGGTCTAGGGAGTAAACTATATTTTTGTTTTATTGTATGTGACTGCATATACAGTATACATATGTGACTGCATATACAGTATACGTATGTGACTGCATATACAGTATACGTATCATGCATTTCATATGGCCAATATGTATGCAGACAATTATAATTGATTTCAGGTTTACTGTCAGAGGATATATTACAAGAAAATTCACATATTTAATTACCTACCTCATCGCAGGCCACCAAAAGCGCATCAGAAAATTACTGGAGGCACCCATCTTATTATCCTCGTTTTCTATTATCGCGTAGTGACCCCTTTGATATATTAATTAATGAAAATGGAGCGTCATAATATTTCCTGGAAGGGGTTGAGGGAGGGGTTGCCAGAGGTCGCCGGCATTTATGTTTGGGGCTAATTATTCAACGAGGGATAATTACATGCCCCCTTTACCCTCTCACATTTTTCCTGATCCCCCCCCCCCCCTTCTCTCACTCTCACTCTCACTCTTTCTCTCTCTTCTCCAGTATCATACACACACAAACACACACTCACTCTTCTTTCTCTCTTTCTTTCTCCTCTCTCTGTCTCTCTCTTCTTCAGTCTCTCTCGCTCTCACACACACACACACATACACACTCACTCTCTCTCTCCTTCGAATAAGAGACTGAGCTATTAGGACCGGCTAGAGCTCTAAGTCTCCTTTTGCCGGCAGCCCCTATAAAACGAGGGAGCCGTTTTATCAATGAGGATTATGACTAGATGTTTAGCTTTAATATGAATACAACTCACAACCATGGATGCCTATTTCTTTTTCACACATTTTTTCATTCTACTGTTTGAGTTACATAGAGATACATATATTTACATAGATACACATACAACACAGACTTTGCGGTCCCTACTATACAGTCCGGATCTAATTCTAACATAGAATTTGCTACAAAGTGGAAGGTAAGGATAGCAAAACAAAAGGCTCTAACCCCAGCCACTCACACTCTCAACTGTCTAACTACCCCCTGCAATGAGTGTGTTGC
>CM064492.1:71030481-71115481 GCA_032716605.1 Paralithodes platypus | reverse complement strand
ACAAAGAAATTGAGCGAAAGATCATACAATCGCCAACATAATGGGCCGAAAGTCTTAAAAATCTGAAAACTAATGGGAATAATCATGAGAAAGAAGGGGGACCAGAAAAACGACCCATTCTCCCTTTAATTATCGATAAATCAGTTACTGCCGGATTACATTTACCGTCAACTGAAATAAAACCGAGTATACCGATTTGGCTCTGAAATGTAGAATAATAGCCGTTCGTGAGGTCAAGTAATAAACCTTAATTGTATAGCTAAGGACATACTCAAATAAAGGTAAACATATTACAAAACAAGAAACACGCACCCTTGACCCCCCCCCCCCCCTCTAACTATCCATCTCTCTCTCTCTCTATATATATATATATATATATATATATATATATATATATATATATATATATATATAGATATATACTGTATATATATATATATATTATATATATATATATATATATATATTATATATATATATATATATATATATATATATATATATATATATATATATATATAGTATTTATCTATCTGTCATCTTTCTTTCACTCTCTCTCTCGCTCTCACTCTTACTCTCACTTTCTCTCGTACTCACTCTCACTCTCTCTCCCTCTCTCTCTCTCTCTCTCATATATATCAATCCATCTATCTACACACCAATCTATTTACCTGTATATTGACTGCATTACTTTCTATAAAATATGTACTGTACTGTACTGTATATCCATAGAGCTGATTGTTTACCTGCTGTCCACCTAACGATGACTTAACTACTGAGCTACCTATCTGTCGTTTGAGTACGTGTATCTAGTAAATCTAACACACACACACACACCTACACCCATAGAACGACCCCCCACCCCATACACACACACACACTTAAACAGTCCCCCCAACACACACACAGAACGAACCCACCCCCAAAACACTCCTCACAAACAGTCCCCCCCCCCCCCCCGCACACAAACATACACACACACACAGAACGAACTCCCCCCAAAAACACACTCCCAAACAGTCCCCCCCCCCCACACACACACAGCCTCACACTCACACCCACACACACCCTCACACACTAGCGTTGGTCGATGTGTGGCTGGGTAGTAAATAAGTAATGAGGCAAAAGGGGTAGGCTATAGTCTGCGGCGCCTATTATGGTAGTGTGGCAGAGTTACTAGGAACAAGTTGATATTTCAAAGACATTGCGATCCATTCCAGGGATGCAACCTACTCTCGAATAAAACAGATAGATTAGTGCAATACAATACATGTTAACTATGCTAAATACAATGTGCAAACCTGTGAAATAACATGTACAACCCCCCCCCCCCCCACTTTCTCCAACTAGCCCATATCCGTATTCAGGTCAACATCCCCCCCCCCCCCTCTCACAAGACCCTAATACCAATTACACATTAAGGATAATCTACTTTTAATTACTCCAACAGACTGAAAGGAGGGTAATAGCTGTAGAGGTACAGCAATTCTCTCTATCTCTCTTGGTTTGTTATTCGGACTATTAAAATGAAAACAAAGGTATTTTACGCTCTCAAAAAGGTTCTTCTAAAATAGTGACATTATATTTACAGGGATTTCAATATGGTCAAAATATAAATGTCACGGAGGTTCTCAGATAGAATTGCGTCCAAAATAACACCATATATATCGAGAGAGAGAGAGAGGGGGCGGAGGCAGTGAGTGTGTGTGTATGTAAGGAATGTTTTCATGGTGTTAGAGTGTGTGTGTGTGATTGTGATATCCATGTGCGTGTACAATACCAGCTTCAATCATGTTCTACTGCACTACTTAGGTAGGTGTCAAGGTTTTATATTAATGTGTGTGTGTGTGTGTGTGTGTGTGTGTGTGTGTGTGTGTGTGTGTGTGTGTGTGTGTGTGTGTGAATTGAATTGAATTGAATTAAGTTTATTTTGCTCAGACTTTTAAAAAAATTATGGAGCACAGCCCCTTACATATTACACATGTACAATATGCCTTTGCTAACTAAATTAGCGTACACATAAATACACTGGTACATCTTAAATAAACCATATTAAATGTCCTAAGACTTGATCTATCTATACATATTAAACGTTCTTTTGAGAAAAAGTGACAGATTCTTCACACATTTTAAGTTAGTATTATTCTTTAACAGTATATATTTATACTGTGTTGGGTTATGCCTGTAATAATGAGAAATATATCTATTCCTTAACTGTACAATATCCTCATTTTGACAAATAAACAACAAATGATATTCGTCCCGCACCATATTCTCATTACATTTAGTACATACCCTGTCTTCTCTATCAATATTTCTGTGTCTACCAGTATTAACTGGTAATTTATTATTACTTGCTCTCAGTTTACTTATAGCTAGTCTCTCTCCCTTATCCAATTTCACAAGTTAATCCTCCATACTGAAGACAAATTTATAATTTCTATAGCTACTACAAATGGCCTTACTTAACAAATTACTATTCCATTTTGTTATCCATTGATCTTTAAGCTGTTGTTCTATTGCCAATCTGAACCAGGCTGGGTTTATTACATTGTCTGACAACCAGACTCCAGACATCCCACAGTCATTACAAATACTTTTAACACAATTCAACCAAGGTGAAGTATAAACACCAACCTGATCCAAATGTAACAAACACTTGTACATTATATAACTTAACTTACTTGTTTTACCAGTAATTAATCTCACCCAGTAACCGATCATTGAACACTTAATATTTATGTCTATAGGATATTCACCAAGTTCACCATACAACATGTCATTACTAGTATACTTATGAACATATAATGTATGCTTTAAAAACTTCAAATGAAGCTGTTCTAATTTTCTAATAACATAATGTCCCCATACCTCAGCAGCATACAACATAACTGGTCTAACCATTGCTTTAAACAATTCAAGCTGTATATCAACTGGTAAATTAAATGTTCTGCATTTACTAATCAATGAATACATAGCCCTTGTAGCTTGCTGTTTTAATTATAATTCTCCTTGGCGGAATCTGCCATTGTAATTAAAAGTTAAACCCAAATATTTATATTCACCTGTCACTTCAATGTCTGTTGTCCCAAATTTAAAGTTATACCTCCCAGTATCTACCTTTCCTCTACTAAATATAACGATTTTTGTTTTGCTACAATTTACTTTCAGCTTCCAATGCTAACAAGGCACTTTTCATGCTATCTTCACTATCACATAATATTACTGTATCATCAGCATACATTAATACAAATAATTTAAGATATGTATCAAGAACATCATCATTGAAATTTAAAACATTACAGTTATTTTGTAGTAACTGTTCCTCTATATCATTTACATAAAAGGCAACAAGTAAAGGTGACAAGTTTTTTCCTTGCCTTACACCCTTGTTACATATAAATGTATCAGACACCTGTTGATTGAACATAACAAGATTTTATGTTGTTATACATGTTTTGAATTATATCTTACCATTTACATTCTGACTCACCAGTTTATACCCACAGTCCTTCTCTCCATACCATATCAAAGGCTTTCTGGTAGTCCACAAACAAGCAAAACTATTTTCTCTTTTTCCAGCAAAACAAGTCAATTATTGATTTAAGTAAGAAAATATGATCTACTGTCTAAAACCAGCTTGTGTTTCATTTAAATAGTATTTTCATTAGAAAAAGTATTTAATCTTTCATTCAAAATAGATGTAAAAAGCTTCCCTAAGCAACGTACCAATGTTACCCCCCTATAATTATTAGTATCATTAATATCTCCTTTATTTTTATACAGCGGAATTATACTACCAACAAGCCATTCATTTGGTATATCTCCAGAATCCAAAATTTTATTAAACAATTTAACATACAATGGGCACAGCAAATCTTGGCTACTTTTAATGTATTCATTTATGATCTTGTCATTTCCAGGTGACTTATTGTTTTTTAACTTCTTAATATTCTTAAATACTTCACTGGCAGTTATTGGGTCATTTAGAGACTCTGCATTATTCAAATCAATTTCATACGGAGTACCTTCATTGTCTTCCTCTTCACTTACAAGATCTTTAAAATGTTCATAAAAGTTATCTAGGGATAGGTCATTGGCATTACTATTTATTTTTTTATTCAATATTCTCCAAAATGTCTGTGGATCTTTTTTCTTATTTTCTTTAATCTGTTTAATCGGATCAGCTTTCTCCTTGTTCCTAACTCTTTTCATTTTTTTTTTTATATTTCTTACTTGTACATAACATATTGCTATAATTGACATTATTCTTAGACCTATTATATTTCTGCTTAGCCTTGTGATACACTTTCCTACACTGCCGGCTTGCCTTGTCATATCCATACACTCTTACATTGTTACTAGACTTTACATATTTTTTTCTTTTTCTTTGGAGGGAATACTTTCAGTGCTGGGTGTGTGTGTGTGTGTGTGTGTGTGTGTGTGTGTGTGTGTGTGTGTGTGTGTGTGTGTGTGTGTCTGGGTGTGTGTATGTGTGTGTGTGTGTGTATGTGTGGGTCTGGGTGTGTGTGTGTGTGGGTCTGGGTGTGTATGTGTGTGTGTGTGGGTCTGGGTGTGTGTGTGTGTGTGTGTGTGTGTGGGTCTGGGTCTGGGTGTGTGTGTGTGTGTGTGGGTCTGGGTGTGTGTGTGTGTGTGTGGGTCTGGGTCTGGGTGTGTGTGTGTGTGTGTGTGTGGGTCTGGGTGTGTGTGTGTGTGTGTGTGTGTGTGTGTGTGTGTGTGTGTGGGTCTGGGTTACTCAGTTTCTTGTTCGTCAAGGGGAATCCACGCAATGCGAGCTAAGCTTATTATTATCGCGCCTCCTTAACTGGGAATGTATTGCGTGAAATGCATGTTAAGTGTTTTATGTACTGTTGGAATGGCTGTGGATGTGTGTGTAGTCTGTATTTAGCCAATTGGCGACATCGGAAACGAAGGCTTAGGGTGGATCTGTATGGTACCATTCTCACTATAGACGGTACCGTCTCGCCCGAAGGCTTAGGTAGCCATCAGCTTAGGTGAACCATATGATACCCATCTCGCCTTGTACCATTTTTGCCAACCCCAGATGGGACGTCACAACGTCGTCCACTTATTCCAGGTACCTATTTACAGCTAGGTGAACTGAGGCTAACACATGAAAGGAGACAAGCCCAATTTGTCTCCGCCCGGCCGGGGATTGAACCCCCGACCCCTCGTGTGTGAGACGAGAGCTCTACCTACTAGGCTACGGGCTGTGTGTGTGTGTGTGTGTGTGTGTGTGGGTGTGGGTGGGTGTGTGTGTGTGTGTGTGTGTGTGTGTGTGTGTGTGTGTGTGTGTGTGTGTGTGTGTGTGTGTGTGTGTGTGTGTGTGTGTGTGTGTGTGGGTGGGTGTGTGTGTGTGTGTGTGTGTGCGTGTGGGTCTGTGTGTGTGTGTGTGGGTCTGTGTGTGTGTGTGTGGGTCTGGGTGTGTGTGTGTGTGTGGGTCTGGGTGTGTGTGTGTGGGTCTGTGTGTGTTTTACAATATTTCTGAATACACTAGAATTATCAGTTCTACTCGAGTTCGTCTTCTATCACTCTGAAATTGACTTCTGTTTTGTTGTTCATTACAATGACGTCTATTTATATTCACATTCTGGGTATCTCCATTGAAATAAATATACAGATGAATAGATACATGACTAGATGAATTAACATATAGATGTAGATAAATAGATGCATAGAGATTCAATAATTTCTTAAACAGCCGAGAGAGAGAGAGAGAGAGAGAGAGAGAGAGAGAGAGAGAGAGAGAGAGAGAGAGAGAGAGAGAGAGAGAGAGAGAGAGAGAGAGAGAGAATAAACAGAGACTGACACATAACAAAACAAATAATAATAATTCATTATTATCAGAAGTGTTACCAAGAATTGACGCACCTACTACCATCGAGAGAGATAAAGATAGATAGATAGATACAAAGAGATAGACAAATAATACAGAAACCCACCAATCCTTTATTATTACCATCAGTACCACCAAGACGTGACGCATCCACTACATTCGAGATAGATAAAGATAGATATGGATAACAAGATAGATAGAGAAAGAGATAGGGATAGAGATAAAACAATAAAAGATAGATAAAAAGAGATATAGAAAGAGATAGGAATAGAGATAAAACAAATATAATATAGATAGCCAACCAGATAGAGATATATCAATCATTCATTGTTACCAGGACCTAACGCCTCCACTATTATCGACCATAACAGAAGGTAAACAAACAGAACACTTCCTACTTACTCAACTCAAGGCGACTCACTATACTGTCATCCAGAACCCATAACAAGTATACCAAAGTATACCAAGTATAACAAAGGGCGGAGGAACCTTTTAGTCAACGGCCATCTAGCAACTTCATGGTAATTATTTGCCTTACGGTAATTTTTTGCCATGGTGGATTAATTGGATAATGCCATAGCCTTTGTACCAAGGTCTTCCTTTGTCTGTTTTCATCCATCCCTGCTGGTATGGTGCTATTACAGCGCTCTTTCTATCACAACAATCTCCTGTTTTTTTCCTTAAGGTGGTACAGCAGGCTGATAAGGAAGACTTAAAGTTTGGTGGATTTCCAGGAGTATTGTCCTTCTTTTCTGCTATCTCTCTGCATTTCTTTAAAATCCACCATTACTGTTCCCTCTTGGATATGGTGTCCTTGGGGGTTGATTCGCCTTGCCCAGATGTGATGGTTCCTTCTGGGTCGACTCCTATATATCCATCCATTTTTCATATTGTATGGTTTGCTTCTTTCAATTATATATGTTTTTGTTTGCTCTTTTATCCGGTGATATAGAATTAAATCCCGGTCCTCATAGACCTAATCATCCTGCGAGAAGAAGTTGCTGTATTCTGTATTCTAACATCCGTGGACTTCATAAGAACATTAAAGATCTTACTATGGCATCAGTGGATTATGACATTGTCTTTTGTTCCGAAACTCTTGTTTCTGACCATAGACACATTTCAGAACTGCTCATACCTGGCTTTAGTAAACCACTTCTTATTCGCTGTGACTCTCTTCCTCGTGCTCGTGGAATGAGTTTATACATCCGATCTGGCTATTATGCCCAGCCTTCGACGAAATTTATTTGTGGTTGCCACGAGATCCAGTTGGTTAAAGTTTCCAGTAAATATCATAACCACTACATTTTTAGCCTATATAGAAATCCTGATGCCAATAACAATCTATATGACTGTCTTTTAAATGCCTTGGCATTAATTCAGTCTGTTGATGTCAAGTCATCTTTCGTTCTTGTTGGAGATGTTAATGCACATCATAAAGAGTGGCTGAACTCGGTCTCTCCAACAAATAGAAATGGTCACGCTGCCATGGATTTTGCTAATTTGTCTGGGTGTGAGCAGTTGATTGCTGGACCTACACATATTTCTGGAAACTGTCTTGATCTCATCTTAACAGATGCTCCTGGTGTTGTGGAGACTGCAGTTCTTGCTCCTGTAGGTACTTCTTACCATAATGCTGTAACCTGTAAAATCAATCTTGAATTTACTGTGCCAGATATCATTATATCTCGTAAAGTTTATCTTAAATCTCGAGTTAATTGGGAAAATGTATGTGATGATGTTACCAATATCCACTGGAATCACATACTAAGATCTGATGACCCTGTTTCATCCCTCAATAACTCTCTCTTAGACATCCTGCAAAGAAGAGTCCCTTCTAAGTTAATCAAATCCCATATTAAAGATAAAGCTTGGTTCAATGACGACTGTAAGCATGCATATAATAACAAGCAGGCTGCATATCACCGCTGGAGACGTAATCGAACCCAGTTGCTTTGGGATGACTATGTACATCTTCGGTCAGTTGCGCAGAGAGTATATAGTACAGCCGAGAGGGATTACAATTCCCATTTGCAGGAAGTTCTCGCAGGTGCTACTCAGCCACATAAATGGTGGGCCTCACTTAAGGCCTCACTATTTGGAATTGACTCCACCATGCCTCCACTTCGTGATTCTGATGGTTCTATCTCTTTTGATCCATTAACTAAGGGTAATATGCTTTCTAATATTTTCATAGGTAAGCAGAGTGATCAGGAATTGCAATTGCCCTTGACATGTTTCCCTAGTCCTAATCTAAAGTCGATAGTGTTCAAATCAGCTGAATTGAGACAATATTTATTGGATCTTGACACTTATGGTGGGATTGACCCAGATGGATTTTTCCCTCTCTTCTTTAAGAAGATTGCTGTTGTCTTAGCACCTAAATTGGCTATAGTATTTAGGTTGCTCTTGAAATCTGGTAGTTTTCCTCTTTGCTGGTGAAAAGCTAGCATCACTCCAATTCCGAAGGGAGCTACTGCTTCGTCATTCCCATCTGAGTATCGTCCTATATCCATAACGCCTATTCTCTCAAAGATCTTTGAGAGGCTTTTAGCTAGACGCCTTTCTTCATACTGTAATCGTCTTGATATAATACCCAATTCACAGTTTGGTTTTCGCAAAGGTTTGGGTACTTGCGATGCGCTTTTAACTTTATCTCATGATCTTCAGTCTTCGTTGGACAAAGGGTATGAATCTCGTGTTGTAGCTATTGATTTTAGTTCTGCTTTTGATCTAGTTAATCATAAAGCCCTTTTATATAAGCTGCAACTTTATGGTATTGGTGGTAGTCTTTTATCTATTTTTAAAGATTTTTTGACAGACAGGTCTCAGCATGTTGTTGTTGATGGGTGCACTTCTGTTTCTGTGCCTGTTGTTTCGGGTGTTCCACAGGGCAGTGTGCTTGGGCCTCTGTTTTTCATTATTTTTATTGCTTGCATGTGCTCTGAGCTTGAAAATAAACTAGTTTCTTATGCCGATGACATAACTTTATACTCATCAATTCCATCTCCAGAGAGTAGAATCGAAGTTGCAGCATCTCTAAACAGGGACTTGGCTAAGATTACCTCTTGGTGTGAACTTTGGGGTATGAAGTTTAATGCTAAGAAAACTCACTCCATGATAATCAGTAGATCACGTACTTTGGCTCCTCCTCATCCTTGTTTGCATGTTTCTGGTGAACAAATTGAGGATGTGTCAGGTTTGCGTTTGCTTGGAGTGACTCTCGATCCTAAGTTGACATTTGAGAAGCATATTCGTTCCTTGTCTTCTACTATTGCTCAAAAGATTGGTTTACTTCGCAAGTGTTACAAAACATTCGCTTGTGAAACCACAGTCATAAAATCTTGTTATGCTTTTATTTTGCCTCATTTTGAGTATTGCTCTCCTGTTTGGAACTCGGCTGCTGACTGTCATTTGAAATTGCTTGATAAAGCTCTTAATTCTATTAAATTTATTCTCCCTGCTCTATCTCTTGATCTTCATCATCGGCGTCGGGTTGGTGCCCTTAGTCTTTTATTTAAAATTGTTAACAATACTCAATGTACTCAAATACTCGGCATCCATTGCATAGTGTTTTACCAGAACCTTTTATTCCAATTCGCGCAACAAGATTTACGAGGAGTCTTAATGACCTTGCCATGACTCCAATTAATGTTTCTACATCTCAGTTTTCTCGTTGTTTTATTCCTTCAATGATTCCCTTTTGGAATCATTTGCCAAACGAGGTTGTACAGTCAACCCATATCTCAGCTTTTAAGTCCAGAGTTAATGTTTTATTCCATCAGTAAATTTTTGTTTTAATCATGATTTGCTTTTATTCTTTTTAGAATGGTGTTTGAATTGACAAACTGATTTTTTCTTCTGGGCTCTCTAACTACTGTAGCCCTTTTCCTTTTTCTTAGTTGTCGTAGTCTCTCTCCAGTACTTACGGGTATTTTGTGGGGATTCATCTTTTATAGGTGTATCTGCACCCTGTTGGGAGGCTTAGACAGCTTCTATAATAATAATAATAATAATACCGTACCTTATAACATATAACAAATGGCCTTGACCTTGCTCGGGGCCTTGGGGCTGTTCGGCCAGGCAGCTTGGGGAAAAACAACAACATATAGCCACCCCAAATGAGAGAAGACATATAGATATATAGATATACAAAGAGGTAGAAAATATAATATATAGATATAGGGAGATAGAAAATAGGGGGATCGAAAATAATAAGAGTGCATACCTCTGCCAACGCTGGCTTTATCACAAAATATAACTTAATATACAACAATGGCACTAGTGTGATATATGATCCGGATCCCCTCCTAAATTGTATCATTTCTTCCTTGGCGCATATCCAACCTGCCCACTAAATCTCGTGAAAATCGGTTCATAAGTTCGTGAGATATGTTGTTTAAAGCCAATAAGACAGACAGACAAACAAACGAACAGAGACGAAAGCATAACCTCCGTCGAACTTCATTGGCGGAGGTAGTGGAGGCATAAAGGGACGAAAAAAAAAAAAAAAAAAACACACACAAAAAAATTCAATACCATCAGCTAAACATCATTATCCCCACCACTACCAGGACCTGACACATCCACCACCACCACCACTCTACCATCGACCACACAATGTAAACAAACACACCACTTCCTACTTAAGGGGGGTCACCTGTTATTTGTATCTCTCTCTCTGGCTTGTATCCATTCTGCCCCATTCAGCCTACTGTTTTAAGACCTTTATCCCCATCCAGGTGTCGATTTTTTTCCTGGCGAGCGGTAGCGAGCCAGCATATTATTCTTAAATGTTTTTGACAACAGGCTAAATTTTTACATTTTTCGATAGAAAACTGTATCCGGCGAAGCCGGATTTCTTTATACAATGCTGACTCGTTATCGCTCGCCAGGAAAAAATCGACACCTGGATGGGGATAAAAGTCTTAAAACAGTAGGCTGAATGGGGCAGAATGGATACAACCCTGAGAAAGAAAGAAAAGGAGAGATAAAAGCAGGTGACCCCCTTAAACAAGGTGGCTGACAATACTACCATCCATGAACGACAAATTGGACTTCATAATCTCTCATTGCGATCTACTGTCAAATGAAATTGCTAGTTATTGTGTAATTTGTAAATGTCTGATAAGATAAATATATTAGGTAATTACGCTAATTTGACAATTATATAAGTTATGATTAGAAGAAAATAGACAGCAGTAGACTAAATAAACGTTAGTAAATTAGTTGTCTTAATCTTCATCTTTCCGACACATTTACAAATTACATTGTTATCAATTAACAATATATATTCTTCACGGTCTTCACATCCATAAAAATAATGTAGACATAATAGTTATTTTCAAACTAATGACTTCCGTTATTTATTCCTAGGTTTATAACTCAACACAATCACAAGTTGCGATTAATCTATATAATACGTTTGCACTTGATAATGTACATTATGTCAGATACAGTATATATGCAAACAAAAGACTTGAGAGATTGATTAATTACGTTAATTAATTGCATATACAAGCTCCCGGATGTAAGCTAAATTGACTCTCAGTAAGGGTATTGTTCAAACACACACACACACACTCATACGGGTCGCTATGGTCCAAGGCGCTGTACGGTGGTCTCGCGCTGACTGCGGGCGCAAGGGTTCGAATCCACCAGAATCCTAAAGGATTTTTTGGCCATAGCGACGGAGAGGATTGCATCGTGGTTCCTCCCTAACCAAGCTGCTATCAGCCTGTGATCGCCCACAATCTAATATCTAAGCAATATCACCGTTACAGAGAGAGAAGTATTGAATTGTTTAGATAAACTCAAGGTAAATAAAACGCCTGGACCTGATACAATCTCGCCTAGAGTTCTAAAGGAAGCTAAGGATGAGCTCTCTAAACCACTGACATTACTATTCAATAAATCCTTGCAGTCTGGAACTATGCCCGATCAGTGGAAGCTAGCCAACGTAACACCGATATTCAAAAAAGGCAGCAAATCCCTACCCAGTAACTATCGTCCAATTAGCTTAACCTCAGTTGTATGTAAAATGCTAGAAACGGTCATACGAGACAGACTCGTAAATCACTTAGAGGAAAATAACATACTTAAAGATATTCAACACGGCTTTCGTAAAAAACGTTCCTGTTTAACAAACCTCTTAGACTTCTTCCACGATATCCTCAACCTCTACGATGAGAGTAAAGCTGTAGATATTATATACCTTGATTTTCAAAAGGCCTTTGACAAAGTTCCCCACAAACGTTTACTGCTAAAACTAAAAGCGCATGGAATACAAGACGGTGTGTTGAAATGGATAGAAAATTGGCTCAGCGACAGAAAGCAAAGAGTAGTCATAAACGGTAAGGCATCAAAATGGACCAATGTAAGTAGCGGGGTACCCCAGGGATCGGTACTAGGACCAATTCTCTTTCTAATTTACATCAACGACATAGATGAGGGTCTCACCTGTACAATCTCAAAATTTGCTGACGATACAAAAATTGCAAATAGCGTACTCTCAAAAGAACAAGTTGACGATATGCAACACAATCTAGATAAATTGTCATGTTGGGCCCAAATTTGGCAAATGAGTTTCAATGCGGATAAATGTAAAGTACTACATATCGGATACCTAAATGAGAAAGCAAACTATTCGATGAATGGCACTCAGCTTAAGAATGTAAACAGAGAAACCGATCTGGGAGTAACAATATCGAGTAACCTAAAACCGAGTCAACAATGTTCAGAAGTTGTTAAGAAGGCAAACAAAATAATTGGCTTTATAGGCAGGTCATTTGAGCATAAATCCAAAGAAGTTATCCTAACCCTTTACAATTCATTAGTCCGCCCTCTTCTGGAATACTGCGTTCAATCCTGGTGCCCTTATTACCAAAAAGATATAAACAAGCTAGAACGAGTTCAACGTAGAGTTACCAAAATGATACCTAGCCTAAAGAACAAACCATACGAAGAGCGTCTTAGAGAATTAAATCTATTTCCTTTAACCCAGCGCAGATTAAGAGGTGACTTAATTCAAGTGTTCAAAATCATCAAAGGCATCGACAATATGAACTGTAGTAAGTACTTCACTATCGACCAATCTAATTACACGCGGGGAAACGGTTGCAAAATTATTGGTAAATCTTTTAACTCACACGAATCTAAGAATTTCTTCTTCAATCGAGTTGTCAACTTGTGGAATGGGCTTCCCCGAAACGTTATAGACTGCATCACCGTTGATTCATTTAAACTCCGCCTAGACAAATATCTCGCATCAAACCCGCGACTGACTGCGTTTGTAAATGAATAACTTTATTTTATCCCCCCTCAGTTACTAACCCATCTGTCCCCTACTAACTTCCTAATCCTGCCACGGACATTAGTTCCAGGGCAGTATTTCCCTTTCCAATGTTCCCTTACCCACTCTAAACCACTGTTTGGACACTTGATCCTCAGTGTTTTGGAGGACAAGCAACCTAGAAGGGTCACTAGATCTGTTGTTGCTTGATTTCCTTTGTACTCCTTTGTACTCCTTTGTACTTAATCTTCTCACCAATACAAAGTGCATCTGTGTATGTACTTGGTGGGAAGCCAGATACCTCACGGTCGCCAAAGGTCGCATGTGACCTCGTAGTTAAGGTAGAATAAATATTGTACTGTACCTAGGTTTAAGAAAAACTCTGTAGATTTTCAGCCTCAGGGCTGCAATTAACAATAAACCGATAATTATTATCATTATATCCTCACACACTCACTTACTCTCATACACACTCTTTCATACTCCCACTCCCACACACTCTCACTCCCCCACACTTAGTTTCAAGGATAATAACGAATATAACAACTTGACCTTAATGAATGTTGAATACACGGGAGTTTATCTGATGTAGTAAATTATTGCTATGGCGTCTCTCTCTCTCTCTCTCTCTCTCTCTCTCTCTCTCTCTCTCTCTCTCTCTCTCTCTCTCTCTCTCTCTCTCTCTCTCTCTCTCTCTCTCTCTCTCACAAATAATGTCATCTTCCAAGAACACCAAATTGAAGGTCCTGTTGACAAAACAATAATGCTGCCACACTATTTTCAAAAGTATGCCCAGCACATGTCACACAGCATAACACTTACCAAACTAATTGGTCTCTCTCTCTCTCTCTCTCTGTCGTTCCAAACAATAGGTATAACATGTCCCACTAACCTCTTTTGTCTTCCTGTGCCCCATTAACAATACACATAAGGCCTCTTCACGATCCCTTAATTGCCCTACAGCCGTCACAGATTCGTGAATATTTAACGTAGTTCGATTTTGTGTTCCGCAAATCCTATACAGTATACATAAGGGTTCTAGACAACTCAACCAGTAGACTATTTTATAACAATAATTCTCGACCAGTGCCAAATAAAACTCAATTTCAGCTTAACCTAACCTAAATACATTGATTAACGTTGCACTGGTTTAAAGCTACTGAAGGAAAAGGTCTACTGGTGTGAGTTGTTTAGTCACCAGAACTATGAAATCACATTGGACGTCAGCTATAATTATAATGTTACACGATAAACTCTACGGTGTCAGCAAGCCCGCGTTCACTAACTCTTAGTAGCGACTCGATACAATACTATACATTACTATCTACTGTATCATGAACAAACATACACACTTATAAATACACAAAGAGGGATACCTTCATATTTTAGACAAGCACAAACAGACATATAAAGCGATGCATCGATAGATAAATGAAGACATAGATGTACAGACAGGCGGACGTGTAAAAGTCAAATATATAGACAAAGATATACATACATACATATACTGTATAATATAAAATAGACATAGTTAAGGGGAGATTTCCACCTGGAGGATTTTTTTCTGAACCTCTTTCTCCCTCATGTTTAGCCCCATTGCTTTTGAGATTTAAAGACGCTTGCCCCATTACTTTGGCGATTTTAAGAACCCTCGCCCAATTTCTGTCAATTTTAAGACCATTCGTGCCATTTAGGTGTCGATTTTTTCCTGGCGAGCGATAGCGAGCCGGTAATTTAAGGGGAACCGGCCTTCGGCCGGCACATTTTTCTACCGAAAAATTTACAAATTTATCTTGAAAGGGGGTCAAGGAGGAGTAATTTTAAGGTTGATGGAAGTCTAGGGAATCAACTAAAAACCTCCCCTTTAGTTCATATCAACAGAATGATGTATACATAAATAGGTAGGCAGTCAAATGGTTCAATGTCATCACAAATTAACAAGTAGTATCTTCATTATAAGATTTAGTTGTTTTGTCTTTGCTCTTGATCATTTTCTTGATGGAAAAACAAAAATATATACATTTCTTGGTACAGTGTTTTCTAAATATATTTTATAACGTAGTTTTTCATCAGATAAAACTAATTCACTCAGCATGATTTAAGGAGGGGATAGGGGGGGGGGAGGGGGGGAGTTCTGAACCGCCTTCTCCCTCATGTTTAGCCCCATTAGTTTTAAGATTTAATGATATTCTCCCAATTATTTTAGCGAGCCTGCAATTAGGAGGAACTGGCCTCTTTCTACCGAAAAATGCACAATTTCATCTCGAAAGAGGGTCTTGGGGATATGTCTTTAAGTTTGATGGAGGTCTAGGGAAGAAACTAATAAAAAAATTGTAAATAATCAAATAACTAAAACTTCCACTTAGTAAACAATAATATACAATATTCATAAATTGCAATTATAACAGGATATCGGACTCAATTTACAATTATGCGCTGGAATTTGTAGTTAGTGAAATAGTTGCAAGGGTATTAATTATTGCCAGTGAGAGGAGGAAGGCAATTATCTGCATGCATAGATAATGGGCTGATATGCACGGCGAGGGAGAGTGGTCAAGGTTAAGTGAGCTGGGGAGTAAGAGAGAATTATATATATATATATATATATATATATATATATATATATATATATATATATATATATATATATGTTTCTAATCTCTCAGTGGGGATCGACCATCGACCTCAGTGGGGATCGACCATCAGGACGATAGCCGACGCTTTAATCAATTACACCACGGCAACACTGCCGTTTTGTAATTGATTAAAGCGTCGGTTATCGTCCTGATGGTCGACGGTTCGATCCCCACTGAGAGATTAGAAACATTTAGTGGCTCACGTGTATTTGTGATATATTCTCAATATATATATATATATATATATATATATATATATATATATATATATATATATATATATATATATATATATATATATATATATATATATATATAAATATACCACGCTGTACTGTAGGTAGTGAAATGTTGTGTGACGTTGAATTCGGCCTCATGGTTATTAATTGCATTCCATTTCCACGAGTTGATCATTATTATTGATTGTCAACAGGTCTTCGATATCAATCTGGCCAAACACTTCCAATATCTAGAACACTTATTAATTGTGCTCTTAATTAAATTCATAAGATAAAACAACTTTAGATAAGTAGATAAAAATACCTATAGTCCGTTCATTCTAGGTTGGGCAGACATCGTAACCGTTAACCTCTCATAACTCAAAAAGGACTTGAATAATCGAGATAATATTTCTACCAAACAGGAATAATTGGCTAGGGAATAAGTGCATACATTGACAGCTCATTTGCTCTAGCCCTTTTTGAGTTACAGAGGTTCGAGGTTACGATTTCTGGCCAACCTAGAATGAACGAAGTATAGTAAGCTAGACAGACAGACAGACAGATACATTATATAGATTGCTAGACATAATGCTAGTGAAGTATATATGCTGAGTATCAACAAGTAGAACACGGTTGGTAGATCTGGAAATATTTATAACCTAGTCATTCCTTACCACAGCTACCATCATAACTGCTACCACACAAGTCCTACCAACACAACCATTACTTCCTTTATCCCTAGTACCAGGACTACCACAAACACCAGATCTACCATTGCAACCACAACCACTAACTACCCTAACTACCAGCATGAACGCAATCACCACCATAACAATCATTATCTCCTTTATCACTACCACTATCACCATCACTAACTGGATCAACACTACCACAACCACAACCACTCTAACTACCAGCATAAAATCAATCACTACCATAACAACCATTATACCTCCTTTATCACAACCACTAACTACCCCAATCACCACAACCAGTATTGAAACCACAACCATTAAGGGGAGAATTCCACCAGAGGGATTTTTTTTTTCTGGACTCCTTTCTCCCTCATGTTTAGCCCCATTACTTTTGAGATATTAAGACGTTCGCTCCATTATTTTGGTGATTTTAAGAACTTTCGACCCATTTCTGTCAATTTGAAGACCTTTAGTGCCATTTAGGTTTCGATTGTTTCCTGGCGAGCGATAGCGAGCCTGTATTTTAAGTAGGAATCGGCCTTCGGCCAGGACATTTTTCTACCGAAAAATGTACAAATTTGTCTTGAAAGGGGGTCTAGGGGGGTGTAATTTGAAGCTTGATGGAGGTCTAGGGAACAAACTATAAACCTCCCCTTAATATGCCATCACCAACACCACTGCCAATAATATCGACTTGTGATACAATGTACAGTCACAAGCATAAGTACCTGTCCACTTCGCCAACTCCGACTTGCTTTTGGTAAGGCGAACACACACCACCGAAAATAAACTTAAATATTCAAGCTTGGTTCAGATGGGTTTGGTATAATTTTCACCTTACCAAATAAAGATAAATTAAGGGGAGATGGGTCGTTTTTCTGGACCCCCCCCCCCTTCTTCCTCATACTTAGCCCCATTAGTTTTCAGATATTTTAAGACGTTCTCCCCATTAGTTTGTCGATTTTAAAACATTTAATCCCAATTCTATATCAATATCAAGACCTTTCGTGCCAGTTAGGTGTCCATTGTTTACTGGCGAGCGATAGAGAGCCTGTAATTTTAAGAGAAATCGGCCTTCGGCCGGGACATATTTCTATCGAAAAATGTACAAATTGATCTTGAAGGGGGGGGGGGGGGGTCATGCGAGTGTTTTTTTAAGCTTGCTGAAGGTCTAGCGTGGAAACTAAAACACAAATAAATATATAAATAAAGACTCAAATAAATAACCACTGTCCCCTTAAGTTGGACTTGGGGAGGCAGAATGGAACTTATGCTCGTGACTGTACATGTGTCCTATATTTTTACCGTCAGAATATATAATCTAACAACCACCAGGCTCAAGATCAATATAGCCACAAACACTATCTTTAACTTAAGTTATTTTTTTACAACTCTAGTAGATAATATTTATTTATAGAATGCATGTGTGAACTGTGCGTGTGTATAATGTGTTACTCAGTTACTCAGTTACTTGTTCGTCAAGGGGAATCCACGCAATGCGAGCTAAGCTCATTATTATCGCGCCTCCTTAACTGGGAATGTATTGCGTGAAATGCATGTTAAGTGTTTTATGTACTGTTGGAATGGCTGTGGATGTGTGTGTAGTCTGTATTTAGCCAATTGGCGACATTGGAAACGAAGGCTTAGGGTGGATCTGTATGGTACCATTCTCACTATAGACGGTACCGTCTCGCCCGAAGGCTTAGGTAGCCATCAGCTTAGGTGAACCATATGATACCCATCTCGCCTTGTACCATTTTTGCCAACCCCAGATGGGACGTCACAACGTCGTCCACTTATTCCAGGTACCTATTTACAGCTAGGTGAACTGAGGCTAACACATGAAAGGAGACAAGCCCAATTTGTCTCCGCCCGGTCTGGGATTGAACCCCCGACCCCTCGTGTGTGAGACGAGAGCTCTACCTACTAGGCTACGGGTGTGTGTGTGTGTGTGTGTGTATTGTGTGCGTGGTGTGTGTGTGGGTGTGGTTGGGTGTGTGTGTGTGTGTGTGTGTGTGTGTGTGTGTGTGTGTGTGTGTGTGTGTGTGTCAATATGGCCGTGCGCGTGTAGGCCTTTACCAGTATAAGGTTTGCATGTTACTCTGTGTGAATAATTAATGCAGCCTTGTGGCAAATTTATAACACCGTGTGGAATGTGGGTGATGTGATTGGATTATATATATATATATATATATATATATATATATATATATATATATATATATATATATATTTATATATATGTGTGTGTGTATGTGTGTCTGTGTCGGTGTATATGTAAGTTTATTAGTATTATTGTAAATCGGTGAGTTTATGTACGTCAATGTATGTGTGCACGTGTGCGTGTGGCTAATAATTTATGTACATGCGATTGATAATGTGCATGTGTGTGCGCATGTGTGAGTATTCCAGGAACAACACACACACGCAGACACACACACCTATCGATGACGTACAAGGAAACGGTGAGCTCTTATGTTTACTCTGTCTGTCTGTGTGTGTGTACGTGAGAGAGAGAGAGAGAGAGAAGGGACGTGTAGTGTAGTGTGTGTACGTATGAATGTGAGTGTGCGTTTGTTTCTGTATGTGCGTATAGTTTACAAGAATGAACAGAATCAATATATGAAAATAATTAATAGGACAACAGTACAATGACGAAGGGAAAATTACAAACCACGCTTGTGTTTTATCTCTTTTGTAGTTAGCGAAGTTAGATGGAGGTTATATCCTTGCCTCCGTTTGTTTGCTTGTCTGTCTGTCTATAAACAGGATATCTCACAGAGTTATGAATCGATCTTTACGAAATTTGGTGGGTAGATATGATATGCGCCAAGAAAGAAGTGATTCAATTTAAGAGGCAATCCGGTTCACATCCTGGGACCAAGATCCTGAAGAAAATTTAGGCCTATGTTATTCATGGCGTAGGCGGTGGTATGCGCTCTACCGAGGGCCCGTCTAGTTTACACTTAAATCTCATACATTTCTAAGTATGTAACTGCTTTGGACGAAATCAATACTATTAGAATATCGATGTACACTCGTGAATAGGAATTTCTGAACATCTTTGGTGTGACTATTATGATACACAGGCGCATGGATATTTTTGTCTTTGATTGTCCTTCCTCAAAAAAAAAATAAAAAAATAAAATAAAAATAAAAATAAGAAACAACTTAAGCCACAACGATCAAATTACAAGGGGTTCACTACTTATTGATCACCGACTTGATTTGTTTCGTTTGGTGGTGTTTAAGCATGCATAGGACAATAACAATGTATCTGTGTACAATGCCGAGTGAAACATTTTGACACCTTGCGCGATAGATGGTTTAATAAGGCTTTACCGGACATCACGAGCTATAACGATCATTTACGAAACCATCACACCCCACCTGAGCCATGGAACCTTTATCTTGTGTACAGAGGTAATGCTTGTACACACACACACACACACACACACACACACACACACACACACACACACACACACACACACACACACACACATACATACATAAATACATAGATACACACACACACACATACATAAATACTTAGATACACACACACACACACATACATACATACATACACATACACACACACACACTCTTATAATGATCAAACATTTTACCGGAATGTGAAACTGGTGTATGATATATTTATTTAAGGGGAGATTAATGTATAATTTTGTTTATTAATTTGTTGTTTTTAGTTTCCTCCGAAGGCCTCCATAAAGCTGCCCCCCCCCCCCCCCCCTTCGAGATAAAGTTGTGCATTTCTAGGTTAAAAAATATATATATAATAATAATAATAAAAATCCCCAGCCGAATGCCGGTTCCTACTAATTTCCAGTCTCAATTTTACTCGCCAGAACAACATAGATACCTAAATGGCACGAAAGGTCTTAAAATCGCCAAACTAATGGATGGAATGTCTTCAAATCTCAAAACTAATGGGGCTAAACATGAGGGAAAAGGGGGCACCAGAAATACACCCCTCCCCCTCCCCACTTTAACATATTCCCGCTAGACGATTCAAGATTAACTAAAATTATGGCGAATAATGATAAAGTTCCAAATCAAGAATATAATTCGATTGAATTATTCATTTATGATTAACCACTTATGTGATTCAGACTATAAGGAAGTTGGAGCTGTAAACATCGATATAACAAAGAAATACAATAATAATATAGGTTTCTGTTGGATAGAAAGTATGATGAATTTGGCTTTATGTGTTATATAATATAATAATGCACTACAGCCGTAATTTAGCTGATAATTCTGCTTAATATCTTTGTCAACGGCTCCAACTTCCTTATAGCCTGAAACTCGCAAGTGGTCAATTACTATTACTAGACTATGTGAAAATGGCTCTATGGTTGTTGTTGTTGTTGTTGTTGTAATGTTGCATCAAATTACGTCATTATAAGCTCCGACAAGACTGTAATTCTTCCAAGGTGACCTTCCTGCTACCATACCTACCTGCCTACCAACCAAGCTACCTACCTGCCTACCAACCAATCAACCTACCTGCCTACCAATCTACCTGCCTACCAACCAATCAACCTACATGCCTACCAACCAATCAACCTACCTGCCTACCAATCTACCTGCCTACCAACCAATCTACCTACCTGCCTACCAATCTACCTACCTACCTACCAATCTACCTGCCTACCAACCAATCTACCTGCCTATCTACTAACTTACCTACCTGGCTAAATAGTTGTTGTTGTAATTGTGCATCAAATTACGTCGTTATATGCTCCGACAAACCGCATAATTCTTCCATTCTTGCCTAGTGAGTGACCCTGCTGCTAGCCTACCTACCAACCCACCCACCCACCTACTAACCTACCAGCCTACTTACCTACCACCCTACTTACCTACCTATCTCGCTATATAGTTGTTGTTATTGTTATGTTGAATCCAATTACGTCGCATTTTACTCCGACAATACCGTGTAATTCTTCCATTCTTCCTGTGTGACCTTCTGCTAGCCTAACTACCTGTCTGTCTGTCTGCCTACCTACCTACCTCATTATATTGTTGTTGTTGTTGTTGTTGTTAAATTGTTGCATCAAATTACAGTACATCCTTATACCCTGATAACGCTTTGTCATTCTTCCATTCTTGCCTAGTGACCTTCTTGCTAGGCCATCTACCTGCCTGCCTGCCTGCCTGCCTGCCTGCCTACCTACCTACCTACCTACCTTCCTACCTACCTACCTACCTGGCTATAAAGTTGTTGTTGTTGTTGTTGTTGTTGTAATCTTGAACCAAATTATGTCGTTATATTCTCTGACATCACCGGGTAATTCTACCGCTCTTCCAAGTTACCTTCCTGCTAGCCTACCTACCTGCCTGCCTGCCCACCAACCCATCTACCTTTCTACCTACCTTTTAACCAACCAACCAACCTACCCACCTACTTACCAATCAACCTACCTACCTAATTGGCTATATATTTGTATTTATTGTTGCTGTAATGTTGAATCAAATTACATCGTTATATCCCCCGATAATACCGTGAATTATTTCGTATTACATCGTTATATCCCCCGATAATACCGTGTAATTATTTCCTTCTTGCCTAGTTATCTTCCTGCTAGCCCACATACCTACCAACCAACCTGGCTATATAGATTTTGTTGTTGTAATATTGAATCAAATTACATCGCTATATTCCCTTATAATACCGTGTAATATTTCCATTCTTGCCGTGTAACATTCCTGCTACGCTACGCTACCTACCTACCTACCTACCTACCTACCCACCCACCCACCCAACCTACCTACCTACCTACCTACCCACCCAACCTACCTCGCTATATAGTTGTGTTTGGTGTTGTGGTTGTTGTAATTTTGAATCAAATTACGTCCTTATATCCCCGACAATATTGTGCAAATATTCCATTTTAGCCCACCTACCTACCTACCTGCCCACAACACAACAAACTACCTACCTCCCTGCCCACATTACAAATACCTACCTACCAACCAACCAACATACCTATCAACCAACACCTACCAACCCGCCAACCTACCTGCCTACCCACCAACCAACTTACAACATACAAACCTACTTCCCTACATACCAACCTGCCCAACCACCAACCAATAACCCATCCACCTACCACCCTACCTACCACCCTGCCCACACACCTACCTACCTACCAACTTGCCCACCAACCAACCCCCCTACCACCCAACCTACCCACAGACCTACCACCCAACCCACCAACCACCTAACCCACCAACCTACCCACCCACAACACAACAACCCACCCACGTATGGTTACAGGATCGATAGATGGCCCAACACACCCACTTCATTCTATACAACCCAGTTACGACCAATTTCAAAGTCGCCCACGCAAATTTCACTCCTTTTCCGCCAAGAATCTCATCCACAAGTGCCCTTTCAATGTATATTTGTAGCCTATATATTTAACCTTTGACTGTCTTGATGGTGTAATGGTTAGTGTTAAAGATCTGTATATGGTAACCCAGGTTCGAATCTCGGGAGGATCACATGCTTTCAATAATTTCATTGGGAGGTGTTTGCTGTTGGAATTGAAATTAATAAGTATGATTATAAAGTTAATAACAACTTTTGCGTTCCAGTCTGCTCACCACTTAATAAGAAACGACGCTATGTTTTTTTTTCTGGACTCCCTTCTCCCTCATGCTTAGCCCCATTAGTTTTGACATTATATATCGTTCGCCCCATTAGTTTGGCGATTTTAAGACATTTGGCCCCATTTCTTTGTAAATTTTAAGACATTTCCTGCCATTTAAGTGTCTATATTTTCCTGGCGCGCGATAGCGAGCCTACAATTGAGAAGGAACATTTATATTGGGAGTGTTTTCTAAAAGCTTAATGGAGTTCTAGGGAGAAAATAAATACATAAAATAAATCTGGCTTCCTTTGTCCTTATCTATATAAATAGAACATTATTAATACCAATAAAGAACATCGATACGGTATTCAATATACTGTATGTAGAGAGTAAATCCCCATCATTCAGTGCTACCATATACACGAAATGGGTTGCATAGAAAACATCCGCGTCCCGCCCGTTCATTGGTGGGCTGGGTTCCATCCCGGCCCGCTCATTGGTCGGCTCTTCCCTTCCCCCCGCCCCCATACCCTCAAGCCATGTCTTCATTGGCTACCGGCCTTCTTACCACAGCCCTCTATAGGCCTCCCAGGTTTAGGATGGTTCTCTTTACAGTATATTTCAAGTTTGTTTCTTACATAAGCCATCTCACTCATACTCAGGGTCATTATATCTATGTATTTACCTATCTATTTATATACTGTTTTTTGTTCAAACATATTATAATTTTCAGTAATTATTAAGACAAAATTCAAAACAAGCAGTTTCATTATTTGGACAATCGAAATAAATATTATTATTCAAAATGTTTAAATATAGGCATTTGAAACTAAAATCGTACTATATAATGCAGAACACGTCTATTTTATTTAGCTGAGGGTAAATTTCCTCGTCCCCATCTTGACTACTCAGCCATTACGAAGATTTGGTAGCGAAATGTGTTAATTATGAAAACTTTGCATAGATAAACGCTGAGACATGGTGGGTTCGTATTTTTTCATTAACTATCGAGGAATCAGTGGCTAGGAGATTAAATGAGATAATATGTAGCCTTTTCATTGCTAGAGGTTCTTCCTAAGTTGAATAAGATCATCTAATAGTTGCCAGAATATAATGAAAAGGACGTCATCGGAACAGAAGGGGTTAATGTTTGTAATATATTCTAGTGGTCTTTTTGTTTTCCTGGCGAGCGATAGCAAGCCTGTAGTTTAGGAGTAAAAGGCCGGGAATTATGTCTACCGAAAACTGTACAAATGTATCTCGAAGAGGGGTCTTGGAGCTATCTAAGTGCAAAAAGAGGAAAATTTCTCCAGTGGCACCAAGATGGTGGAGGTTGGCCGATCTCTACCACTGCCTCGTAAAAAAAAGAAAAAAAAAAGAAAAGAAAAAAAAATGAACCCTTTCAAAACCGGTGACGTTTATTTAATTATAGTCTAGCTATACTTAGATGATTGTATGCAGCTTAGACAGATTCTGTGGTACTTGGAATAATTCATCGAGAGTGTTAGAAACCTTATAATTATAAGCCAATGTTCTGTCTTGATAGCGTAATGCATAAATGCTCGGAATTTCGGTGTGAGTATCCTAGGTTCGAGTCCTTGGAGTGCCACATGTATTTGTTGATTTAATTAATTGAATTTAGGAGTAAAGTTGGTTGGTGAACAAATATGAATATCCCAAAGGATTCACAATTTTGCTTCAAAGATACAAATTTGTGTGCAGGTATTGTGGCTCATGACTGTACCTTCCAACCCTTGCCTCGTAATTGACACGTGACATTCAATTACCTTCATCAACTCTCTATTGTGTACGGCTCGGGCTATTTCTGTCTGCCTCTGACAACTACCACTAATACCATCAGTCAATATTATATACAGTCGAGAGAGAGAGAGAGAGAGAGAGAGAGAGAGAGAGAGAGAGAGAGAGAGAGAGAGAGAGAGAGAGAGAGAGAGAGAGAGAGAGAGAGAGAGAGAGAGAGAGAGAGAGAGAGAGAGAGAGAGAGAGAGAGAGAAGGAGAGAGAGAGAGAAGGAGAGAGAGAGAGGAGAGAGAGAAGGAGAGAGAGAGAAGGAGAGAGAGAGAGAGAGAGAGAGAGAGAGAGAGAGAGAGAGAGAGAGAGAGAGAGAGAGAGAGAGAGAGAGAGAGAGAGAGAGAGAGAGTAATATCATCGTTCGACTGGTCTATTTATTCAGTTGACACACCAATGACCATTTACTTCATCTCCTATGGAATATTGGCTGATATGAAACGATTTTACCCAGCTTATAAACTGGCTTCTAATAGTCATGGAGTTAAAGACAGAACAAACATAAAAAGTAAGTAGTGACTGTAAAACTTGAAAATGTCCACTATAAGACAGTTTTAATTTGTGCATGAAGGAGACAAAAGACACAGCTCTCTGTAGCAAGTATCACCCTCAAAGTTGAAAGAATGATAGAGAGCCAAGTTCAATGTTCTTCAGAGTCTAAATATGTGGACACACGAGCTTGAAAGCGGTCTATGTCATAGGATGAGGAAAAGACAGATTGAGGGAGAGAGTAGAGAGATATTGGGAGAAAAAAATCCAATACATATACTATCCACTACAACACACAGCGTAACACGGAATAAAAGCGAATTCCCCTTTACATAACCTCAATGACACGAGCTTATACGGTATAGGAAGGGGAGGAGGAGGAAGGGAGGGGCAGGGAGGGGAGGGGCAGGGAGGGGAGGGTTGGTACGACTGGCAGGCACGCGAGGAAAGGTTGGCAGCCCTGGTCTAATGGTGGTCAGAGAAACAGATGAAGGGGTTGACAGGTCGAGGACAACACAAAATTTGGATTAAAGGGGAACCGGGGACAGCATGGGAATTAAACTGATGAACCCCTTCAGTACCGGCAACATCATTTTCATCATATTCTGGCAAGTATTATATTACTCTATTCAGCTTAGGAAAGACGTCTACCAATAAGAAGGCTACAGACTATCTCGATGTTTTCTTTTAGCTACCATATAACCTCTCTAAGCTTCATAATATCTTCTAACTGTAGCTGAAATATAATAATTTCATACTATCACCAACCCACCAATTAACTTACAAATAAACCTAATTAATGAAATAAATGAAACTAATGAAAACACAGACGTCACCGGTACTGAAAGGATTAACCCTTTGATGAGTATGACGAGTTTATACTGGCCATCATTAAACAATTTTATGCAGTTTAGGAAGAATCTGTGGGAATTGAAAGGTTATAAAGACTATCTCAATTAACCCTCTGCCTTCCATACACCATAACTATCAGGTAAGCACGGACACTCATTTTTCCCCGCAGCATCCAAGCGTGGAATCGCCTTCCATTTCATATAGCTAATAGTCCCACTCTTGATTATTGTAGAACTAGGATCACCAGTCATTATATCCCTAATCCTGATCCTTCTCAAGGTCCAGTTCCTAATCATTAACCTCCATGCACAACCCCCGCATATTATGCCGCCCAAGAGCGGCCCTCTCAGGGTACCACACTGTAAACGTAAACGGTTTACTTAAAACCCAAGTGCCATGGGTAAACATCTAAGACCTGCCTGATGTTAGTGTTTTTGAGTTAATTATTTGTATTATTATTTTGTTTTACTTTCATATACCATGGTTATACAGTATATACTAGGGATTGTCGCATTTTAGTTATTACCCATTATCCAGCAATGTTAACACACGCCCCCCACTAGTGGAGAGAATGGTGATGGGCTGGTCTATCAGAATGAGAGTTGAGCGTTCTCTGCCATACCCATAGCTTACTCTGACTGTTCCTTTTACTTATATATTTTCTAGATCTCAAGTGACGGCGTCTTTTCCGTGGATTGACCTCCCTACTGCCAACCCTGGCAGATTGGGAGCCAAAGCGTCACATTTTTCCTTTGCCCCTCAACTTTCCCTTTATAATTGCTGAGGGGCACAGGGCCTTGGGTGGGGCTTTTGTTTCCCGGGCGTTTCCGCACCCTCCTCAGCTCCCCGCCTTTGAGTGGCTTCGGTCACCTGGGCATTATTAGTGGTAAGCTGGGAGGGTTCTGTGGGGGCGCTCGGTTATGGCCTTGGCCTTGCTCGGGACCTTGGGGCTGCTCGGTCAGACAGCCTGAGGAACAGCAACAACAACAACAACTAGTGGAGAGAGATATCTAATCCGGCGGCGCCGCCGTCCATAAGGAGAATTATAGATAATATATTATGTTTACAGTGATTTTATATAGTGTCCATATAATGCATTTGAGACAGTAACGCCATAGTAGAGCAATGCAGTTTGGGTTATGAAAAACCAATAACTATCATTAAAATTGATGGGTCCCATATCGGGTTGTCCTAGATTAATACCAAATATTATGTGTGGGGTACTCACAAGGGCGCAGATCTGGAGGGCGTGTAGGTTAGCGGCCTCGTAGTCCAGTTGTCCCTGTAGTAATACCTCGCCACGAAAACTGTCCTCGGAGAATAGGCGTGAGGATACCTTGAATAGTCCCGCACTCTGGCCCTGGGGAAGGAGTCAATGGAAGGGTTAGTATGGTTAGAATAATCATGGTTAGTGTGGTTAGAAAAGTCATGGGAAGATTCGATTCAATTCAGTATAGCTTCGAAACCCCAAGGCCCCGCTTTATGTTACTAGAGGGTATACATAAGTGGAGCCCTAAGTTTTCGAAGCTATCCCGAACAGAATCGAATCATCTCATTAATGGGTTTACCTAGTAATTACATTCCGGAAGTTCATTTTGGGCCCGGATTTCTTTGGTTGAGTGTACAGTCCGGGTCAGGAATACATGAACACTACTTTGTGATATTCACAAGACGTTGAGCATTAGTCAAATCAAAGTTCCAACTAACATGGTTCAATCAAGTTTTCAAAATACTTCATCGGTGTATCATATATGCTTGTCCAAAACTTGTCCAGAAACACCAGTTCTTGATTGTACAATCCTTTGTATCTAATATTCATAGCTATTTAAGAATATTTATTATCAAATATTGAGAGAGAGAGAGAGAGAGAGAGAGAGAGAGAGAGAGAGAGAGAGAGAGAGAGAGAGAGAGAGAGAGAGAGAAAAAAATTAGAAAGAAAGAATGAGAGAAAGAATGAGAGATAAAATATTGAAAGCGAGAATGAGAGAAAATAATGAGAGAACGAGAATGAGAGATAATGAGAGAGAGAGAGAATGAGAGAGAGAACAAATGAGAGATAGAAAGAGAGAGAGAGAACAAATGAGAGATAGAAAGAGAGAGAGAGAAGGGTGGTTGGAGGTGAAGGTTATACAGGCCTATAAATCAACTAACTACCGGTACAGTACATTACGACCCCAGCTACAGCATTCCGTTCAAGGACTTTATGGACAAACACTCGTCACAAAGAAGCAAGGAGAACAACAGTAACACAAACACACACATATATATAAACTCACACACATACATACATAAACACACACACACACACACACACACAGACACACACACACACAATCATACATAGGCATAACCCATTCATTATATATAAAACATACACATACACAACTATCTACACATTTTATATATAAGTTAGTGCTTAATTAACCACATGCACGTTTCATGCCATAAGGAGGTTGGAGCTGTAGATGTCAATGTAAAACAAAACATACAAGCTAAAACACGGTCGTAGTACATTCATAAATCCATAAAACCATATTCACCTAATTGGCAAGAAAGATTTTAAAATTGATAAAGAAATGGGGCGAAAGGTCTTAAAATCGCCAAACTAATGGGGCGAAAAACTGAAAATACAAAAAAATAAGGGATTAAACACGAGGGAGAAGGGGATCCAAACACATCAACCCCTTAACACCTACAACAGCCCCTTAACACCTACAACAGCCCCTTAACACCTACAACAGCCCCTTAACACCTACAACAGCCCCTTAACACCTACAACAACCCCTTAACACCTACAACAGCCCCTTAACACCTACAACAGCCCCTTAACACCTACAACAGCCCCTTAACACCTACAACAGCCCCTTAACACCTACAACAACCCCTTAACACCTACACACAACACCAACAATACCAAGCCGCCCCCTCCACACCACCACATACCAATACACCCGCAACTATTTAGCCCCTTAACACCTACACACAACACCAACAATACCAAGCTGCCCCCTCCACACCACCACCAATACACCCGCAACTACTTAGCCCCTTAACACCTACACACAACACCAACAATACCAAGCCGCCCCCTCCATACCACCACATACCAATATACCCGCAACTACTTTGCCTACACGCCATTATTTTCTTTCATAACCTAATACCGGTACCAATTTAGCTATAATAGGGGGGATGGTTATTCTTTTTTCTGGCCCCCTTCTTCCTCGTGTATATTTAAGACGTTTGTCCAATTAGTTTGGCGATTTTAAGATCTTTCGACACATTTTTTTGACAATATTTAGACCTTTCATGCAATTTAGGCGTTGATTTTTTCCTGGCAAGCGACGAGCCTGTAATCTAAGAGGAACTGGCATTTGGCCGGTTCGGTCGGGTTTCTATCAAAAAATGTACAAATCTATCTTGCTGGGGGGTCTTGGGGGTGTTTTTTTAAGCTTGATGGAGGTCCACAGAGGAAACTAGAAAAATAATATAAAGATCAATAAATAAGCAAATCAATACCCCCCCCCCCCCAAAGCTCGACAATAAGTGAAGTATATACATCCCTTGGCGATATTATCTTAGATAATTATATATTAGTATAGCTTGACACTCACTCACATTCTCATGCTTTCACTCTTTCTCTCCCCCCCCCCCCACACTCACACCAATTGCCTAGTTTCACACATCCTTGAGGGATTCTTTTCTGCACCCCCTTTTCCTTCCTGTTGAACTCCATAATTTTGACATTTTAAGACGTTTGCCCCATTAGTGTGGCGAGTTTCAGGCCTTTCACCCAATATTTTGTCAATTGTATGACCTTTCGTGAAATTTAGGTGTCGATAATTTCCTGGTGACGAGACCGAGCCTGCAATTTATGAAGATCCGGCCTTAGGGCAGAGGCCTTTTTCTACCGTAACATGAACGTACTTATCTCGAAGGGGGGTCTTAGGGGTATTTTTAAAGCTTGATTGAGGTGTAGGGAGGACACAAAATAATAATAATACAACAATATATAAATAAATACATAGATAAATAAATAAAATATAATAAAATCTCCCCTTAACACATAATCAGTCTTTCTAAATTGTGTGACATATTTTAGTTCCCAGCATAATGTTCACCCAGCAAGGCAGGTTCTTGGAAATACTCGATCTTTCCATTCAGCGAAATTCATATCATACTTCCTATATGGTTAGCATACTGTCTTAGCATATAATCTTTCTTGCCACCACCAAAATAGGCTGTGGTTCTGTTCGTTATTTGGGATCAACCTTAATATACTCTCTCTCTCTCTCTCTCTCTCTCGCTCTCTCGCTCGCTCGCTCGCTCGCTCGCTCGCTCTCGCTCTCTCTCTCTCTCTCTCTCTCTCTCTCTCTCTCTCTCTCTCTCTCTGGACATGTTAAACCACCACAACACCCTGTATTACTCGCCTGTCACCCAACACGCTCCACATCACTGTCTCTCACACTCTTCTTCTTGGGGAACCAAACCAAATAGATTTCGTCAAACACACATCGGTAAGGTAACCCCTTTTATACAACCGACGTCTTATTAATGCTATTCTAGCTATATTTAGACGATTTTTTGCAGTTTATGAAGGATCTGTGGTAGTAAAATTGGTTAAGTGAGTAGTTCGAAGTGTATAGAAATTCTATTATCAGAATCAAAATCATAAATATATTTCCATATAAATAATGGTTATTCTCTATAGTTAAAAATTACCAAAATTCCTTATATACAATAGTGTTATGATAAAAATAGTCATACACATATATGTCGTCAAAAGTTAAGTGTGTAAGAATGCGGTCCAGATATCAAAACTTACTGACTAAACTGAATGTACGCATATTTTACAATGTTTGGGTCTTCTGAACGAAATTAATCCGTCACTCCTATGCAGTATAGCCGGAACTATGAAAGGTAAGCTTGGTCAAATCTATATTCGTGTGATAAATACAATTCATGCTGTAATTTCACCTCGTATAACACTTTTCTATTTACAATCAGAGAGAGAGAGAGAGATTGACCATTTATAATTTTTCTATAATCCTTTTCGCTTCCTCCTTAACCCCTTCCGTACCAGAATAAAGTTAAAAGGACGGTACTGAAGGGGTTAATTTGTGTACCGGTAATTATTATTACGTGTTTGATGTACTGTACCGATGCATCCCTCCTCCTAATATAGCTCTTCGTTCTTTCTCCTCACGTATTTCCTTTCCCTTTCATTATCATTAGCAAAGGTCTCTAATACCACCGCTGATAATGTCAGTCTCTCTCTCTCTCTCTCTCTCTCTCTCTCTCTCTCTCTCTCTCTCTCTCTCTCTCTCTTTCTTTCCAGACACGCCATACACTCAGCACCACTGACAAATGTTATGTATATATAATGGCTGATCTCTCACCCAGCCAGCCAGTCAGTCTTTTCTAGTTTAGTCTCCGGTGATGTAAGGCACCTAAAAATGGCTTACAGGTATAAGGGAAGATTATTAGGGTTTTGTTTATATATTATATATTTGTTTATATCATCAATTAATATCGTTGGGGGTGTTTGGTGTTGGAGTGAAATTAATAACATTACATTATATATTTATTATTTTGTGTTGCTATAGTTCCCTCCCTAGACCTCAATCAAGCTATACAATATATCGCCACAAACGCCCCTATTCCAGATTTTTTGTTTACATTTTTTCGGTAGAATAATGTCCCAGCCAAAGGTCGGTTCCTCCTAAATTTAAATTGTAGGCTCGCTCTTGCTTGCCAGTAAGAAAATCGGGACCTAAATGGCACGAAAGGTCTTCGTGGTGCAATGCATAAGTGTGTTGATTTTCGGTGTGAGCATCCTAGGTTCGAATCCCCGGACTGCCACATGTGTTTGTTAATTTCATTAATCGAGTTTAGGAGTAAAGTTGGTTGGTGGAGAGAACATAATAATTGACAAAGAAACAGGGCGAAAGGTCTTAAAAAATCGCCAAACTAATGGAACGAACGTCTTAAAATTTAAATACTAAATAAGGGGGTCCAGAAGAAAAAACACCCCCTTAATGATGCTAAGGACTCGTAACACAGTCGACCTTGCGCACCTTATCTTCTGACCGACACGTGTGCAGTCAATGATCATAAATGGCCAATGGTTTTATAATTATTAGCCCAAGTACTATTATCTTCTACTGTACTTCCTATTTCAACTTATTCTTCCTCTATCCAAAACTCTCTAATCTCCTACTTTTCCTATAGCCATCATCATTATTAGAGAGAGAGAGAGCAAATATATTTATCCTTTACCTTGCTTCGATACATATTATATCTACATTGCTTGTCTCTCTTGTATGTATGTACATTATGTATGTAGTTCTATCTATGTCCATCTATTGCCAGACGAAATAATCCCTGAAGGGGTGGCCACGAATGAATCGCCCCCATGCACCTATGTCCCCCGTCAACCGACGCCCCTCCTTCCATCCAACACCACTTTAATGAATATACTTCTCAACTCAACTCCATCCTTCCACCTCACTTTCGGTCTGCTCTCCCTCTCTGTCCTTCCACCTCACTCTCATACACTCTCTTAGTCATTCTTTAGCTTCCCATACATTCCATATGGCCGAACCATCTCAAGGTGTTCCTTTTCACACTTTCCAGCACCTCCACATCCACACCACACTGCTCTCATACTTCTTCATTTGTCTGTCTATCCCTCCATGTAACTCCACACACACTTCTCAAGTAACCCATTTCCAGCCCTCTCACTCTTGATTTGTGTCTCCAACAATGTCCATGATTTACTCCTGCACGTCAATATCGGGATTACCACACTATCATGCAAGGACTTCTTTACTTCCAAGCTGACCACCAAATTCCATGTTACTGCTTTCAGCGATTAACTTCCTACAACCCTCTACCCCTGTTGCACCCTCTCCCGCATTTCTTCATCCATACTCCCATCCTTACTCAACACACTGCCCAAATACTTAAACGAGCTGACATTCTCCATAGCCTGACCGTTCAATTTCACCTCACACTCTGTGACTGCACCCTTTTCAAAGACCATAACCTTACTTTTCCCCGCATTTACCTTCAGATTCCGTTTCTCACACACTGTTCCAAACATATTTACCAAATCCTGCAACTTCCATTCACTATCAGTCATAAGAACTGTATCATCAGCAAACAGGAGTACAGGCAACATCCACTCATTTTCTTCCCTTATCAGTCAGCGGTACACCAATATCCACTGCTCTTCCTTGTACTTCTTTCAATTTCCTTTACCAACATGAATTTGTAAACGCTCATTGACTGCATGTATAGAAGGAAAATTAATATGATTGAAATAGAAGCATATATTCATACGAACTAGATATTTAATGTCATCAATAAACGGTTTTTACCAAATTAATATTTTAAGTCAATGACACTACTTTCCCTACCCCATATATATATATATATATATATATATATATATATATATATATATATATATATATATATATATATAGAGAGAGAGAAAGAGAGAGAGAGAGAGACAGGTGTGTGTGTGTCTAGAGAAAGCCATCGGGCATTTATTTATTTATTTATTTTATCATCTCACATGTTCCCAACAACATTTCTGGGATCGTCTGTACAGATATTGGAAAATATACTGAAGATAGATAAACTTAGATGACAAAGTTCTTATAGAAGCTGAACTCATTAGATGCCAGAATTGATGATTAGGCCTATCTATTTATTTTATCTTTTTATTTATTGAGAATGGCCATACACAAAACGGCCCCAAGCGGACCTGTCCCCCGTCAGAAGGACAACCTGTGCCAGATTATTAAAGGACTTACAGGATTGATCACTCAACTTAGGGTCCGTCTGACTCTGAGGCCCTCTATACATCTTACTATTTTTCAACAGTGGTGGGTGGCTAGTCTATCCACAAAGACTGACGAGTCCCATCAACCCGATTATAAATATCGAAACAAAAACTTTTGTTACCTATGAACAAGAAAAGGTAAACAAGATGGCGACTAATAGAACAATAATGGTGTACTTCTCTCTTGTATTACCCATGTCCAACAAAAGGTAGACAAGATGGCGACTAATAGAACAATAATGGTGTACTTCTCTCTTGTATTACCCATGTCCAACAAAATGTAGACAAGATGGCGACTAATAGAACAATAATGGCGTACTTCTCCCTTGTATTACCCATGTCCACCAAAAGGTTGACAATATGGCGACTAATAGAACAATAATGGCGTAGTTCTCTCTTATATTATCCATGTCCAACACAAGGTATACAAGATGGCGACTACTAGAACAATAATGGTGTAATTCTCTCTAGGTCGTCGGAGCCCAATAACCTTCACTGTTATTAAAATTACTACTCTTGTAATTACCGCCACACAGAGAGAGAGTAAGTGTGAGTGTGTGTGTGTGAGAGAGAAAAAGTGTAAGAGAGAAAAAAGAGTGTGTGAGGGAGAAAAAGAGTGTGAGGGAGAAAAAGAGTGTGTGAGGGAGAAAAAGAGTGTGAGGGAGAAAAAGAGTGTGTGAGGGAGAAAAAGAGTGTGAGAGAAAAAGAGTGTATGAGGGAGAAAAAGAGTGTGTGAGGGAGAAAAAGAGTGTGTGAGGGAGAACAAGAGTGTGTGAGGGAGAAAAAGAGTTTGTGAGGGAGAAAAAGAGTGTGAGAGAAAAAGAGTGTGTGAGGGAGAAAAAGAGTGTGTGAGGGAGAAAAAGAGTGTGAGAGAAAAAGAGTGTGTGAGGGAGAAAAATAGTGTGAGGGAGAAAAAGAGTGTGAGGGAGAAAAAGAGTGTGTGAGGGAGAAAAAGAGTGTGAGAGAAAAAGATTGTGTGAGGGAGAAAAAGTGTGTGTGAGGGTGACAAAGAGTGTGTGAGGGAGAAAAAGAGTGTGTGAGGGAGAAAAAGAGTGTGAGGGAGAAAAAGAGTGTGTGAGGGAGAAAAAGAGTGTGAGAGAAAAATAGTGTGTGAGGGAGAAAAAGAGTGTGTGAGGGAGAAAAAGAGTGTGTGAGGGAGAAAAAGAGTGTGAGAGAAAAAGAGTGTGTGAGGGAGAAAAAGAGTGAAAGAAAAAGAGTGTGAAAGAAAAAGAGTGTGAGAGAAAAAGAGTGTGTGAGGGAGAAAAAGAGTGTGAGGGAGAAAAAGAGTGTGAGAGAAAAAGAGTGTGAGGGAGAAAAAGAGTGAGAGAAAAAGAGTGTGTGAGGGAGAAAAAGAGTGTGTGAGGGAGAAAAAGAGTGTGAGAGAAAAAGAGTGTGTGAGGGAGAAAAAGAGTGTGTGAGGGAGAAAAAGAGTGTGTGAGGGAGAAAAAGAGTGTGAGAGAAAAGAGTGTGTGAGGGAGAAAAAGAGTGAGAGAAAAAGAGTGTGTGAGGGAGAAAAAGAGTGTGAGAGAAAAAGAGTGTGTGAGGGAGAAAAAGAGAGTGAGAGAAAAAGAGTGTGTGAGGGAGAAAAAGAGTGTGTGAGGGAGAAAAAGAGTGTGTGAGGGAGAAAAAGAGTGTGTGAGGGAGAAAAAGAGTTTGTGAGGGAGAAAAAGAGTGAGAGAAAAAGAATGTGTGAGGGAGAAAAAGAGTGTGTGAGGGAGAAAAAGAGTGTGTGAGGGAGAAAAATAGTGTGAGGGAGAAAAAGAGTGTGAGGGAGAAAAAGAGTGTGTGAGGGAGAAAAAGAGTGTGAGAGAAAAAGAGTGTGAGGGAGAAAAAGTGTGTGTGAGGGTGAAAAAGAGTGTGTGAGGGAGAAAAAGAGTGTGTGAGGGAGAAAGTGTGAGAGAAAAAGAGTGTGTGAGGGATAAAAAGAGTGAGAGAAAAAGTGTGTGAGGGAGAAAAAGAGTGTGAGAGAAAAAGAGTGTGTGAGGGAGAAAAAGAGTGTGTGAGGGAGAAAAAGAGTGAGAGAAAAGAGTGTGTGAGGGAGAAAAAGAGTGTGAGAGAAAAAGAGTGTGTGAGGGAGAAAAAGAGTGAGAGAAAAAGAGTGTGTGAGGGAGAAAAAGAGTGTGAGAGATAAAGAGGGAGTGAGAGATAAAGAGGGAGTGAGAGAAAGAGAGGGAGTGAGAGAAAAAGAGTGTGAGAGAAAAAGAGGGAGAGAGAAAAAGAGGGAGTGTTAGAGAAAAAGAGGGAGAGAGAAAAAGAGGGAGTGTGAGAGAAAAAGAGGGAGTGAGAGAGAAAAAGAGGGAGTGTGAGAGAAAAAGAGGGAGTATGAGAGAAAAAGAGGGAGTGAGAGAGAAAAAGAGGGAGTGTGAGAGAAAAAGAGGGAGTGTGAGAGAAAAAGAGGGTGTGAGAGAAAAAGAGGGAGTGTGAGAGAAAAAGAGGGTGTGAGAGAAAAAGAGGGAGTGTGAGAGAAAAAGATATCTCTCTCTCTCTCTCTCTCTCTCTCTCTCCATCTAAATGGATCCATCTGGTCCATCCACTGGTCCATCTAAATGGACCAATGTAAGTAGCGGGGTACCCCAGGGATCGGTACTAGGACCAATTCTCTTTCTAATATACATCAACGACATAGATGAGGGTCTCACCTGTACAATCTAAAAATTTGCTGACGATACAAAAATTGCAAATAGCGTACTCTCAAAAGATCAAGTTGACGATATGCAACACAATCTAGATAAATTGTCACATTGGGCCCAAATTTGGCAAATGAGTTTCAATGCGGATAAATGTAAAGTACTACATATCGGATACCTAAATGAGAAAGCAAACTATTCGATGAATGGCACTCAGCTTAAGAATGTAAACAGAGAAACCGATCTGGGAGTAACAATATCGAGTAACCTAAAACCGAGTCAACAATGTTCAGAAGTTGTTAAGAAGGCAAACAAAATAATTGGCTTTATAGGCAGATCATTTGAGCATAAATCCAAAGACGTAATCCTAACCCTTTACAATTCCTTAGTCCGCCCTCTTCTGGAATACTGCGTTCAATGCTGGTGCCCTTATTACCAAAAAGACATAAACAAGCTAGAACGAGTTCAACGTAGAGTTACCAAAATGATACCTAGCCTAAAGAACAAACCATACGAAGAGCGTCTTAGAGAATTAAATCTATTTCCTTTAACCCAGCGCAGATTAAGAGGTGACTTAATTCAAGTGTTCAAAATCATCAAAGGCATCGACAATATGAACTGTAGTAAGTACTTCACTATCGACCAATCTAATTACACGCGGGGAAACGGTTGCAAAATTATTGGTAAATCTTTTAACTCACACGAATCTAAGAATTTCTTCTTCAATCGAGTTGTCAACTTGTGGAATGGGCTTCCCCGAGACGTTATAGACTGCAGCACCGTTGATTCATTTAAATTCCGCCTAGACAAATATCTCGCATCAAACCCGCGACTGACTGCGTTTGTAAATGAATAACTTTATTTTATCCTCCCCTCAGTTACTAACCCATATGTCCCCTACTAACTTCCTAGTCCTGCCACGTTAGTGGCAGGGCAGTAGTTCCCTTTCCAATGTTCCCTTACCCACTCTAAACCACTGTTTGGACACTTGATCCTCAGTGTTTTGGAGGACAAGCAGCCTAGAAGGGTCACTAGATCTGTTGTTGCTTGATTTCCTTTGTACTCCTTTGTACTCTCTCTCTCTCTCTCTCTCTCTCTCTCTCTCTCTCTCTCTCTCTGCAGCACCCCCCACATTATTCTCCGCTGACTTTACTGTTGTGGACTCTGTTATTAACCCCGGCTGGTTAGTTTAGGTCATAAATATTATAAGACAAAAAGTCGAGTGGGGCTCTCAAGTTAAGGGGAGGTGTGTGTGTGTGTGTGTGTGTGTGTGTGTGTGTGTGTGTGTGTGTGTGTGTGTGCATGCATGAGAAAAACGGGGGGGGGGGGGGGGCAGAAATAATACCTGGTTGACTCTTCCCAAATGGTTGATAAATGAGCTGGATTAGTCTAGACCAATTTGAATTACAGAGGTTAGCGGGTAAGATGTTTGGCCTACCTATAATTAACAAAGTGTAGTATCTGTGGCAACCCGTAGTCCAGAATTGACCTGTTGTACGGTAGTGCTAATAAGTCATGTCTCAGCACCATGTATGTTTTGATCAATAATTGGTATCAGCAATATATAAGCTTAATTTCTTCCTATCGAGTGAAATATACAAACATGTTCCTAAACATACCCATCCTATTCAACATCTGACAGACATTAATACAGCGCAGAACGAGCTAAACGTAATGACAGCTGGGCCATGACTTATTAGCGCGACTGTACGGTAGTGCTAATAAGTCATGTCTCAGCTGCCATTAAGTTTGGCTCGCTCTGTGCTGTAGTAATGTCTGCCAGATGTTGAATAGGGTGGGTAGGTGTAGGAGCAGGTTTGTATACCTCACACTCGAAAAAAAAAATAAAGCTTTAGATATTGCTGATACCGATTATTCATCAAAATATACTTGGTACCGTAACATCACTTATTTGGCCGACTGTACTGTATACTGTTAACACTACTAATGGACCTACTAATTCCTCAATTCTGCATACGAGCCTCTGTAATTAAGACTAAACCATCGTAGTGAAAGCCGTGGATGATATTAACAACAAGGTCTGTGGGTATTACTGCACGATAACACGAACCCTTAAGGGGAGGTTTCCACTTGAGGGATTTTTTTTTCGAACTTCTTTCTCCCTCATGTTTAGCCCCATTGGTTTTGAGATTTTAAGACGTTTGCCCCATTAGTTTGGTGACTTTAATAATTTTCGCCCCATTTCTGTCAATTTTAAGACCTTTCGTGCCATTTAGGTGTCGATTTTTTCCTGGCGAGCGGTAGCGAGCCTGTAACTTAAAAGGAATCGGCCTTCGGCCGGGAAATTTTTCTACCGAAAAATGTACATATTTATCTTGAAAGGGGGTCTAGGGAATGTAATTTTAAGCTTGGTGGAGGTCTAAGCAACAAACTAGAAACCTCCCCTTAAGGCCACCTTTTTATTTATCTAATATAACAAAAATCATAATAATTATTATTTTTATTAGTTTTGTTTTGTCTAGTTTCATCCATATATTATTTGTATAGGTGTATGAAGGAGACAAAAAGGCAGGATGCATGTAACGAGTGACTCTCCCAAAGTCAAAAGAGTGACAGAGCCAAATTCAAGGGACGTTGGAGTCAAAATGCCTGGACACACGAAGCTTAAAGCAGTCTAAGTCATAGGATGAAGGAAATATTAATTGAGGGAGAGAGTTCTAGAGTTCACTTGTTGAGTAAAAGAAAGACCGAGAAAATTTGCCAATTCTTGGGTTGGAGAGCTGGACAGAATAAGAGGCATACTTCTAAACAGGTCAACATAAACATCGTCCCCTACGTACCTATACAGTAACCAAAGTGACTGTATTATACTTTAAGGTGAGGCTGATGGACTCTTGAGGTTAAGGGGAGATGGGTCGTTTTTCTGGTCCCCTTTCTCCCTCGTGTTAAGCCCCATTTGTTTTTAAATTATAGGACGTTCGGCCCATTAGTTTGGTAATTTTAACACCTTTCGCCCCATTTCGTTGTCAATTTTAACACCTTTCGTGCCATTTAGGTGTCGATTATTTCCTGGCAAGCGATAGCGAGCCTGCAGTTTTAAGAGAAATCGGCCTTTGGCCGGGAAATTTTTCTACCGAAAATTGTACAAATTTATCTTGATGGGGGGGTCTAGGGGGTATTTTTCTAAGCTTGATGGAGGTCTAGCGAAAACACTAAGAAATATAGGAATACATTAATTAATGGACCAAAGAAAAAACGGTCCGTCTCCCCTTAAGTAAAAGCAATATGTTTGGTGGCAATATTCTAAACAGCGCAACATAAACATCATCCCCTATGTACCTAAACACAAGTAGGGAATGTAAAGTGACTAGATTATACTTGAGGTAAAAGCAATATGTTTAGTGGCAATATTCTAAACAGCGCAACATAAACATCATCCCCTATGTACCTAAACACAAGTAGGGAATGTAAAGTGACTAGATTATACTTGAGGTAAAAGCAATATGTTTAGTGGCAATATTCTAAACAGCGCAACATAAACATCATCCCCTATGTACCTAAACACAAGTAGGGAATGTAAAGTGACTAGATTATACTTGAGGTAAAAGCAATATGTTTAGTGGCAATATTCTAAACAGCGCAACATAAACATCATCCCCTATGTACCTAAACACAAGTAGGGAATGTAAAGTGACTAGATTATACTTGAGGTAAAAGCAATATGTTTAGTGGCAATATTCTAAACAGCGCAACATAAACATCATCCCCTATGTACCTAAACACAAGTAGGGAATGTAAAGTGACTAGATTATACTTGAGGTAAAAGCAATATGTTTAGTGGCAATATTCTAAACAGCGCAACATAAACATCATCCCCTATGTACCTAAACACAAGTAGGGAATGTAAAGTGACTAGATTATACTTGAGGTAAAAGCAATATGTTTAGTGGCAATATTCTAAACAGCGCAACATAAACATCATCCCCTATGTACCTAAACACAAGTAGGGAATGTAAAGTGACTAGATTATACTTGAGGTAAAAGCAATATGTTTAGTGGCAATATTCTAAACATAAAAACATAAACATCATCCCCTACCTAACCACAAGCAGGGAATGTAAAGTGACTAGATTATACTTGAGGTAAAAGCTATATGTCCGGTGACAATATTCTAAACAAAGCAACATGACAATCATCCCTATGTACCTAACCACAGGCAGGGAATGTAACGTGAATGTTATATACTTAAGGTAAAGGCAATATTTATGGTGGCAGTATTTTAAACAGGACAATATAAACAACGTCCACTACGTACGTAACCCCCAACAGGGAATGTAGTGTAACTGTATATACTTGAGTATACAGAGCCTTCACAATTACCAACAGGATAAACATTGCCCTTCATACGGCAAGTAACCAAATTTGGACCTACGAGCGCGCGAATTTGCACTATCTCCAAAAACACTCTGCCACACAAAGGGTTAACGCTAAGTTACCTGCTCGCCAATGTCTTCATCGCCTAAATTCGTTGTTATTGCTGATAATATGAACATATAGAAGCGATACACATACCGGTACTACCAAACATGTACAGATACTGTACAGATACTATCAATATTCTGTCGAAAACTTAGATATATTGAAAACAAAGAGGGAACAATCATTATTTTGACAATTACGTGAAACAAATAGAACTACAGTAGTTACGGGCTATTAGCAACACACGAAGGCTACCAAGGAAAAGTAAGAGTATCTTTAGAGTGTTTTCTTTTTCTGGACCCCTTTCTCTCTCATGTTTAGCCACCTTAGTTTTTAGAAGACGTTCGCCCCTTGCCCCATTTCTTTGTCAATATTAAGACCTTTCGTGCCGTTTAAGAGTCAATTTTTTTCTGGCAAGCGATAGCCAGTTTGCAGTTAAGCTCGATGGAGGTCTAGGGAGAAAAGTAAAAAATAATTCAACAAATTAATAAATAAATAAATAAATTATAAATAATTCCCCTTAAATCCACTCACATATCTAATGCACGTTACTCTATTAACCCATACAGTACCAGCGACGCATTTTTGCATTGATTTCAGTTACATTTAGACGATTTTATGAAGCTTAGGAGATACATGGTAGCTAAAAGGATTAATTGAGATAGTATGTAGCCTTTTAATTGCTAGACGTTCTTCATAAGCTGAATAACATCGTCTAATAGTTGCCAGAATATAATGAAAAGGCTAGCAACGGCACAGTATGGGTAAAGCCGGTATCACACGAGCTCTTTTTCCCTCAACATTTATCCTAAGCGACCGCGCTGTCTGATTCCCACCCCAATTTTAATCCCTCATAATCCCTCGCTCTCTCTCTCTCTCTCTCTCTCTCTCTCTCTCTCTCTCTCTCTCTCTCTCTCCAGTACCGGGTATGTCTTAGTTAAGTAGCAGATCTTTAAATTTTAATTTTAACTGTATACACTGTTATGTTCTTATGTAAAAATATAATACTGTATTAAAGAGAACGTTACTGTATTTAGATAGGCTATATGAAGGTGTCCTACCCTGAGCCAGGTGCAAGGGCTAACCTAATAAGCCACAGGCTTATCTGCCCTCTTAATCTACATAGATCTGAGCTGACCTACTTGGTGTATTTGTAATTACAGCTTAGGAATTGTGGTCCGTCACACCTGGTCTGAATACACAACTAACAACTGTATGTCTACTGTATGTAACACTAAATTATGCATTAGTATTGTAACTACTTTGAAAACACTAAACCCCCAAATGTATATAATTATATTTGTAAATACTGTGTAAGAAGAATAACCACTGTCGGTGGAAATAAACTTATTATTATTATTATTGTATTATTAGTGACTAGCGTCTCGGACTTCCACCCAGAAGGCCCGGGATCGCGCCCACGCTCGGCGCATTAAAGATTTTTCACAAGCACTGAGTCGTTACCATCCCTCATGAGCAAGGGGATGGGATAGTAGTACAGGACCCCAATGGAAATACGCCTAATCGGCCTTATTGGGCTATCCTTAGCTGGCTTAGCATGCGCTAGCTTTAAGAACTATTATTATTATTATTATTATTATTATTATTATTATTATTAGGCAAACATTTTAACTTTTTCGGTGACCTAAATTCATGTACCATCAGTTTAGTTTCCGATACCAGTGTAAAAATAGTCCAGAAATGTTCCCAGAAAACTGTTGATCATCGAATGTTGTTGTTGTTGTTTTTGTTGTTGTTCCCCAGGCTGTCTGGCCGAACAGCTCCAAGGTTTCGAGCAAGGCCAAGGCCATAAACGAGCGCCCCCACAAAATCCTCCCTGCTTACCACTAACAAAGCCCGGGTGACCGAAGCCACTCCAAGGCAGGGAGCTGAGGAAGGTGCGGAAACGCCCGGGAAACCAAAGCCCCACCCAAGGCCCTGTGCCCCTCAGCAATTATGAAGGGAAAGTTGAGGGGTAAGGGAAAAATGTGACGCTTTGGCTCCCAATCTGCCAACTTCTAGGTTGACAGTAGGGAGGTCAATCCACGGAAAAGACGCCGCCACTTGAGATCTAGAAGATATATAAGTAAAAGGAACAGTCAGAGTAAGCTATGGGTATGGCAGAGATCGCTCAGTTCTCACTCGGATAGACCAGCCCATCATCACATGACTAGAACCCAATCCTCTCAGCATCAGCTAGGAAAGGCCCTAGAAAGCCGCCTTTGGCGGGGGGATAGCTCCCCTATTTCAACTCCTTTCGGGGTTGGGCACCCGCTCATCGAATGTTGACTATAAAAGCTCACGTGTGATACCGGCTTTAATGTCTACAACTGTCCATTAACATTGTTGGTATTAGTCGGAGTTCCCAAACTGTCCCACCGATGTTTATGTTTGTGGCAGTTAAGGGGAGGAAGACCGATTTTCTGGACCCCCTTCTCCCTAATGTTTAGCCCCACTACCACCACCACCACCACCACCAACACCACTAACACCACTACCACTACCACCACCACCACCACCACCACATTCCTCACGGGAGGCTGTGACGTCATGGGGCAAAGTTTGTGACATCATGGATAGGAGATAATACTGGGGGTGGTGTCCCGAGTTCGAATCCCGGGAGGACCATATGCTTTCATTAGTTTATTCAAGTGCACTGGGGTTTGTAATTGATGATTAATGCTAAGAACGAGGTGTTACATAACCCTGTTCCAAATAAGTAGGCCAAAACTCTTGAGCATTAACCTCTATAACTCACATACGGCTGGAGTAATTGAGAAAATATGTCTACCATTTGGGAAGAGTCATCCAGGGAATAGGTGTGGGAACTTACAGGCCATTTCCTCTAGCCCTTTTCGAGTTACGGAGGTCAGGGTTCACGATTTCCAGACTATCTATTCGGAACGGGGTATATCTATCTACCCACCTCTCTATATCCATCTAACCATCCACATCTACCCAACACACACACGTACACTTGCGTACACAAAATTCAGCCGCGCTTTTTATATTAAAAAATCCGCGCTTTCGTAGATAAACCGCTGCGCTTTTAACCCCTTCACACCATGACGTAATTTTCATCATATTCTGGTTACCAATATACGATTTGCTTTAGTATATAATCTACCTCTAGGACTCATATGGCTAAATACGATCTAAATAAACCCTCTGAATAACATAGGTAGTCTTGAAACTGTATAAAATCGTCTATCTTTAGCCAGAATGAAAGTTAAAAAAACGTCATGGGGGTGAAGGGGTTAATATGTCAATCCGCACTTTCGTAAAACGCCGACTTGTATACACTCGTGCAGATACAATTATACATATACATACACATACACACATGCATACAGTATGTATGTATAAATATCAGGATAGATGATAGATTATCCTACTATAATCTATTCAAATCAATTACACATCAAAACCCCCTTGTCTAAGTATAATAACTGGGTGAAGTTGATTGTGGTGGGTGCACTGGGTGGTGAGGCATGTGGGGGCTCAACAACTATACAACTTAAGGGGGGTCACCTGCTTTTGGTTATTTCTGTTCTTTTCTCTCTGTCTCTGGCTTGTATCCATTCGGCCCCATTCAGCAAACTATTTTAAGACGTTTATCCCCATCTAGGTGTCGATTTCTTCCTGGCGAGCGATAGCGAGCCAGCATTATATGAAGAAATCCGGCTTCGCCGGAGAATTTTTTCTATCGAAAAATGTACAAATTTAGCCTGCTGTCTAACATATATAAAAAATATGCTGGCTCGCTACCGCTCACCAGTAAGAAATTGACACCTGGATGGGGATAAACGTCTTAAAACAGTGGGCTGAATGGGGCCAAATGGATACAAGCCAGAGAAAGATAGAAAAGGACAGAACAAACACAGGTCACCCCCCTTAAGGGAGGAGGAGCGTATTTATTTGATCATTTATGTATCTTTTTATAATTTGTTTTCAGTTTCCTCCCCAGACCTCCATCAAGCTTAAAAACACACCTCAAGACCCTCCTTCAAGATTTATTTGTATATTTTTCGGTTCCTCGTAAATTACAGGCTCGCTATCTCTCGCAAGGAAAAAATCGACACCTAAATGACACGAAAAGTCTAAATATTGACAAATATATGGGGCGAAAAGTCTTAAAACCGCCAAACTACTGGTCCGAATGTCATAGAATCTGAAAACTAATGGGACTAAACCTGAGGAAGAAGGAGGACCAGAAAAACGGTTCATGTCCCCTTAATACTGTTTTCTATAATACGAGAAGGGCAGTGCAAAGAAAACGTAGGACATGAGCTAGCTCCCAGGATAATTTGAGCCCAAGAGAACCATTTGAAGTCGACCTTTAACATTCCTGTGACCTAATTATAGCATGTGTAGATCTTGGAGAGGAGGGGGGGGGGGGGTATATAAACATTCCTTCGTATATAGTTTTGTGTGTGTGTGTGTGTGTGTGTGTGTGTGTGTGTGTGTGTGTGTGTGAATGTTGGGGAGGGGGGGGGGGGGGGAGCTGTAAAAACATTCCTTTAGTATAAATGTGCCTGAATGTGCGTGTGTGTGTGTGTGTGTGTGTGTGTGTGTAAATCTTGGAGAGGAAGGGGGAGGGGGGGGGGGGAGCTGTAAAAACATTCCTTTAGTATAAATGTGCCTGAATGTGCGTGTGTACAAAGGAGTACAAAGGAGTACAAAGGAAATCAAGCAACAACATATCTAGTGACCCTTCTAGGTTGCTTGTCCTCCAAAACACTGAGGATCAAGTGTCCAAACAGTGGTTTAGAGTGGGTAAGGGAACATTGGAAAGGGAATTACTGCCCTGGAACTAATGTCTGTGGCAGGATTAGGAAGTTAGTAGAGGACAGATGGGTTAGTAACTGAGGAGGGGATAAAATAAAGTTATTCATTTACAAACGCAGTCAGTCGCGGGTTTGATGAGAGATATTTGTCTAGGCGGAGTTTAAATGAATCAACGGTGATGCAGTCTATAACGTTTCGGGGAAGCCCATTCCACAAGTTGACAACTCGATTGAAGAAGAAATTCTTAGATTCGTGCGAGTTAAAAGATTTACCAATAATTTTGCAACCGTTTCCCCGCGTGTAATTAGATTGGTCGATAGTGAAGTACTTACTACAGTTCATATTGTCGATGCCTTTGATGATTTTGAACACTTGAATTAAGTCACCTCTTAATCTGCGCTGGGTTAAAGGAAATAGATTTAATTCTCTAAGACGCTCTTCGTATGGTTTGTTCTTTAGGCTAGGTATCATTTTGGTAACTCTACGTTGAACTCGTTCTAGCTTGTTTATATCTTTTTGGTAATAAGGGCACCAGGATTGAACGCAGTATTCCAGAAGAGGGCGGACTAAGGAATTGTAAAGGGTTAGGATAACTTCTTTGGATTTATGCTCAAATGACCTGCCTATAAAGCCAATTATTTTGTTTGCCTTCTTAACAACTTCTGAACATTGTTGACTCGGTTTTAGGTTACTGGATATTGTTACTCCCAGATCGGTTTCTCTGTTTACATTCTTAAGCTGAGTGCCATTCATCGAATAGTTTGCTTTCTCATTTAGGTATCCGACATGTAGTACTTTACATTTATCCGCATTGAAACTCATTTGCCAAATTTGGGCCCAACATGACAATTTATCTAGATTGTGTTGCATATCGTCAACTTGTTCTTTTGAGAGTACGCTATTTGCAATTTTTGTATCGTCAGCAAATTTTGTGATTGTGCAGGTGAGACCTTCATCTATGTCGTTGATGTAAATTAGAAAGAGAATTGGTCCTAGTACCGATCCCTGGGGTACCCCGCTACTTACATTGGTCCATTTTTAGATGCCTTACCGTTTATGACTACCCTTTGCTTTCTGTTGCTGAGCCAATTTTCTATCCATTTCAACACACCGTCTTGTATTCCATGCGCTTTTAGTTTTAGCAGTAAACGTTTGTGGGGAACTTTGTCAAAGGCCTTTTGAAAATCAAGGTATATAATATCTACAGCTTTACTCTCATCGTAGAGGTTGAGGATATCGTGGAAGAAGTCTAAGAGGTTTGTTAAACAGGAACGTTTTTTTACGAAAGCCGTGTTGAGTATCTTTAAGTATGTTATTTTCCTCTAAGTGATTTACGAGTCTGTCTCGTATGACCGTTTCTAGCATTTTACATACAACTGAGGTTAAGCTAATTGGACGATAGTTACTGGGTAGGGATTTGCTGCCTTTTTTGAATATCGGTGTTACGTTGGCTAGCTTCCACTGATCAGGCATAGTTCCAGACTGCAAGGATTTATTGAATAGTAATGTCAGTGGTTTGGAGAGCTCATTCTTAGGTTCCTTTAGAACTCTAGGCGAGATTGTATCAGGTCCTGGCGTTTTATTTACCTTGAGTTTATCTAAACAATTCAATACTTCTCTCTCTGTAACGGTGATATTGCATAGAACATCTGAATTATCAATCTGAATCGGCGATGGTGTAGGGATATCACTGAGGTCTTCTGTTGTAAAAACTGATGCAAAGAACGTATTGAGGGCATTACTCATTTGTACTTCGTCTTTGGTGTATTCTCCTTTTTCATCGACTAACGGTCCAACAGTTGAAGTAACTACTTTTTTTCTTTCTGATATAACTATAGAATTCTTTCGGGTTTGTTTTACTTTGATTCGCAATATGTAACTCTAAGGTCTTTTTACTTTGCTTAATTAACTTTTTGGCTTTGCGTCGTAGCTCTACAAATTTCACCCGTTCTTCGTCATTTTGTGAGGATTTTAATCTATCATTAGCAAATTTTTTAGCAAGCAGGCAGTTTGAAATATCTTTATTCCACCATTTGGGCTTATTATTATGGCCTGGACGCCGTATTTTCGATGGTATGCAGTCTTGCACTGCTTTTAGGTAAGTGGTTTTGTGTGTGTTGTGTGTTGTGTGTGTTGTGTTGTGAGTTGTGTTGTGTGTGTTGTGTGTGTGTTGTGTGTAGGACCGAGATATATACACATATTTGGTATATATACTGTAGAGTAGATAAACACAGAAGATGAAAAGATAGACAGAAATAAATATAAATATAAATATATATAATTAGATTACAAAAGCAATATACTAAAATAAAAAGGGGGGGGGGGGTCTGTACTAATCATTCCAGACCCGTGTATATTCTCTCTCTCTCTCTCCGCTCATGGCCGAGTGGTTACGGTGCCCAGCTCTCCCATATATACCTGGGGTGAGTGGGTTCGAATCCTGGTCAGGATACCTCTCTCCCATCTTGTCCGACAATATCATTATACATTTCACCGTGAGATCATTTGTACTCTGACGTTTTATAGGGAAATTGATATGTGCCGTATAAGAGAGGTGAGAGGTACAGTATGTATGTCTAATTGATATGTGCCGTATAAGAGAGGTGAGAGGTACAGTATGTATGTCTAATTGATATGTGCCGTATAAGAGAGGTGAGAGGTACAGTATGTATGTCTAATTGATATGTGCCGTATAAGAGAGGTGAGAGGTACAGTATGTATGTCTAATTGATATGTGCCGTATAAGAGAGGTGAGAGGTACAGTATGTATGTATAATTGATATGTACCGTATAAGAGAGGTGAGAGGTATGTATGTCTAATTGATATGTGCCGTATAAGAGAGGTGAGAGGTATGCATGCCTAATTGATATGTGCCATATAAGAGAGGTGAGAGGTACAGTATGTATGTCTAATTGATATGTGCCGTATAAGAGAGGTGAGAGGTACAGTATGTATGTCTAATTGATATGTGCCGTATAAGAGAGGTGAGAGGTACAGTATGTATTTATAATTGATATGTGCCGTATAAGAGAGGTGAGAAGTACAGTATGTATGTCTAATTGATATGTGCCGTATAAGAGAGGTGAGAGGTACAGTATGTATGTCTAATTGATATGTGCCGTATAAGAGAGGTGAGAGGTATGTATGTCTAATTGATATGTGCCGTATAAGAGAGGTGAGAGGTATGTATGTCTAATTGATATATGCCGTATAAGAGAGGTGAGAGGTACAGTATGTATGTCTAATTGATATGTGCCGTATAAGAGAGGTGAGAGGTATGTATGTCTAATTGATATGTGCCGTATAAGAGAGGTGAGAGGTATGTATGTCTAATTGATATATGCCGTATAAGAGAGGTGAGAGGTACAGTATGTATGTCTAATTGATATGTGCCGTATAAGATAGGTGAGAGGTACAGTATGTATGTCTAATTGATATGTGCCGTATAAGAGAGGTGAGAGGTACAGTATGTATGTCTAATTGATATGTGCCGTATAAGAGAGGTGAGAAGTATGTATGTCTAATTGATATGTGCCGTATAAGAGAGGTGAGAGGTATGTATGTCTAATTGATATATGCCGTATAAGAGAGGTGAGAGGTACAGTATGTATGTCTAATTGATATGTGCCGTATAAGAGAGGTGAGAGGTATGTATGTCTAATTGATATGTGCCGTATAAGAGAGGTGAGAGGTACAGTATGTATGTCTAATTGATATGTGCCGTATAAGAGAGGTGAGAGGTACAGTATGTATGTCTAATTGATATGTGCCGTATAAGAGAGGTGAGAGGTACAGTATGTATGTCTAATTGATATGTGCCGTATAAGAGAGGTGAGAGGTATGTATGTCTAATTGATATGTGCCGTATAAGAGAGGTGAGAGGTATGTATGTCTAATTGATATGTGCCGTATAAGAGAGGTGAGAGGTATGTATGTCTAATTGATATGTGCCGTATAAGAGAGGTGAGAGGTACAGTATGTATGTCTAATTGATATGTGCCGTATAAGAGAGGTGAGAGGTACGTATGTATGTCTAATTGATATGTGCCGTATAAGAGAGGTGAGAGGTACAGTATGTATGTCTAATTGATATGTGCCGTATAAGAGAGGTGAGAGGTACAGTATGTATGTCTAATTGATATGTGCCGTATAAGAGAGGTGAGAGGTATGTATGTCTAATTGATATGTGCCGTATAAGAGAGGTGAGAGGTATGTATGTCTAATTAGTAGGTGAATGTTTATACTGTACAGTTTTTGTGCTAGTGTTTGTAGTATAGGAGTGAGGGTGTTTATAAATGTAATCTTGTGGTAGGAAGATTAAGGGGTGCAGTGTGTGTGTGTGAGAGAGAGAGAGTGTGTGTGAGAGAGTTATGCATGTGAAGGTTGTAGGGTATGCGCGAATGAGTTAGTGCGTATTTCAGTACACGTGTGAATAATGACAATATACAATATATATACTGTATATATACTGTATATATATATATATATATATATATATATATATATACCACATACTGTACATGACGCCTAATAAAGAGAGGTATGTTAAATATAGCCAAGAGGTATTCCCCCAGGAGACTCAGCCAATAATATAACCTGTCGTGATAATAATAATCGGTCCTGCGTCATATTATGACATAACCCAGAATAACGCTTCACGTGTGGGGTGAAGTAATGCTACCTTTCTTTCTTCCCCTCTCTCGCTTCATTCCCCCCCCCCCTCCCCCCCCCCCCCCCCCCCCGTCTCTCTCTCTCTCTCTCTCTCTCTTTCATTGTTCTACCAATTGGGAAAAGTTAGCTAGGGAATAGATGTGGAAATGTACAGCCCATTTGCTCCAGCCCTTTCAGAGTTACAGAGGATAGTGGTCAACATTTCTTGCCTACCTATAATGAATGGACTTTAGTGATCCTCGAAAACTATTCATAGAGCTGATCAGCATCTAGTTATCCTGACAAGCCACATCTAGTTGACATGACAAGTATTATACCCTGTTCATTATAGGTAACCCTCAACCTTTGTAACTCAAAAAGGGCAAACAACAAATGGTCTGTAAATTTCCACACCTCTTTCCTGACTGACCCTTCCCAAATGACAGAAAGATTAGCTCGATTACTCCAGTCGTTGTTGAGTTATCAAGATTAGGGGTAACGATTTGTGGCCTACCTAAAACGAATGGACTCTAGTTATCCTGACCAGCCTTATCTAGTAGACATGAAAAGTACTCCTGGTGGTGACAAGATGAGGTAGTGGTGTTATGACTAAGAACCGCCCCTGCCACCACCACTCTGTTATAAGGTCACGTGATCCTCCTCAAGCCAGCACGGAAAGTCCACGGGAATAAATGTGCTAAAAATACACCGCAACAGAGAGGCAGCTTACAGTACACCATACCAGAGTCAGTTTACATCACAATAATCACCTTGCATCACAACAGTCACTTTACATCACACCATAGAGTCAGCTTACATCACAACAATCAGCTTACATCACAACAGTCACCTTACATCACAACAGTCACCTTACATCACAACAGTCACCTTACATCACAACAGTCACTTTACATCATTTCCTCAGACACTAAACACAACACCACCACCACCACTACCACCTCCTTAACATTCAGTCTACCAGCCTATAAATTAATAATTACTAATGTAAACATGTTGCCATGAACGAGGTGTCACACAAGACGATTTAGTGAAGGACTGCTGCACCGGGGTCTCATCCTCCTTGGGTTTATCGGATCACATTGAGATGCTTGTCTATATTACCCCTGCTTCTAATTCCCCTGTAGAAGTTCACGGGCTACCAGAAAGAAGAGGGGGAGGGGGGACCACTCTTTAAAGACAGCTTTGTCCGTTGTCTCCTTCTTACACATAAACATAAAACACAATCTTCATTGTAACTAACGTAAACACTATATGTTAAAACAGACTTTTAGAATTACATAGACAGTAGATGCTAAAATACCCAGTGTGCCCCCCCCCCCCCCCCCCCCCAGGGAGCCATCAAGGTGTTTTAAGAGGGTCACGGAATGTCACCTTCAATTATCGGAGTTTACTTCACACTAAATTATGGCAAATTCATACCAGACGTTTATTTTGTCCACTAGTTGAGACTTTCGATAAACTATATATATATATATATATATATATATATATATATATATATATATATATATATATATATAGAGAGAGAGAGAGAGAGAGAGAGTTTTTTGCCATCCTACAAAAGCACACAATCTTTGTTCTACTTTTTGTATAAATATTTTCTAATTTGATAATTTGTGTAATCAATACTCTCTCTCTCTCTCTCTCTCTCTCTCTCTCCTTCTCTCTATCTCTTATCTCTCTCTCTTCTCTCTCTCTCTCTCTCTCTCTCTCTTCTCTTTCTTCTCTCTCTCTCTGTCTCTCTCTCTCTCTCTTTCTTCTCTCTTTATTCTCTCTCTCTCTTTCTTCTCTCTCTTTCTTCTCTCTCTCTCTCTCTCTCTCTCGCGCATCTACCAACGTCCCTCCAACTTCGAAGACCCAGTTGTCTGGATCTCTATTGAATTTGGGGTCGTTGCCTCTTAATTCTCTTTATCGCTCACTTTTACGAGGCTCGTAAGCGGACACAACAAACAAGAAGACCCAGTAGTCTGAGAATGCCACCTTGAATTATCGGGGTCGTTTGCCATCAGTATATATTAATGTATTAGAGGCTAGAGTGGACATCTTAGAGGTAGTGAGGTTAATGTGAATCAATAGTTTGTCCTGTCTGCATTATAATTGACATTGCTTAGGTTGCATAGACAAAAATAGGAAAAAATATATGAAAATATACGTCATTAACAGTCCATTAATCAACATATACAAACACACAATTTCATATATATATATATATATGTGTGTGTGTGTGTGTGTGTGTGTGTGTGTAAGGATTACTCTGACAGAGTAATCGTGTCTGGTGTTTGTTGCATGTCGTATGCTGAATATTTATATATAGTAGTCATTTGGCGAATTCTTGAAGCATTCATGGACATTTGTGGGCTTCCATGTTCTACTTCAAACAAATATAAGCACAAACTAAAATATATATATATTTTGGAATACTTAGATATTGCATACGGTATTAAACGGATAGTATTTGACAGAAAGTGACTACTCTCACTGGATATAATTGTATAAGCATGAGATCCACGAACTTTCTAAATGTTTATACAGTCATCAGCACGAATATAGTTACACCCAGTTGAATGTTTGAATCTATAAAGTCCCGTTCATTCACATATAGGATATAATAAAGCTTTGTATTGTCTCATTCATATTCGATACAGCTTCAAATGGGTGGATAGCTTGTAGTGCTGACAACTGTATAGTCGTGGATATGTGTTCTTAACCACCTTGTGATTGTCATTATGCAAGTATTACAGAATGAAGCAACCAATTTATATAGATAGATAGATAGATAGATAGATAGATAGATAGATAGATAGATAGAGTATATATATTAGTTAAAAACTAATGCAATTATTATTTTGTAAATTTATCCAAAAGAACGTTTATCCGTACATTTGCTGTGAAAGTTATAATTGCATAATGGGATTCATAGGGTGGTCAAGAACACCTGCGGGCAACTATAGCTATGCATGAAGTAATACCAGGTATGTACTCACCAACAGTAGGAAGCTAACACTGCCTCCGGGTTTCTTCTTCACTATCACGGCAGAGATCACTGTACCAACCTCGGAATCCTGCAAAACACAAACACATAACATTAAGAGGGGGTCACCGGCTTTCTTGTTTTGTCTTTCTCTCCTTTTCTCTCTTTCCCTGGCTTGTATCCATTCGGCCCAATTCAGCCATCTGTTTTAAGACGTTTATCCCCATCCAGGTGTCTATTTCTTCCTGGCGAGCGATAGCGAGCCAGCATTGTATGGAAAAATACGGCTTCGCCGGAGAAAGTTATCTATCGAAAAATTTACAAATTTAGCTTGCTGTCAAAACAAATATATATATATATGCTGGCTCGCTACCGCTCGCCAGGAAAATATTGACACCTGGATGGGGATAAACGTCTTAAAACAGTAGGCTGAATGGGGCCGAATGGATACAAGCCAAAGAGAGAGGGAGAGAAAGAGAAAACAAGCGAGGTGGGCTCCCTTAACCCTTTCAATCAGATCACGTACACATTCTAAAGTCAAAGTCAATGCCAAAAATTTACTTTGGCAAATAATAACACAATAAATACACTATTAAATATCTCAAGGCTAAGACTCTTTACAATATACAGTATATTCAAATAAATACTTTTACTGTTATTCTGTGTTTTTTCCTACTTCGGGGACGGGAGGCTAGGAATCCTCCTCCCCTTGTAAAATTAATCTACTAGACGAGACACAGAAAGGGGCGATGGAACGCGAAAGTGGTCCCGAACCCTAAAAATTTGAACTTTTAATGTGGTTTCTGTTCGGGCTCTGTCTTGAGTCAGCCACCCCCAGCTATAAGGTATGTGCCTGACTATATTATATACATACAATTATCTACCAGTTTTGATACTCTGTCTGTTCTATCATACACATCAATTGGACAGTGTACTATTAAGCAATTACTTCCAGAAAGCAAGACTAACAAATCCTGCCATGCAAAGTGCTTAAAGATGTATCGACCTAATCAGGATCTCCTCATCCCCCCCCCCCCCCTCAACCCTGCCTGAATGTCCTTGTGTCGTGAGCTGGCCAAGTATAGGTTGTGGAATGAGGTACTTGGCCGTCTCTGTCATCAGCTCTGAGGCTCTGTGGTCGCCGCCATGGGTCCGTCATCTTACTGTAGCCTCGAGTGTCGGTAATTCTTACTTGTCGTTTATTTTCAAGTCACGACCACAGTGGGCACATTCAGACCAGATAACTCCTTTCCATTTAATTTGTTTATGAATATATCTATCAACTTAAAATTAATTAAGTTGAATAACCAAATTACCAGCATTACTCACGCCCACAATAATAAGGCGTGTGTGTGTGTATGTGACAATAGTTGGTTTATTGTTACTTCCAGACGTGCAGCTGGAAATCTACTAAGTTTTTGTTAACCTAGATACAGGACAATACTTATTCTACCTCAACTACGAGGTCACATGAGACCTTTGCCGACCGTGAGGTGCCTGGGTTCCATCCATTGAACATACGCTTATGGAAAGATGAGACCTACATATAGGATAACTCAAGCTGATAGTTAAGCACCTTGGCTAGGGAGGGACCACACTACAATCTCCTCCATTAGGGTGGCCGACAAAAATCTTGAAGGTTCTGGTGGACTTCAACCCTCGACCTTGCCGTTAACGTGTGTCGCCTTAAACTACTCAGCCAAAACAACCTGTGGGTGGGTGGGGGGGGGGGGGGGGGGGGGGGGGGGGGGGGGGGGGGGGGGGGGTGCGTGTGCGTGTGCGTGTGCGTGTGCGTGTGCGTGTGTGTGTGTGTGTGTGCACTCATTTAACAATATAGAAGTGATGTCATAGGATGTTGCACTACTGAAGGACCGCTAAAGGGTCTATATATGCCCATGTGTTGCAGGGTATGAAAGCGCTGAAGTACTACTTTATCCACGAACCTAATACATGCTGCTTAGCTATCACTCCATTGGATCTTACAAAGTTGTTGGTTGATTATATGACCAGGAGTTGTAAGATAAGTGGTGAAAATAGATATAAACACAATATTACTGTATAAGCAAATATTATTGACATGGATTTGTTTATAGTCTCATTAGGTCAAAGAGGAATCTATGAGTAATTCTTTGTCAAATTCTTTACTTTCATCGACCTCATACGGTGAAGAAAAACACCATTATGTGAAGGAGAACTTTATTGACAACGTTTCGCATAGATGGATGAAGCTCTAAACGTTGTCAATAAAGTGCTCCTCCTCGTATGGTGTTTATATTCATTCGGTCAATTTTTCAGAGATTATTTATATCAGGTCATAGGGTGTTATAGTCTATTCGCTGTAAGTAGGCGAGAAATCATGACCTCTATCTTCTGTAACTCAAAAAGGGCTAGAGCAAACTGGCTGTACATTTCCACATCTATTCCCTGACTGACTCTTCCCAAATGGTAGAAATATTAGCTCGATTACTCCATTAGTTTTTGAGTTACAGAGGATAGAGGTCATGATTTCTCGCCTACTTACAGCGAATAGACTATAGTACCTCTTTTGTCTCCTTCTGTGAGTCTACAACAAGAGGTGGACGTTACGTGAACCTTATATTGTTTCCGGGAGTTGTAAATCAGTTAAGGGGGGTCACCGGCTGTTTTTATCTTTCTATCCTTTTCTCTCTTTCCCTGGCTTGTATCCATGCGGCCCCATTCAGCCAACTGTCTTAAGACGTTTATCCCCATCCAGGTGTTGATTTCTCCCTGGCGAGCGATAGCGAGCCAGCATTGTATGGAGAAATCCGGCTTCGCCGGAGAAATTTTTCTATCGAAAAATGTACAAATTTAGCTTGCTGTCAAAAGAAAAATATATATATGCTGGCTCGCTACCGCTCGCCAGGAAAATATTGACACCTGGATGGGGGTAAACGTCTTAAAACAGTAGGCTGAATGGGGCCAAATGGATACAAGCCAAAGAGAGAGGGAGAGAAAGATAAAAAAAGCGAGGTGGGCTGGGTTAATGTGTGTAAACTATAAACGACCATACAGGGGGAAACCGATTTGTTGGTATTTATGGTTCCCGTGACAACCGGGGACCAATACATGGAGAAGATACACGAGAGGTAGTTTTATTTGATGCAACCCAGTTCATATCGTTCATGGCTTTAAAAAAAGAGGAGGTGGGGATTAGGCCTGAGTAAATAGATAGTAATAGAGGTCTTAGGAACTACGCACAACGTTGTCATGGAAACGAAAGGGTTAAGGTATTACCCTTCCACTTCCTAGAATATGTTAGCTGTATACACAGAACAGATGGAATTCTGGTTAACAAGACGAGTGCTACTACAGATTGAGATTGATCCGCTCAGTGTTAGTCGCCATTACTCATTATAATGAACACATTCACAGTTTTCGGTTTAAAGTCGGAACTTATCCCAGAACTGGAAGGGTCACACTCTCTCTTGACTGCAGGTTCTATAGTATATTTTATGATTTCATCTGAATTATAATAAATGTTTTTATTAATACAGCAGTAATGTAAATATCATGGAAAATAACTTAATGCTTTTAAGTAGACATAACATAATGAAATATTTAATTTTTAACATGCAATATAGTATACAGTATATATATATATATATATATATATATATATATATATATATATATATATATATATATATATATATATATATATATATATATATATATATATATATATATATATATATATATATATATATATATATATATATATATATAATGTATATATATAGTATACTGTATATATTGCAGCTACAGGGAGGAGACTGTCCTTTGATATTGGGTTTGGAAGAACACGTTTGGTGCCAAAGGGATAATTGAGGGGTGTGTGTGATAGTTGAGGTATGGGTATGTGTATGTATGATAAGTAAGCTATCAATGTTGGGATCGATACACCCTGGGCCAGTCACCTCAAATGTTAACCTAATAGTGTGTAAGGTGTATGATAGGTAAGCTATCAATGTAGAGTCGATACACCCTGGGCCAGTCACCTCAAATGTTAACCTAATAGTGTGTAAGGTGTATGATAGGTAAGCTATCAATGTAGAGTCGATACACCCTGGGCCAGTCACCTCAAATGTTAACCTAATAGTGTGTAAGGTGTATGATAGGTAAGCTATCAATGTAGAGTCGATACACCCTGGGCTAGTCACCTCAAATGTTAACCTAATAGTGTGTAAGGTGTATGATAGGTAAGCTAGCAATGTAGAGTCGATACACCCTGGGCCAGTCACCTCGCATGTTAACCTAATAGTGTGTAAGGTGTATGATAGGTAAGCTATCAATGTAGAGTCGATACACCCTGGGCCAGTCACCTCAAATGTTAACCTAATAGTGTGTAAGGTGTATGATAGGTAAGCTATCAATGTAGAGTCGATACACCCTGGGCCAGTCACCTCAAATGTTAACCTAATAGTGTGTAAGGTGTATGATAGGTAAGCTATCAATGTTGGGATCGATACACCCTGGGCCAGTCACCTCAAATGTTAACCTAATAGTGTGTAAGGTGTATGATAGGTAAGCTATCAATGTAGAGTCGATACACCCTGGGCCAGTCACCTTGCATGTTAAACCAATAATGACTCACGGGAACAAGGAAAGGAGAACTTGGATCATGAAATATTTAGAAGCCGCATCAACATTAACTATACAGCATATATTATTATGGGGGGGTGTTTATATGGGGCAAACGTCTTAATATCTCAAAACTATTGGGGTTAAACATGAGGGAGAAGGGGCCGCAGAAAGCAAAACACCCCTTAAGACACTTGTAGGAGGAGGATGAGGAGGATGAGGGGGGGGGGGGGGGCATAGACAATATACAGTAGCATTAGCTCACCTCCGGGATGACCTTTGAAGCGGATAAGGACAGGTAAAGTGTGTGTGTGTGTGTGTGTGTGTGTGTGTGTGTGTGTGTGTGTGTGTGTGTGTGTGTGTGCGTGTGCTTGTGCGCGCGCGCGCGTGTGTGTGTGTGGGGGGGGGGGGGGGGGCTGCGGCATAGGCAAGATAGCAAGAACCTCACCTCCGGGATGACCTCTGATGCGGAATAGGTGAGGAAGATATCGGAGGTGGGTGTTCGGCCTTTGGTAGGGATGATGCGAGCCACAACCTCCGTCACTGAGTCCCGGGAACCAAGCTTCTCTCGGACCTGTAGGAGAAGCAACACCTGGCATTAACGCGGGGGATGTACACTATATATACTCTAGAAGTTTAACATAATCAATTTAACCTCCTGTGTCGGCGGCATCTGTTTATTTAAGTTATTGCTACATTTAGACGATTTTGAGCAGTTTAAGAAGGATTTGATGCAGATATATGGGTTAAGTGAGATGGTTCGAAGCCTGTTAATTGCTGGAGGCCCTTATTGTACTGAATACAATCGTCTAATAGTAGCCAGAATAAAGTTAAAAGGACGTCACTGGTACTGAATGAGATAAACATCATATGAGGAGTAACACTTTATAGACAACGTTTCGCATAATTATAGCTTCATCAGGCCAGCGTCTTAAGCCTGATGGAGCTACATGAGAAACGTTGTCAATAAAGTGCTCCTTCTCATATGGTATTAAAATGATTTAGGACGGTTGATTTGATGAAAAGATTAGGATTGATGTGGAGGAAGAAATGTAGATATAGTTGGTATCACACGAGCGCATTTCCTGGCAATTTTTGATGAGCAAGTGTTTTCGTACTATTTTGAGGCCCTTTCGCATCGGAATCAGAAACTAGATTGAAGGTAGATTATGTCATAATTTAAATCTTATAGAGTTTAAATTTTGAAGTTTACCAGACAACAATTGCCCGCAGAAATTGCTCGAAAATGCACTCGTGTGGTACCGCCTTAACGAAATATCTGCGATATAGCGGTTGTCAAAACAAATCTGTTACATTATAAAAATAAGACAATAAATATATACGGTACATAAACAAATCGGAAAACAAGTCTTCGTATGACATGTTCAGGTTGGCCAAAACAAATGTTTATCAACTAAAGGCCTAGACATAAACCCAAGTATAAATGCATAGTCGGGCCTAGGGTTGAATCTCTGCCTGAGGTAAACCAGACCATAGATAGATACTGTATATAAGTAGATAGATAGATTGATAGATAGTTAGATAGATAGGTAGAGAGAGAGAGGGAGTGAGAATGAGTGTGTTTGAAAGAGAGATACAGCGAGAGAGAAAAAGTGTTGCGGTAAGTAAAGGTTGACATGATAGGTCTTACCCCCAGTATAAAGGTATAGTTGCGCATGGGGTCGAGTCTCTGTTTGAGGTACACCACAACATAGATAAATTAATATAGACAGACAGATAGATAGAGATAGATAGATAAAGTAATAGAGAGAGCGAGTGGGTGTGAAAGAGAGAGAGAGAGAGAGCATAACAAAGTAAAGGTTAACATGATCGACCTTACCCCCAGAATGAAGGTATAGTTTCGCCTTGGGTTGAGTCTCTGCCTGAGGTACACCAAACCATAGTCCTCCACTGACGTCACAGACACTACATCATGGTCCTGACCTGGAAGTACAGAGAATACATTGGTTACAGCAATATAGGCTATTATTGATATTATTCAGCAGACAATTAATAGCAATTTGCTTCAAAGACAGAACTATAAGGGCACTCGGAAGAGCGCGTACCTGTGCCTATGCTGGTGGAGGTATGCGCTCTACCGATTTCCTCAAATGGAATAATAATACAAATAATAATAATAATAATAATAATGATAATAATAATATCAATAATAATAATAAATAATAATAGTAAATACTTTATTGTCACATACAAATACATGAAATTTGCTTCGTGAGCTCTCAGAAACAGTTAAACAAAAGAAGCCATATATACTGTATATAGTATACAACATTCATCCTCTAAACTACTGAATACACACAAGTAAAGTAAACATTAAAATACTAAAATACAAGATTAAGAACAAATCTAAGTCTGTGCTGCTCGTGAATCGGTACCGGTATGCTGTTCATTCAAAATTATAATACTACTAGGTACAGACAATCTCGAATACCGTCATGTTCCACAGTATAATGACCTCAGCCGCCTTCCCGAGGGCAACATTTGAACATTTACATATAAGGGATGTGTGTGCTGAGTCATGTTGAATTATCTCACATTTATGAATAGTAGCTTTCATATAAATGTCAAAAAGTGGGATGATGTTCTGAACTCCGAGTTTCTCACAGTTCTTCATTATTTTACAAAGTTTATTCTTTACCTGAAGATTACAATTTCCAAACCAACATGTTATGCTGAACGAGAGATCAGACTGTATTATTGCTGAATACAATATATCCATGATTTTTCTGTTAATTCTTAGTTTGCATAATTTCATCACAAAGTACATTCTAGAATTTATCTTCCTGTAAACTTCCTCATCATTTTGATTAAATCCAAATTAATTGTCAATTAATGTTGCTAAATATTTATATTCCTGAACACGTTCTACCATATTACTATTTATAAACAGAGGATATTGATCACGTGATAAAATGCTAACATTTCTAACCATGTCTTTAGGTTTTTTTTAACGTTTAGCTCAAGATAATTGTCAGTGTACCAATTTACAAAATATTCCACTTCTTCCCAATATGTAGTGTCATCACCACTAAACCGACCCACAAGGACATTACCACCTGCATACTTAAATAATACTGGTAATTATCAGCCCGGCCCACACAGTCACTTGTACATACTGTATAGTGAAAAGTATTGCTGACAACACACATCCCTGCGGAGCTCCTGTGATAGTGGTAATGGCCCTTCTCACTTCTTACTTGGCGCATATCCTATCTACCCACCTAATTTTGAGAACATCGGTTCACAGCTTTGTGAGCTATCTACGCTGGCGGAGGTGAGCGCTCTACCGTTCACCTCCTTCAATTCTTCCTTGGCACATATCCTATCTGCCCACCAACTTTAGTGAACATTTCAAGATCGCCTCCTAAATGGAATCACTTCATTATTGATGCATATCCTATCTGCCCACATATTTCGTGAAAATCTCCGAATCACCTCCTAAATTAAATAATTTCTATCTTGGCGCATCTCCTATCTGCCCACAACATTTCGTTAACACCGTTCATAACTTATATCTTGTTTAAACACAGACACACAAACGGAAGCAAATACATTACCTCCTTTCAACTTCGTTGGCGGAGGTAAATAACCAACCTGTATTCAGGTGTGTTAGGGATCATGCTAAATTTACATTAAAGATTAAAGAGTCGAGGTCAGTGAAGCACAACAGTACTATTGACCTTGGCTGGCTAATCTCTGTAGTTATTTGTATTATTAATTTTGCCTTTTCTATAAGCTTGTATATTTTTTGTCAATCTATTTTTTTCCAAAGATATCGTACACTTGAATAATAAACATTCTGAAACTTAAAATTGTGGCGCAGATATATCAGCTCAGTGGACCCTAAGTATGTGTTGACCGTCTCTATTATATATTAATAAGGTCATTGATATTATAATTTGTAACTATTCATTCGAGTCCAAAACAATTAAGGGGTTGGGGGATGGGGGAGTCCCTTCTCCCTCATGTTTGGTCCATTAGTTTTTGAGATTTTAAGACATTCGCCTCATTAGTTTGTCGATTTTAAGACCTTTCATGCCATTGCTGTTGATTTTTTCCTGGCGAGCTATAGTGAGCTTGCATTTTAGGAGGAATCGGCCTTAAGCCGGGGAATTTTTCTACCAAAAAAAGCGCAAATGTATCTCATAAAGGGGTCTTGGGGGTATATTATCTCATAAAGGGGTCTTGGGGGTATATTATTTAAGCTTGATGGAGGTCTAGGGAGGAAACTAACAATAGATAAATAAATTAATAATAAAATAAATAATTACATAACCAAATCTTCCCTAAAGCGTAATTATTTGCTTATTTACTTATAATTTTATAATTATTTTAGTTTCTTCTTCAGACCTCCATCAAGCTTTAAAAAAAAAACCCAAGACTCCCTTCAATATAAATATGTACATTTTTGTTTTAAAGAAAAATTTCCTGGCCGGAGGCCAATTACTAGGCTCGCTAGCGCTCGCCAGGAAAACAAGCGCCACCCAAATTGCACGAAATGTCTTAATATTGACAAAGAAAGGGGAACAAAAAGCTTAAAAATCGGTAAACTAGTTAATGGAGCAAACGTCTTAAAATCTCAAAACAATTGGGGCTAAGCATGAGGGAGAAGGGGGTCCACACAAAAAACGACACACCTCCTCTTAAGCCGATATCACATGAGCGCTCCCGCCTGCACCTTGCTTCGGCAATTCTGGTCTGCCAGTGTCTTGATTAAAGTTGCACAAGAAATCCGCTATCTAAGATCTAATCTACATTCAATAACCCTTTCCAGAAACGACGACGCATTTCTTGTTCTGTTTTCTGGCTATTAATAGACGATTTCATTCAGATTAGAACCAGAGGGCCATTTAAGATAGCTTTTAGTATCCTTTTAATTCCCACAGATCCGTCCTAAGCTGTATGAAATCGTCTAATGATAGCCAGAATATACCGGTACTGTCAAAACGCGGCAAAATCCTCAAGGGCTTACGTTTCCAATACAACAGACCCCAGAAACGTTGCCAGAAATAATTTGATCATCAACTACAAGTATAAACAATGAAAGCTCTGTTCTAATGCCCCTTTACCCTATTAGTAGTATGACGAGTATCAAGATATAATTCTGGCTATCTTTAGACGATTTTATTCGGCTTAGGGTGGTCCTCTATAAATCATGAGGGTAAGACGCAACTCAATCACCCCTCTGACACTTTATTTGTATTTTAATAAAGAAGGGGTTCGGGTGGGAGGTAAGGGAGGAAAAATTACCATCAAGTTTGAAAAAAAAAAAAACCTAAACCCGCCCTTCGAGATAAATATGTGCCTTTTTGGGGTAGAAAAATGTGCGGGCCGAAAGCAGGTTTCTCCTCAGTTGCAGGCTCGCTATCGCTGGCCAGGAAAGAAAATCGACACCTAAATGGCACATATCCAAACTAATAGGGTGCATGTCTTAAAATCTAAAAAACGAATGGGGCTAAACATGAGATAAGGCCCCCCCCCCCCCAAAAAAAAAAAAAAAAAAAAAAAATGCCCTTAACCCCTTCACCACCATTACATACTATTCATCCTATTCTGGTTACCATTAGACGGGTTTCTTTAATTTACGATCTACCTCCACGACTCAAATGGGTAAATACGATCTCCGTGAACCCTCTTAGTAACATAGGTCCTTCTGACGCAGCATAAAATCGTCTAATTATAGCCAGAATCCAAGGTAAAAGGCGTCCTGGTGCTGAAGGGGTTAATGCAACGATCATGACTAACTACCGGAGACATCCCGAGGCAAGGTTAAGGGGGTAGTGCTTGGTTTTGGGTCTACTGTATATATTTATTTATCAATTTATTTTTTAATTTCCTCGCTAGACCTCTATCAAGCTTAGAAAAACACCTCCTAGACCCCCTTTCAAAATAAATTTTGACATTTTTCGGTTGAAAAATGTTCCGGCCGAAGGCCGGTTCCTTTTAAAATTAGAGGCTCGCTATTGCTCACCAGGAAAAAATCGAAACCTAAAGGGCATGAGAGGTCTTAATATTGATAACAAAATGAGGCGAAAGGTCTCAAAATCGCCAAACTAACGGAACGAACGTCTTAAAACCTCAAAGCTAATATGGTAAACATGAAGGAGAAGGGGGTCCGGAAAAATGGAGTACTACCCTCTTAACGCTTGAATGTCGTGCTTGATTGTAACATGAGCGGGAGGTAATGGAAAAGTTAATAAAAACAAATAAAACAAAATCCAGCCAGTTTGTGGAGGCAGCACGTTCGACTTGGCTAGATCATCTAATTTTCTATCACTTGAACTAACTCTAAGTCTCTCTCTCTCTCTCTTTCTCTCCTGCTTTGCTATTCTCTTCTTCCACTTAATTGGGATTTTGCTATATATATATTATAATTAAGTCCTGGTTTGGATCGCAAGGTCTGCCTGGAAAGTGCATCCATGTGAATATATTATGCAAATCTCTCAATCTCTCTCTCAAACACACACACACATAGACACTCACTCTATTTATCTATCCTTCGATTATCTATCTATCTATCTATCTATATCTATCCATCCATCCACCCATCTCTCTCTTCCTCCCCCTAGTAAAGCCTGACTGTCCAAAGGTATATTATCCCACCTCCCCGTGTGCATGCCAAAAGCAACCCTGCGGCACCCTGACATTAGAGTGTTATTCCCACGCACCCTCATTACCCGCACATGTCACAGTCGACTCAATGGCGGGGGCAAGTGGAAGAAAGGGCTTAAGCTGGGGTAAAGAAAGTGAAAATGCTATAACAAAAAATGTGCAGGATGAATAGTTGTGTTGGAAAATGTTTGGACACTGGGAGGGGATAGACTAGCCTAGGGTAAACAAAGTTATATATATATATATATATATATATATATATATATATATATATATATATATATATATATAAATATAAATATATATATATATATATATATATACAGCAGTATATATATATTAGATAGATAAATAGATAGATAGATGTAGATAGATAGAATGATAGACATATAGCTAATGCAGGGAGACAGATATTGGTGCAAAACAGACACTGACGAGTGATAGCGAGCCTCTAATTTTAGAAGGAACCGGCCTTCGTCTGGGACATTTTGCTACCGAAAAAGTTCAAATTTATCTTGAAAGGGGGTCTAGGGGGTGTTTTTCTAAGCTTGATGGAGGTTTAGTGCAAGAAAGGACTTGTGCTGCAGCAGAGAATATACAATTATTATTTAACCCTCAACGATTACTATACTTACCCTTGATTCCTCAAGCAAGGCTGAGCATGCAGTCTGGGCATTCATGTAGCTTATCGTTCTCGGTATGCCATAAAGATTTGTAAACCAAAGTTCATTGGAGATGTTTGGTGTTGTGGTGAAATTAATAAAATATAGATTATCAGTAGGTTCAGGGATATTTGGTAGCGAGGCCGGTCTATATGATCCATCAATATTATTTCCTCTCACTTAAACATTAGGCTTACCATAGCGAGGTTGAGCATATGTACATGATTAGATTAATATCCAGTATTCGAGAATGGATAATAAGTCGTAGGCGTGTGCATAAACCTCTAACAGTCTTGGTGGAGTAATGGTTAGAGTGTTTAAAAATCTGTGTGTGATAACCCAGGTTCGAATCCCGGTGGATCACATTATATGCTTTAATTAATTTCATTGGAGGTGTTTGGTGTTGTGATGAAATTAATAAAATATAAACTACGGCGACAACAAATCAAAATTGTCGATTATTATTAGGCCTCCGTTTTCCACGCAGACAAAGTGAGAGAGAGAGAGAGAGAGAGAGAGAGAGAGAGAGAGAGAGAGAGAGAGAGAGAGAGAGAGAGAGAGAGAGAGAGAGAGAGAGAGAGAGAGAGAGAGAGAGAGGAATGAATTACAAGTTAAGGTAGATGGAACAAAGAAACAATATTAATTAAATAGCACGGGATAATAACACGTATATATAATTCTGGAGATGGGTACACACTGTGAAATACAATAAGATAATATGGGTTGTAGGGAGTGGGAGAGAAGTTAGCTAAGTGGTATATTATAGTGATAGAGTAGTGCGATGTTGTACAGTTACTTATAGAAATACGTAGACCCACTCGGTTTTTCATAATGCAATTATAACTAATGTATCTGGATTGATTTTTGGATGGACCTTACGCTTCCATAAATAGTATATATATAGTTTTGTAGTTGATATAGACAATTGGATAAAATCAAGTTTGACACCGGTTACGATGTTGACATTTTTTTTATTTTGTATTTATTTATTTATTTTTTTTTTTTTTTGGGGGGGGGGGGAGTTTTAGGTGTGTTTTTTATGAACCCCATCAGAAATTGCAAAAATATCAATTATTCATCAATCTTAAGATACGGTCCCCCAAGGTAATTTGAGGACCCCCACTCATCCCCCCAAGAATTATTGAAATCAGCATCTATTTTGCCAGTATTGGGCCTAATTAGGTTTTGGCATACATAAACAAAGGAGGTGGAGCGAGAGGTGTGGGACGCACACCAACGCAACACCAAATGGTGATCGAGTGAGAGGTGTGAGATCTAGGAATTATTGTTCAGTGATTTAGGGATTAAACTAAAATTAATTACCGACGGTGTGGACATCTATGCCAATGAAGTACGTGATATAACACACATATATATATATGCCTAAACAATATATCAATGGTTTTGACCCGGTGTAAAACTAGATATAAACCGACAATTGTATTCATGAATTAGTCTCCAGAGATATACTTCCATAATTAGAAATAGGAGAGGTCCATGATTTTTTAAGAGTGACTGTACGGAGGTGTTCTACAGTAATCAGGTATATATATATATATATATATATATATATATATATATATATATATATATATATACAGTATATATATATATATATTAATCACGTCAACAAGACATTCATTGGAGTGTATGTGTGAGTCTACGTGTATGTTGTGTACGCATTTGTGTCAGTAAAAGTCTATGTATGTATGTATGTATGTATGTATGTATGTATGTGTCAGTAAATGTATGTGTGTGTTTGTGTGCGTACAGTTGTCCACATATGTTATGTTCCACGTCGTGATCTTATGTATGAAAGTAAAATTAGCATAAATGAGTTGCGAGTGTGGTTTCTTGAATTACCAGTTGACTAATCAGATTAGTTAACCACTAGATAATAAACTACACTCGCCATTCAACCACGCGCATTATATTTCCATGTACAAGATCACGGAGAGGAACAGAACTTATGTGGGCTACTGTACGTGGGTGTGTATGAAAGCGAGCGCCCCAACAAACCGGACCATTGATCACTTCGATTCCGCCACCCTCCCACCCTAACCACTGGACCACCACGTTTATCACAAGGCTCTAGGCTAATGTATATATTATCTGGAATTAATTGTGGTGAATGAAGGGGTTAAGGGCAGATTATTTTCTAGACCCCCTTGTCCCTCATATTTAGCCCCATAAGTTTGGCGATTTTAAGACATTCGCCCCATTATTCTGGCAAATATTAGACGATCTTATTCAGCTTAGTTAGAACTTGTGGGAGTTTGTGTCAATTGAGTGTTATTTCCACTTTGATTCCCAGACATCCTTCCGAAGCCACATAAAATCGTCTAATGATAATCAGAACACTAAGAAGAAATGCGTCCTAATACAAAAAGGTTTAACCTTTTCTGTACCGGTGCTGTCCTTTTAACTATACTCTGGCTACTATTAGACGATGTTGTTCAGTTTTAAAAGGGCCTCCAGCAATTAACAGACTTCGAACTATCTTATTTAACCCATTTTGCTACCACAGACCCTTCTTAAACTGCACATAATCGTCTAAATATAGCTAGATTACAATTAAAGAGACGTCGCTGGTACAGAAGGGGTTAATAGAATCCAATGTCTTGTTAGCTACTTGTCATGTTGCAGTGTTTACCCTTTCTGTACCAGCGAAGTATTTTTTTAAAATTGTATTATAGTTATATTAAGGGGATTTTGTGTAGTTTAAAAAGGATCTGAGGTAGTAAAAAGGGTTGTTGTTGTTGTTGTTCCCTAAGCTGCCTGGCCGAACAGCCCCGAGTCCCTGAGAAAGGCCATGGCCACGATCGGGCTTTCCCACAGAGCTCTCATTGAGTGTAGATTGTGTTGTTGGCGTAAGTGGTTGTGTGAAATGCAGTCTTCTATGATGTGTTTAATGGTATGGGGTGCTGTGTTACATCCCGGGCAGGCGTCGACAACGGAGTCATCCAGTCTCTTCTGATAGCTCAGGAGAGCTGGATGGTGTCCGCATCTCAGCCTGGCCAGGTGGACTCTGTCCTCGCGAGGAAGGGAGGATTCGGAAGGATGGATTTCGGGAGGTCGTGCATGCAGCTGTGTTGTCTGTGAGTGAGTGGATGGATCGGTGAGAGATATGAGTATGGATGTGCTTCTGGATGTTGGTTCGGGGGGGCAGGGAGGGAGAGAGGACAATAATTGTGTGTGATACCGTGTGCTGGGTGTTGTTTTGATATTTCTTGGTGTCTGTGGGTGTGTTGCCATGTAGTTTAGTGGGTGGTCTTGGTTCGTGGAGGCTGCTGCCAGGAATTGAGTGCCTCTCATGTCCAGATGGTCTTTGACTTTGAGGATTTTGGTTTCTTGATGTAGGTGATCTGTGGGTGCAGTAGCTGTGCAGCCTGTAATGATCTTCAGGGCTTTGTTTTGAATAGTCTGTAAGGTCTTATGATGTGTTTCAGCTAGGTTAGAAGCCCAGGCTGGGCTTGCGTATTCCATCACTGATCTTATGTATTGTTTATATACTGTGGTGGTAGTTTCTTTGTTGTGTCCAAATTTTGTGTGAGCAAGTGACCTGAGGGCGTTAAGTCTGGGTGTCAGTTTCTTTTAATGTTTGTGGTGTGCTGTTTGAATGTCATATGAGTATCATATGTTACTCCTAGGATTTTGGGTGTGTGTGTATGTGTTAGGGGTGTGTTGTTTATGGTGAGTTGAGGGATGTATTCGTGTTCTCCTGTCCAACTTGTGAGCAGGGTTGCGGTGGATTTGGCTGGGGCTAGATTAAGTCTGTTTGTAGTGCACCAGCCATGTAGTGTGTTGAGATAGGGTTGAAGGAGATCTGTTGCTCTTTTTGGGTCATGGTGTGTGCATGTGAGTGTTATGTCATCTGCATAGGAGGCTAAGTTTATTTGGGGCGTATTGGGTGTAGTTATATCGTGCATGTACAGATTGAAGAGTGCGGGCGATAGGACGGATCCTTGTGGGACTCCGTTTGGAAAGTTTCTGATTTTAGATGACTGACCGGCAAAAGATACGTGTGCACATCTGCCTGCTAGGAAGTTGGCCAGCCACCGTTTTGTGTTGTTGTGCATGTTTGTGTTGTAGATTTTGTTTGTTAGGTTGTGGCGGGGGATGGCATCGAAGGCTTTACTAATGTCGAGTGTGGCTAATAGTGATCTGTGTGGTGGTCTAGCTGAATTGATGCCGTCGAAAGCTCTTTGTGTAAGGTCTGTGAGAAGAGTGTTTGTGGAGTGCAGTGGCCTAAAGCCATGTTGTGTTGGAGCTAGGGGTAGGTCAGGTGTAATTAGTTGTAATACTAGGCGTTCCATGACTTTGGAGGGGGAGCAAAGGAGTGTGATGGGGCGGTGCGAGGAGGGTAGCGTGGGGTCTTTGTTGGGTTTGGGGAAAGTGATGATGATACCATGCTTCCAAATGTCTGGTATTGTGTTGTGTGAATAGCTGTAGTTTGATATGTTAGTGAGTGCTTGTATGCCTTGTGGTCCCAGGTGTCTGAGGTGTAAAAAGGGTTAAGTGAGATAGTTCGAAGCCTGGGTCAATATTTACGAGTCACACCACAGCTGGGATCTCATTTCTAATGGTAGTTTTGGGTTCCTATCATTCTATGCTTCATTGCTATATACTTTTTATCCACCGGAATATATATGTATATAATATAGGCTAGGCCTATTTTTTTTTTCTTTTTTTAGCATTAACCTAACCAAAAAACCTAACCTAACCTAACCTAAATGTATTTGGGGGCTGTTAGGTTAGGTTAGGTTTTTTGGTTAGGTCCATGCTAAAAACAAAAATTAAGCCAAGAAAATAAAATATTTTCCGGTGGATAAAAAGTATATAGCAATGAAGCATAGAATGATAGGAACCCAAAACTACCATTAGAAATTAGGTCCCAGCTGTGGTGTGACTCGTAAATATTGACCGAAGCCTGTTAATTGCTTTACGTTATATTATAGTTACATTAAGGGAATTTTGTGCAGCTTAAATAGGATCTGAGGTAGTAAAAAGGGTTAAGTGAGATAGTTCGAAGCCTGTTAATTGCTGAATGCCCTTGCTAAATTGAATAAAATCATCTAATAGTAGCCAGTGTAAAATCAAAAGGACGGCACCGGTACTGGATGGGTTAAAGAGTTATGTAAGCCAAGATCGGACTGTTTAGATAAGTGTTGCCAATCTAGCTAGTTTCCCGCTAGATCTAGAGGCAGATTTTTACATCTAATGACATGGATTCTAGCGATATTTTAGAGATGCGATCTTTTTAGAGCGGTATTGTTGAGATTGTGGCATTATTCTAGCGATTTTTGGCATTTATTTACTATCTAGCGGACTTGATTTGGTAACCCTGGTTTCGATAGGCCTTCACCATCAAAACACTGTACACCTGTCAGCTAACTATTAAATCCGGCTGTACACTGAACAACACGATCAATACCGGAGCATTGCACAAAAAGGACAATATGTATTTTAGGTCACGTATGGAATATAATTATCTGTGTTTTCTATAGCTTTTTCTTACAGTATTAGTCACCGCAATATATGCCTTTATCGCCGAAAATTAAATTATGTTTCATTAGAATTAAGGGTGAAAGGAAAAAAGGCGGCAATCTTGGATCAGTGGAGAACCATTTTTTCAATGTTTCACCAAATTGTTAGTATTTTGTCATCCTCTATATCAATGGTACTACCAGCGGGGGTTAGGTTAGGTTGTTAGGTTAGGGTAATGACAATATATGGTTTTCAGGGGGCATGTTTAGACATTACAAAATCATGAGTTTAATGCATTTGCCAAAGGAAAACAAACTTAAAACACTAATCAATCAAGGAACTGATTAAATAATAGATACTGTAACTCTAAAAATACACATACGTGACCTAAAATACATATTGACCTAGATAAATTAGCCATTTTCAAATTACAGCTAACGCCATCTGGATCCCGTGGCGGTACTAAGTAAAAGGGTACAAACAAACACATTATGGAAGTTACGGACGAGGCTATGTTGTACTTTCGTATTAACCCTTTCACGAACGTGTGGATGCAGGAGTTGCCGATTCGCAATCAGAAATAGAGTTCTCTCAATCTTATAATTACCTCTGCTCTCCAAATTTAGTTTTCTGCCCACAGTTAACTCAAAGACATCTGCAGAGGTTGAAATAAATAAACTAAAGGTTTCTAAACACCCCTGATTGTCACAAAGGCTTTAAAGTATCCCAGAATAGGCTCAAATTGCGTCTTGTGCATGAAAAGGTTAATTGAATATATTTCAGGCTAAAACAAAAATATATTTCAAAATTTCATAAACTAGTTACAAATGCACAATGTGTTTCAAATACTTGTTTCAAATGTTTGAGGATAACTAAAGCGTGTCATGATTGATTGATTTACTTTCTTCCTGCTTTCATTACGATCTATAATAAGTTGAAAAAAGGTCTGTCTGAGAGTTAAAGAGATAAACTAATTGAATTTTTCCTAGTGTGACTGCTAGTGTGACACAAACTGTATGAAATTGTCTAACGTTCGCAAGAATATAAAACATTAAATAAACATACTAGAGGGGCGCTGAGGAGAGTGCATAACTACGCCTACACTGGTGGAGGTATGTGCTCTACTGATAACCTAATACACTGAATAATCTCTTGGCACATATCCTATCTGCACACCAAATTTCATGAACATTGGTCATAAATTCTGTAGATATCTCGCTTACATACAAACTGGTATACAAGCAGTAAAGCAGAATAAAAAACATAACCTCCCCCAACTTCATTAGCGGAGGTTATTAGTGAGTGGGTTAACATTATGAAGGTGTACTAAAGCCATTGAAAGAGATACAGTACACCACCACCATATCTACTTCAATCTGTATATTTATTTATGATTATATTATATTTATCATTTGGTTCTAATTATATATTTTTGTTTGTTTTTGCTTTGATTCCCGGTCACTTTTCCTGGTATAACAAGACTGGCTTTGTGTATAATGCCCCTGAAATATAAAACCAGCCTGGGTGGCCATTAATCTCACGCGACCCTCTGTCTGTAAACATACCCGTGACGTCACTAGTTGGTCCCCTCAACCACGTACAGTCACTCAGAACAATTCTTGGACCTCGCTTATTTCTTATTATGGAAGTAATATCTCTGAAAACTAATTTATACTTTCAAGTCACTCCGGCCCGTAATACTTTCCCTATACGGCTGCCGTATTTCTCCATTAAAAACCTTACTAGATTGTCAGATATGAGACATCGTACACATCGCTATTTAGCAAACGTGATAACAGTTTGTGATACACAGAAAGTTTGCCAAGTACAATTTTATGTATTTATACATGCACTACAATCGTATTTGGCCAATGATTTTGATAAATATCGATGTCTACAGCTCCAACTTCCTTATGGCCCGAAACTCGCAAGTAGTCAATTAAGCATACCGGTACCTCTAACTATTGAATTGTAAATAGGTCGTCCGTTATCTCTGCCATCTTCACAAGCCAGCCAACCACCAGACAACCGTGACAAAGCTCGCCTGACTACTCTTACCGTCTGAATTGCTGACTGCAGGAAGATTTTATACACCACAACACACAACGGAAGAGAGGAGGGGGGCGAGGGAAGGGCGATGAGGAGAGAGAGAGAGAGAGAGAGAGAAGCAGGGTGAGGGAGGGGAGAAGGGTGGTGGTGGAGAGAGTTACACAGATGCACAGACCTTGTAGTCCTAGGCAATCTGGACTTTATGCTAACATAGAATTTGCTACAAAGTGGAAGGTAGGAATAGCAAAGCAAAGCAGAGAGATAGAGAGAGAGAACGAGGGTGAGAGAGCGAGATAAGGAGAGAGAGAGAGATAGGGAGGTGAAGAGAGAAGGTTTGAGAGGGGTCACAGCAGACAACAGACTAACAAATAATATAGAGGAACGAGAGCGCGCAAATAGATGGTTCATATAATTGGTTCGTTGTATCGAAAGGCTCATGTTGTTGTTGTTGTTCCCTAAGCTGCCTGGCCGAACAGCCCCGAGTCCCTGAGAAAGGCCATGGCCACGATCGGGCTTTCCCACAGAGCTCTCATTGAGTGTAGATTGTGTTGTTGGCGTAAGTGGTAGTGTGAAATGAAGTCTTCTATGATGTGTTTAATGGTATGGGGTGCTGTGTTACATTCCGGGCAGGCGTCGACAACGGAGTCATCCAGTCTCTTCTGATAGCTCAGGAGAGCTGGATGGTGTCCGCATCTCAGCCTGGCCAGGTGTACTCTGTCCTCGCGAGGAAGGGAGGATTCGGAAGGATGGATTTCGGGAGGTCGTGCATGCAGCTGCGTGTTGTCTGTGAGTGAGTGGATGGATCGGTGAGAGATATGAGTATGGATGTGCTTCTGGAAGTTGGTTCGGGGTGGGCAGGGAGGGAGAGAGGACAATAATTGTGTGTGATACCGTGTGCTGGGTGTTGTTTTGATATTTCTTGGTGTCTGTGGGTGTGTTGCCATGTAGTTTAGTGGGTGGTCTTGGTTCGTGGAGGCTGCTGCCAGGAATTGAGTGCCTCTCATGTCCAGATGGTCTTTGACTTTGAGGATTTTGGTTTCTTGATGTAGGTGATCTGTGGGTGAAGTAGCTGTGCAGCCTGTAATGATCTTCGGGGCTTTGTTTTGAATAGTCTGTAAGGTCTTATGATGTGTTTCAGCTAGGTTAGAAGCCCAGGCTGGGCTTGCGTATTCCATCACTGATCTTATGTATTGTTTATATACTGTGGTGGTAGTCGAAAGGCTCATTGGTTCATATAATAGATCATTGTATCGGTTCATATAATGGGTTCGTTGTATCATATCATATAACTACTATAGGTTTCAGAGGCCGTGTGGCATCGTTTTTCGGGAATAACTTATTAACAAACAGTTGGATCAGTATGATATTTTGACACAGCTTTTTTCACACCGTCTCCTAATTTGTGTTAATATAGTGCATTACCAAAAGTGTAGAAATAAGCCACTTGTCCCTGTGTCATCCCTGTGTCATGAGGTGAAAGTCGCACATTAATAACAAAGAAACGGACAAAGTTAGCGTGGCTTACCTGTGAGAACCACCAAACCTTGATTGCTCCTCCATCAAACACGGTAGTTATCAGCCACCACCCAACCCTATTAACGCCTTTAAATTCAAGTTATCTGTCAATATCAAGTATAAATATACAAACAGTACAGTATGTATTTTTGTATATTTATACTTGATATTGACAGATAACTTGAATTTAAAGGCGTTAATAGGGTTGGGTGGTGGCTGATAACTACCGTGTTTGATGGAGGAGCAATAATAGTTTGGTGGTTCTCACAGGTAAGCCACGGTAACTTTATCCGTTTCTTTGTCATTGATGTGCGACTTTAACCTCATGACACAGGGGCAAGTGGCTTATTTCTACACTTTTGGTAATGCATTGTATTACAAAAAATTAGGGGACGGTGTGAAAAAATCTGTGTCAAAATATACTGATCCAACTGTTAGTTAATAAGTTATTCCCGAAAAACGATCCCACACGGCCTCTGAAACCTATAGTAGTTCGTTGTAAGGGTTCATATAATTGGTTCGTTGTCTCGGTTCATATAATTGGATCGTTGTATCGGCTCTTATAATTGGTTTGTTGTATTGACAGGCTCGGTGGTTCATTATAATACTCGGGGAAGGACATTAAGTTGACAAGGTTGTTTGAGTGCTGATTTGTGAAAATAGAATTTGATGTCACACAGTTTCTTAACGTTTAAAGTTAGTCATACTTATTTCATCCATCAAAGCGTCGGGACAAACTATGGTAAATTTTAAGAACAGTGGCCGTATTTTAAAACCACACTTAACCCCTTCTTTACCGGCGACGTCTTTATTGTTTGATTTCAGCTAAGTTTAGACGATTTTATGAAGTTTAGGAAGGATATAAGGATATAGGGTGGGTAAAACGATTAATACAGATAGTATGTAGTCTTTTAATGGGTAGACGTCTTTCCTAAGCTGAATGAAATCGTCTAATAGTTGCCAGAATATCATCAAAATACGTCAGCGGTACGGAAGGGGTTAAGTGCTGCCCCAAACCATCATGAAAAAAAAAATATGTCGCCGAAACACATAGTGATCTTTCTGAAACTGTAGAATATTTATCTCTTTATCACAAATTAGCACTCAGTTGTAATGTATTCGTACGATATAGGGCTAGTGAAACACTTAAGTGTGGTTCTAAATAACGGGGGTGAGGCCTGAAGACTGGGCAGTATATGCAGACACACACACACACACACACAGTTAGCATGCTCCAACAACAACAAAAAACGTACTAGAAAGTATCAATGTGTACGTATAGCCACGGTCAATAATTTTACCGAATTTCTAACCGTAGAACTGATCCAAACACTTCCAATAACAAATATATGAAGGTTAGATTAACTATAGTCTCTAATAAGTAATGCAATCATTATCAGCTATGTACTGTATGCGTGTGTGTGCTACATTAGATTAAATTCTTCTCCAATGCTGAATTGGGCATAGGGCTATGAGAGCTTGTAAAGGTTAAAACAAGCGGCCGTTTTATATAAACAAACAAAATCTTGGAAGTACTGTTTTGAGCTTGATGGAGGTTTAGAGAGGAAAATAAAATAAAGAAGATATTAATCAATAAATACATTAATAAACACATACCTAAAAATATCCCCTTAATCATGCAGTACTAACCATGCACGTCGAAGAGTAGCGGTCCACTAGGTTGTGCGTTGTAGGCCCGGACCCGGTAGATGAGTCGGTTAGGCTCCGTGTCCCAGGGCAGCCGTAGCGCAGACATCTTATCCGCCTCGTAGAAGAGTGGCACAGCGGCGGCGGGTATGACCACCACCGCTGCCGCCACCCACAACGCCACCGCCGCCGCCACCCACCCCAGCCGCCACCACCACCACCTTGGGAGGGGCGGTGTGGGCGGCGGCTTGGGTGGGTGGCGGGATGGTCGTCGCGTCATCAAGTGGGTGGAAGCAGGAGGTTCACGCCCTGATGCCTCTCACACCCCCAACAACCTGAAGGCAAGGAACAAAACAACATCAGTATCAACATTACCTGAGGGAGGCATACTACAATAATAATAATCATCATCATCATAATAATAATAATAATCATCATCATCATAATATTAATAATAATACTCTTTCACATTATACCCTAAATATTCATTAATTTCATAGGGAGGTGTTTGGTGTTGGGAGTGAAATAACTATCTATCTATCTATCTATTGCCGGACACCGTGATCCCTGGAGGGGTGGCCAAAAACGAAACCGCCCCATGCGCCTCTGTCCCCAGTCAGTTGACGCCCCTCCTCCCATCCAGCAAAGCCTTCACTCCTATACTTCTTAACTCCATCCTTCCACCTCACACTCGGTCTACCTCTCCCTCTCTCTCCTTGCACCTCACTCTCGTACACTCTTAGTCATTACTTAGAATGGGAAGCGTGTGCCATTCTCAGCCCTCAACATTATACATAGGCCAACAATCTCCACCACTAACCTCTGTAGCTCAAACAATGACTACAGTAATCCAGCTACTATGTCTACCATTAGGGAATAGTCAGCTAGGGAATAGGTGTGGAAATGTACAACCCATTTTTTCTCTAGCCCTTATCGTGGTATAGAAGTTAGCAGTCAGGACTTGTGGCTTTACTATAATGATTGGACTATAGTTGGGATGGATATAATGACGTCACGGATATAGGTAAAGAAGATTTTTGGGTGGCAATCTCTATTGCCAAACAACCTAAGGAGATAATTAAATTGATGTCCTTATTATAACAATAACTTGAATAGTATACATATATATATAATTATATATATATATATATCTATATATATATATATATATAATATATTATATATATATATTATATATATATATATGTATATATATATATAGATATATATATATATATATATTATATATATATATATATATATATATATATATTAGTAAAGCCAGGTAATAAATTTTCTTTAATACATACGAGGTTGAAAGAAATGGCAATTTCTGCGTTGGAAATTTTATTATTCAAAGTTTCCAGGTCTCTGATGAGTTTTCGCTGGGTGGCAGGAAGTAGATGAAGGAGATGAGCAAAATTCATGGTGGTACAGGGTTACATAAATGTACATGATGATACAGGATATACGACGCGTTTCACTGGACAACCAGCATTATCAAGTAAGGAAGGAATGATATAAAAGGTAAACAGGAAGGGTATATATAGAGGGTGGAGGATCAGAGGAGGCGGAAAACAGGGGGCAAAAGTCTGCTATTGGTGGAAGCGTAAACTAGGAGAGAGAAAGGGGTTAACCGCTTCACGCATGCGCACTGGATGCGGGATGGTGGTCAGTAGGTGGGGTCGAAGCTGATTGGCTGCGTGTCGAGGGGCGTGGCCTAAGTTGTGTGGCGCCTGCAGAAGACGAAGCTGAAGGAGGTAGCGCGGGGGGCTGCGTCAAGGGCACCGGGGGGCGAGGAGGGGTGTTAGGTCCTGTAGGGTAGTGCCTTTTGGCAGAAGGAAGGATCTGAAGGTCCAGAGTTTGGTTGTTGATGTTGGGATGTAAGGCTTGGATATATAAAGCTTCGAGTATAGGTAATCTCCTTGGGTCACTTTCTTTATCGAGTATGGTGGTGTGTTTCTCTAACTCGTTGCGTGTGAGGTGAGGGTGGTTAGGGGTGAGATAGTGGTCTTTGATGGCTCCAGCCTGAAGGTGAAGAGTTAACCGACGTGAAAGACGAGTCTGCGTCATACCAATATAGAATGAGGTCCACAGTCCTCATAATTACAGGTATGTTGGTAAATGACGTGATCGTCGGTCATCGGGCTCTTTATCTTGGTGGAGGCAGGTTTGTTGCGGAGAACGAGGTTGGAGGTCTTGGGGGATTTATAATAAATTATTAATTTGATTTTGTTTTCCGGGTTGGTTGGGTGGACATGCTTGGAGATTATTTCTTTTAAGACGGCCTCGTCATTTTTGTGTTCAGAGGACATGTAATTGCGGTAGAAGATCTTAATTTCATTGGGGGGGTCAATGTTGGGAGGGCTTTGGGTGTACCATTTTTCAAGATGGTGGTTGATGGTGCTGGAGATGTCGGAGTTGGAGTATCCGTTATTTACTAAAACTTGGGATAGTCTTTCTAGTTCCTGGTGGGTGTCGGCCCAGGTAGAGCAGTGCCCCCTTCCTTTGCCCCCGGGGCAACATGTACAACCAGATAGACGGTGTGGCGATGGGCAGCCCCCTAGGAGTTCTTTTTGCGAACTTTTTCATGGGTACCATCGAGGAAGAGCTCCTAGCTGCCCAACGACCAGCCGTCTACTGTAGATACGTGGATGACATCTTCGTGCAAATCAAGGACCTCCACGAACTACAGGAACTCCAGCGTCGCTTCATGACCTCCTCCGGACTTAACTTCACCTTTGAAAAATCTAACAATGGACAACTCCCCTTCCTCGACATCCTCGTAGCTCTGAACGACCATGGGTTCAAAACCACCGTCTACATTAAACCTACTAACACAGGACAATGCCTCAACGGCGATAGTGAATGCCCCCGCCGTTATCTTCTATCCTCCATCTCCGCCTATGTTAGGAGAGCCCTCACGCACTGCTCTACCTGGGCCGACACCCACCAGGAACTAGAAAGACTATCCCAAGTTTTAGTAAATAACGGATACTCCAACTCCGACATCTCCAGCACCATCAACCACCATCTTGAAAAATGGTACACCCAAAGCCCTCCCAACATTGACCCCCCAATGAAATTAAGATCTTCTACCGCAATTACATGTCCTCTGAACACAAAAATGACGAGGCCGTCTTAAAAGAAATAATCTCCAAGCATGTCCACCCAACCAACCCGGAAAACAAAATCAAATTAATAATTTATTATAAATCCCCCAAGACCTCCAACCTCGTTCTCCGCAACAAACCAGCCTCCACCAAGATAAAGAGCCCGATGACCGACGATCACGTCATTTACCAACATACCTGTAATTATGAGGACTGTGGACCTCATTCCTATATTGGTATGACGCAGACTCGTCTTTCACGTCGGTTAACTCTTCACCTTCAGGCTGGAGCCATCAAAGACCACTATCTCACCCCTAACCACCCTCACCTCACACGCAACGAGTTAGAAAAACACACCACCATACTCGATAAAGAAAGTGACCCAAGGAGATTACCTATACTCGAAGCTTTATATATCCAAGCCTTACATCCCAACATCAACAACCAAACTCTGGACCTTCAGATCCTTCCTTCTGCCAAAAGGCACTACCCTACAGGACCTAACACCCCTCCTCGCCCCCCGGTGCCCTTGACGCAGCCCCCCGCGCTACCTCCTTCAGCTTCGTCTTCTGCAGGCGCCACACAACTTAGGCCACGCCCCTCGACACGCAGCCAATCAGCTTCGACCCCACCTACTGACCACCATCCCGCATCCAGTGCGCATGCGTGAAGCGGTTAACCCCCTTTCTCTCTCCTAGTTTACGCTTCCACCAATAGCAGACTTTTGCCCCCTGTTTTCCGCCTCCTCTGATCCTCCACCCTCTATATATACCCTTCCTGTTTACCTTTTATATCATTCCTTCCTTACTTGATAATGCTGGTTGTCCAGTGAAACGCGTCGTATATCCTGTATCATCATGTACATTTATGTAACCCTGTACCACCATGAATTTTGCTCATCTCCTTCATCTACTTCCTGCCACCCAGCGAAAACTCATCAGAGACCTGGAAACTTTGAATAATAAAATTTCCAACGCAGAAATTGCCATTTCTTTCAACCTCGTATGTATTAAAGAAAATATATATATATATATATATATATATATATATATATATATATATATATATATATATATATATATATATATATATATATAATCAGAGCTATAATAACAAACTGAAAATCCTAATACCAATAACAACTCAAGATAATGTCAACAATATATTTCAGGTAAAACCCTTCCTTCCCCCAGTAAACACTTACCAGTATCAGTTAGATGTAGCGCACTTGACAGCTAAGCTCACTTAACTTAAAAGCCACAAATCTTACGGCTCTTGTGTAATATCTTGAACTTCGTTAAAAATACCTTATCAAATTAACTTGGTCTAATATATATAATTCCCTTAGTTGCTGCCGCAGTATATTTAAAGTTAAGACAGAAGTTAGTAATTTATCTGATGTACCATATTTCTGTCAGCACTTTATTCTGGGCACACTGGTATTGCAATCTGGGGTTTTCCATTTCTTAAGAGCTGGTATTTCAATTCTGTATTTCTTGTTATATTTATTTGTTACTTATTTATTTCTTAACGTATTTGTTTATGTCTTTATTTACTTGTTTATATCTCTATATCTTGTTTATATTATCACAGATGAGCACTTCTTATATTACTATTTAGGAGGATTTTCAACTTTGTTTCGATCTACGCTAACTAATCTACATATTAGAAGCTTTACGATAAAAAAATATATATTTATGCTATTCTGAAATACAAATTGGTTGTCAATACGTATACAGAAAGGTTTTAGGACACTTTAACCCTTGAGGATTATGGCGTGTTATATAGGTTGATTATGGCTATTATTAGACGATTATATACAGCTTAGGAAGAAGCTGTGGGAATTAAAAGGGTATAGGTGATGTCCGATAATCTGTTGACGTCCATACAACCTTCTTAATCTGAATAATACCGGTTGTAGTAGCCTAAAGAACGCACTTGTTCATATTATTCTGCCTATCAGTTGACGATTATATTTAGATTAGGAAGGATGTGTGGGAGTTTAAGAGGGTTAATCGTGATAATTTTTATCCCTCTGCTTGCTCGCGCTCCTTCCAAAGCTGCTTAAAATCGTATAATGTTAGCCAAAATAAACTGTTAAATGCGTCATAATACTCAAGGGGTTAATTTTCTCCAACTTGCACGTAGTTCGGAAACTGCATTTACGTCCATTCACTCCATATATTTTACAGTCATTGAAGGGTTATATTTTTCTGGACTCCCTTCTCCCTCACGTTTAGCCCCATTAGTTTTAAATTTTTAGACGCTTGCCCCGTTAGTTTGGCTGTTTATAAGACCGTTCACTCCATTTGTCAATGTGAAGACCTTTCGTGCCAGTTAGAACCAACTCACACATTCCCTTCCAGGCCATATATATATATATAACCTTTGCCTGACCCACTCAGGCCATCCAAGGTCGACAGGAAAGGCTAGGGTTGGCCTTGAATATATTGTATGGTTAGGATGGTCCCTTAGGCCTCGTTATAACCATTCATCACGTCAGGGTACAAGGGTGGCAAACAGAAGCCTAGTACATTATGTTTAGTCTCTATTATTCTATATGTAAACATCAAATTATGGTTTATAGTTCAAATTATGTTCTTGGAAGTGATAACAAGCCAAAACAATGCTATTTCCTGATATATGTCTTGTAGTCTTCCACATATTCCTCCAAGTCATCAAACATAATTGCTCCAGTTTGCCACCTTGCATCACACCATTCACACAAACCACCACATTATGTTTAATGGGAGAGGGGCCGGTTTTCTGGACCCCTTCTCCCTCGTGTTTAGCCCCATTAGTTTTCAGATGTTAAGATGTTTGCCCCATTAGTTAGTCGATGTTAAAACCTTTCGCCCCATTTCTTCGTCAATATTTAGATCTTTCGTGCTATTTAGGTGTCGATTTTTTCCCTGGCGAACGATAGTGAACCTGTAATGTTGGAAGAACCGGCCTTTGGCCTGGACATTTTCCTACCGAAACATTTACAAATAAGTCTAAAAGAGGGATCTAATGGATGTTTTTTTAAATTTGATGGAGGTCTAGGGAGAAAACTAGAAAAATAATGAATACATGCAAAAATCACCCAAAAAGTGAACCATCCCCCCTTAACCCGTTGAAGACGATAGATTATTACAACCGCCAACAAACTTGGACGGAGGCTATGTTTTCGTCGCCGTCTGTTTGTCTGTCTGTTTGTCTGTTTCTTTGTCTCACAAAGTTATGAACCGATTTTCACGAAATTTGGTGGGCAGATAGGATATGCGGCAAGGAAGAAGTTATTCAATATAATAGGCAATCCGGGTGATATTCTGGAACCCATGATCCAGAAGAAAAGTAAGACCTATGATATTAAGGGGGGATGGGCCGCTTTTCTGGTCACTTTTCTCCCTCATGTTTAGCCCCATTAGTTTTCAGATGTTAAGGTGTTTGCCCCATTAGTTAGTCGATTTTAAAACCTTTCGCCCCATTTCTTCGTCAATATTTAGATCTTTCGTGCTATTTAGGTGTCGATTTTTTCCCTGGCGAACGATAGTGAGCCTGTAATGTTGGAAGAACCGGCCTTCGGCCGGGACTTTTTTCTACCGAAAAATGTACAAATTAATCTAGAATGGGGATCTAATGGATTTTTTTTTATAAATTTGATGGAGGTCTAGGGAGGAAACTAAACAAATAATGAATACATGCAAAAATCGCCCAAAACGTGAACCATCCCCCCTTAATGGTAAAGAACCAGCCAGCGTAGGCGGAGGTATGCGCTCTACCGCGTACCCCTCTAGTTTTAGATATATTCTGACGATTTTATGAAGTTTTGGAAGAGGGTAAAACATATCGTCTGTACCGGCGACGTTTTTTCACTTTATTCTCGCTATATTCAGAGGATTTTGTGCAGTTCAAGAAGGATCTGTGGTAGTAAAAAGGGTTAAGTGGGATAGTTCGAAGCCAGTAAATTGCTGGAGGCCCTTTTTAAGCTAAATAAAGTCGTCTAATCGTAGCTAGAATAAAGTTAACAAGACGTCGCCGGTACAGAAGGGGTTAACTGGTCTTCTGACACTCAAACCGAAGTGTGGGTATGACGCCATCTTACTCTTTTGTAAAAGGTCAAAGAGAATGATAAAAACCAGTGCATTGTGAAAAGTGGTTTTAAAGAATCCCCCATACTCCCACTAGTCACACCTCTCTCTCTCTCTCTATCACACACACACACCATCAAATCTTACATACACACACACACACACACCACATCTTACATACACACACACACACACCACCAAATCTTACATACACACACACACACACACACACCACATCTTACATACACACACACAGACACCCCCCCCCCAATCTTACATATACACACACACACACCACATACACACACACACACCACATCTTGCACATAAACACACACAATATACACCCGACCCGTCACACAAACAGCCAGACAGTTCATCATTAACGCCACCACCATAGAAGGAGCGCTTGTTATTCATACTCTAATGCAGAATCAGTAATATTTAAAAAAAAATATGGTTGAGATGTTAACGCTTTGTGGAATATGCCGTGTTTTGACAGTTTTTTGGCTATCATTTGACGATTTTATACAGCTTAGGAAGAATATGTGGGAGTTAATAGGGTAAAGACTATCTCAATTATCGGCCTCTGATTTCCACATACCCTTACAATTTTTTTTTTTTTTTTTTTTTTTTAAAGGAGACAATGAACGGAGGAAGGAAAAACACAGATAAAACAAAAAAGGTCCATGTGACTAAAGGCATCCTCCATTCATAAAATGTTTGTAACAACTGGATTTAAACTGGTGTAGATTGTAAGTTTGTGGAAAGCAACTCGAGGGAAGTGAATTCCAAAGAGTAGTAGTTCTGGGGATAAATGAATTTTGATAAGCAGAAGTTCTGCATTGTGGAGGAGAAAGTGTAAATTCATGGGCGCTCTCAGCTGCCCTAGTTCTGCGGGGAAAGATGTGGAGAGGCGGCATAATTGAAGCAAGTTCCTCGGAACAATTGCTGTGAAAATATCTGTAGAATAATGCAAGGGATGCAACGTTTCTTCGTATGGATAATGTAGGAAGGTCCTGTGTGATTGCAGGGTTATTGATTAATCTAATAGCTTTATTTTGAATTTTGTCCAACTGCCTCAAATGCAACCACTCCACTTCCACTCCACAGAGGTGAACAGTAATCCATCTGAGAACGCACATGACTTTTATATATTACGGCCAACTGCTCGTCAGTGAAGAATTCTCGAACTCTGTACAGGAGTCCCAGTTTTTTAGAGGCATTCTTAGCAATGCTTCTAACATAATGTGTCCAGCTCAGGTTAGTAGTTAATGTTACACCGAGAATGTCAATACTAGGGAAGTGGGAATATTTACATCATTACAAAATATATGGGAGTCAGTGAAATTCTGTCGGTTAGAAAATTGAATGTACTTGGTTTTCTGTGCATTAAC